>CM071797.1:10240224-10840224 GCA_036559045.1 Platycarya longipes | reverse complement strand
CACTTTTTTCCAATTGTCAAAACCTTTATTAGTAAATGCATCTGATCCTGGACGGTCTGTTGATTTTTTTGGCAAAAACGTAGCATGGAAGACAAAATACACCATTCTTCGAAGGTGAGTATTCCAACCAGTTTGAATATCTTTGAAACCAATAAAATTGAAATCAACGACGTTGATTGCCTATTCCTGAAAATGGATATTCTGAAAGTTTAGGTTGATATGGAGTAATTTTAAGATAGGCAAGTCGTATCTCATCTTGTATGTTAGTCGAAAATTCCCATATTTGTGGACGTAATCCTAGATCATGTTTCAAACAAGTATCATCCATCTCTTCAGATTGTATTCTTAAAATTTTAGAGGGACGCTCATCAATGATAGAAGTGTCACATTCCAAACAAGTGTCATCCATCTCTTCAAATTGCATTCTTGAAGTTTTAGAGGGATCGGGAAGCTCACCATTTCTAGAAGCATCATGTTCCGTCGTTACGGAGTCCTCTAAATATATATCTATATTACTCTCCGATTTGTTCACGTCTTTCTTTTTAAAAAAAGAATCAATTGTTCTTGATTTGCTCATATTTTTAAATTCTAAGAAAAACTTCTAAATCAATAACAAATTTGATAAGTGCTTAATAATATACGCAAATCTACAATATCAAATCTAATGTCCAAGACATACAAATTTTAATTTTCTTCAAGCTATGCCTATACTAATACATATATATTAATTTATTATATAATATATATATATAATATGTTGTATGCACAAATCAGTATATATGCACAAATATTAAAATTTGAACAAAACTATATATAATATATTAATATATGCAATAATGCACAAATTAATTCAGTATGTCACATACACTATATATTTAATGAAATCTACATGCACGTAACAACTAACACCTATATATATATATATATTATAATATATGCACAACACGAGCAGGCAACAACAGAAATCAACTTAAATAATAACAGAGTCTCACGAGTCACTAAACCCGGAAATGAGAACGGTAGAACCTGGGATGAGCCGATGAGGGATCTTGCCGTCCTGGAAGTCGGAAGATTGAAGCCACAGACCTAGATGCCTCTGCACACTGCGACTCTACCTGAACCCGCCAGCGCCGGTAATAAGACCCAGGGCCAGGTCCAACACGGGCCACGGCAACTCACAGAGACCGGAGACGCAAAGTCAGGCAGCAGGGGCGGCAACTCGCAAAGACTGGAGATGCAGAGTCACAACTCGCAAGTTAGACTTCTAGTCTTCTAGAATCGGCAACGCCGCAACTCAGTCTCTACCAAGGCCCAAGATGAATGAAGTTTTGATTCCTAAACATAGAATCGGCAGAGAGCCAGAAACAAAATATAAGAATACGGGCCTACGAGTCCGACAGAGTGTAAGAGAAAGCTCTGGTTTGAGGTTTTTGATTCCCAAATGAAGTTTGGAAAGATAAAGTTGAAAACTTCTTAGTCAAGGACACTGTCTGTAAGTTGTAACGGGCTGCTCTGCTCTCCAAACCTGCGTCAGTCTTCAGACCATTGGTTTGAACCAAGCTGCGACGGTGTGACTGGTTCATGGCTGCAACTGGTTGATGCCTTGAACCATTGGTTTGAGCTTATAATCTACAGACTACATGTAGGTAACTTAAGTTGGTGATACACTTACACTGTAACAGGAATCATCCAAATCTTTTGAGCCTTTTGAACTTGTGATTACATGCTTGGGGGGGTTGAAATGTCAGATTTGGGGGGGCTGTCTTGTAACCGTCCATATATTAAGGCTGATTTTCAGAAGTTTTGGGGGGGGGGGGGCAGTAGCCCCCCCAATAGACTACACAGGTCCGCCCTTGGCAATACCACTCATGCCATCGGATCAGACCCATTTTGGATTTAAGGCTGTCGGGGGAAGGTGAGAGGTCACCAGGGAGGTGATCCAAATGGCATGGGCAGTGTCGCCCATGGTGGCCGGTGGCAACAGGGACTGCTTTTATTAGGGAGGTCGGTCCGAGATATTCCAAGAAAATATAATTCAGGAGTCACCTCAATATATAATAGGCCACATATTTAATTATAATTAACTGCGATTATCCATCAACTTTTGAATTTTTATTTAAATAAATAAATATGAATTTAAGAGTGATAAAAGAAAAATTATAAATAAAACCCTACACATCTGGTACATTTACTTAAAAATATAATTTTATTTTTTTATTCTCTTTTATTTTACACTTAAAGTCTTTAATATATAGAGTATGCAAACTTTTATGTAGCAAAACTCGCGATAAAAATATCACGTATTATATAATAAAATAAAATTGTGATGAAAATGTAACATATAGTATTACTCGTAATAAAAAAAATCAGTTTTTAAAATTATATGTAATTTTCTATTTCGTGTTACATGTCTAGAAGGAATGCAATTGTGCAAGACAATAGACAAAACCTTTAGAAGCAAAATTTACTATTAATCACGAAAGAGTTAGGAGAGGTTTGAAAATTATTTTTTCCTCATTCCATCTCATTTTCTTCACAAATATCACTCAAACACAAATACTTTTAAATTAATCATTACAATTTTTCCAAACTAACCATTACAACTTCCAAATAAAACATAAAAAAATAATTCAACCAATTCAAATTTCAGAAAAAAAATAATATTAAAAATAATATTCTAACAATAATTTTATTCAACTCTTTCTCTCTCATTTTTTGAAATTTAGTAAAATTATAACTCAAATTATTTTACTACTATTTACAAACTAACTTACTACTATTAACAAAATTTACTACTCATCTTATTTTCCAAGCATCTTGAGAACCTTAAAAATCTTTGGACAATACAAGTGCATTTGCACATAATTGCTTTTCAACCGTCTTATGAATACAAAATAAAATATAACAAATGATCTTAGGAAAAATGCCTGAATAGAGATTGAGGAAATCGAATTTGTGATGAGGTGACGATGGTGCAGTTTGGAGACACTATTTTGTTGAGGCGTGTGAGTGGCCATTGTGTAGTGACTAATGCCATGGAGAGAAAGAAATGATTTAAGATCAATAAACTCATCACCATTATCAGAGTGGATGCTTTTTATTTTGTTTGAAACCTTTTTTCAATTAACGAGTTCTTTGAATTAAGGAAAAAATGACTCAACACACAACTTGGCAAGCATGGGGTAAAGCCACATATATATAGTTTAGTGGTCAACCAAGAGAAAATAGTAGCGAGAGCCATTAAGACAAATATAATGGGTGGGCTCCCAAACATCAATATATATAGGCAAGATCAAGAGGAGCCATTTTTGAAAACTTATGAATCGAAAAAGTTGTTGATGTGCTTTATTGATAGAACACGAATCATACAATGATGTTATTTTATTTTTTGTAACCAGAAGATAAAAAAAAAATTGACAAGATTGGGAATAATTTTAAGGGAGGGGTGGCCTAGATGCTTGTGCCATCCATCAATCAATATTCGTTCATGCACACATGCAGCCATTTTTGAAGTAGTCACTAGTGAGTCCAGAAAATTGTAAACATCATTTTTACATGTACCTCTTAGTAGGGTTTCTCCTATAATTTGATCCTTTACAAAAAAAATAAGACGGGTGAAACTCAAGAAAAATGTGGTTTTGAGTAGTTAAATAATGAACAGGAATATAATTTTTTTTTAATTTTTTTTATATTAGGAGACAAAGTGTATCTCGTAAAATAAAAGTTTGTTTGGGTGATTGTAAAGCCAAAAAATTACCGTGTGAGACCGTCAAACCTGACCAGTCACCAATAACCACTTCACTAGTCTTGTCATACTCAGAATGAATGGATAAATTTGTCAAGTTGCCAAGATATTGTGAGAAGCTGCATAATCAAGTAGCCATTTTATGTCACTTTGATATGTAGTCGAGGCATAATCGGCAGTTACATCAAAAGATTGCAGCTGAGGACAGGACTTGGCAGTGTGGCCCATTTGATCAGAAAACTAACATTTTGGTTGGTAATGCCATTGATTGGACTTGCCCGAATTTTGATTAGAATTGCAAGAGTCCTTGGTGTAGCTTGTGCAAGAATGGTCCTGGGAGCATTGCAGCCCATTTAGCTTAGAAGAGCCCTTGAACTGCGACCCATGTTGAGGAGTCGTCGTGTTCCTCTACTAATGAGAGAAATTTGCAGTTGCACTTTCCAGCCGCCGCAGGTAGTTCTCATGACACACAAGGAGGTCATGTAGTTCTTCGAAGGCTAGGGAGGTTTCCTGAGCTCGGATTGGGGTCGTGATTTTTGTGAAATCAGGGTCAAGTCCATTAAGGACATACAAGGTGAGACCTCTATCGGAGATAGGATGATCAATAAGGACGGTCTTATCGGCAAGGGCTGTGATATCGGCAAGGGCTTTCACAGCGTGCAAATAGTCGGGAATGGTGTGATGTACGTATTTCGCCTAAAAACAGTACGTACTCCAGTTTTGGAGTTCATTTGTATAACTGCTATTCTAATTAATTTGATCATCATCCGTCATTCTGGCCGGTAGCTACGATTGATATCTTGAAAATCACGGGAGGAATATCATCAGCATTTACCTTCGGCCAGGCGCAGCATCCAAAGAATAAAAGAGTACATTAGTTACTCGTTATAATGGCTAGAGAAACTAAGTCCTCGATCCTTTTTCCAAGAGAGAGAGAGAGAGAGAGAGAGAGAAATCAAATCCTTACTGAGAAGATATAGTGATAGAAAACATTATTGTTGCAAGCTTATGTACCACTGCGCATGCTATGGTGGAATGAAAGTATAATAGGCGGGTGAATGGCAGGGCAATTCTCCTTTGGCAAAACAGAAGAGTATATTATATATGCAAATGCAATTCCTATCTCTCTGCCAAAGGAGGACTGCACTGTTATTCATCAACCCCACATGATCTGCTGCTTCGCTAGCTAGCTTCCTCTATCTGAGGCCCGATTTGCCACGCTAATTTGATAAACAGTACTCCTCCTTTTATACTTGGTGATTCGCACCAGCATTTGGATATGCTGAGGAAGGAAATAGCATATTCCAGCACAATTCTGTAGAGGTTCCATTCTCATTTCTTCATGGCCTCGTGGTCCCTGTTTCCTCTCACCATCACTCCTCTAGTATTGAAGGCGATCGAAGTAGTTGACAGTATCTTAATTCATCACAGATTTGTAGGAGTTTTTACGTATATACTTTCTACACGTACGGAAGGACGTTTCACTTAGCATAACTGATATAAAAAGTGATACTAGCATGGTCCCTGCAGGATTTAATATATAGCTTTCAGATGTAGAAACTAATTAGTTTATATATGTTTTTCGTTCGTTCCGCATTTTGAGTATTAACCGCTCATTTCAAACACTCATTGAAATTTCCTAGCTATCAGGTAGGATTAGTGATAGAAATTAGTATTCCCCCTTGTTGCTTTGGGATACTCCTCCCTCTTCATGATAAAGATGCCAAGGTCTTCGGTACCTTCTGTAAAATATAACACATTAATATACATATACGTAGTTGAAAAATAATACAACTACTTACAAATAGAAGTATACATGCAGGCATATTCAGCCCTAGATTTTCATGCATGGGAATTCACTTTCCGGGAACCTTTTGACAAACCAAATAAAAAGTGGAAAAAGAAAGCTGAAGGTCAGAAATGAGGATAAGAATGAGAAGCGGGTGGTCGATGGCAAAGCGAGCATAACTATTAAATCTCCTCGAATATGCTCTCAGTTTCTTGTTAACCATTTATGTGATGGGTATCGACGGATGATCAACTACAAGTAAAAGTGATGGAAAAAAGCTTGATGCTTCCATTTCAGAACATGCATGTGGCCTTCCACTAGTTCTTGTGAGTCATGTTACTGTCTTTTGGAGTTTTACGCTGAAATATATATGGTTTTTGGTTAATGTTCCTCGGGTTCCTCTTAATTATTTGTCCATGCAGTTGTTATCTAATGAAATTTGATTATATATCAGTAGTATGGTGTAGAAGCCAATGATTTCATATGATATTAGAGCAGAGGTCTTAAATTCGAGCTCTGACTTTACACTCTACCTAATTTAATTAAATATTTTACGTATTGGACCACCTATTAAAGAGGAGTCTAACCCACACGTGAGAGGGAACGTTAAGATATAAAATAATAAATTTATCTATTTTCATCAATTTAAATTTTTAGAACAAGTTGGGATTTTACAAGAAGATCGATCTAGAGTTGCTTACATGCTTCCAGCCAGCGCCCTTTATTTCCAAGAATTTTCAAAATTATACTCAACTAAGAGAAATTTTGATGATGCATTCGTCACAGTAGAATTTTAAAGCTAGTTGAAGCATTTAGTCAAAAATCAAAATGGTACTAGAGATCAAGGAGATACAAGGGTGGCCAACACACCATCACATGAGATTCACGTGATCCACTACAATAAAAAGTAATTTTTCTCGAAAAATAATATGTCCAAAATACTCACTTTTGCTGTCAGAAATAGTTTATTCAGGCATTTTTCATTCGCAGGAAAGTCATGGGAAATAACTGGCCCAAGAAGCCTTTTACCCACTATTCTTTGAACTGCCAGAAATGTTAATATTTCTGACGTTATCCCATCGCGAAAAATGATAAATTTTGGCCGTAAAAACTGCAGGAAATGACTTCTTACGTCATTATATTTTTTCATGAAATAGTCTTTTATGAAATAAAAAAAATAATAGTAAAACAATATCACTCTTCTTAGAGCCTTAATCCTAAAATATATAAAGAATGTGAACAGTATATTAAAAATATATATATTGGAATACAAATAAGAATTTATAGATAGTTTGAAAAGAAATGGAAAAAATAAATACAAGTATTAAACATGAAAAAATGCACTAAATGAATAAAAAAGCAAAAAGAAAAAACAAATAGAGGGAAAGTTTGCACTAATTGTTATTTGATCTTTAAAGTTAAACTTATTAAAATGAGTATAATTTGGGGCCATTTCACACCCAAATAACTTATTGTTGTAAACTCCAATTTTTGGAGCAACAAAATGAGTACAAAAATGATAGAAAAAAAAAGCTGTAACAGTCTATACACTTGAAAATGGATTCTAAGAAATCTTTTATGCTTGCAAAAGCCATTTGGCTACAAGCTGACCACCCTTCACCTACTGAAAGATGTTTATGTTAGAGTTTAACAACAACAAAACCCCAAAAGCATAAATAAACCAGAAAATAGAAACAAGAGAAATTCTAAGATAGAAAGAGATTCACCAAGATATGACAAAAAATTACACACAACCAGACCTATAACCATCATCCTCACCTATCATCCCTACATAAAGCAATTGAGAACATCATGTCCCATTCAAGTTCATTAGAAAAACCTTTTACATCATCATGAAAGTGGAGAAAGATCTCCATTTTATCTAATTGTAGATTCTCACTGGCTTCTCAAACGTGTGACGATGCTGATGATTGGTTGCATTTGACAAACAAAAGAGCATTGTCTGTGTATTCCAACCCAACACACTACTCCCAAGCACACATTTACTATGAAAGACTGTTGTTTACAAAAAATTTAACAAAATCTAAACCATGCATATTAGTTCTAACTACTGTAATTTCAAATTAACGACAGCATAAACCCATACAAGATCATTGAAACGCAAAATAGAGAACTAACCAACACATAAACTAGAAGAGAGAGAGAGAGAGAGAGAGAGAGAGAGAAATTGTGAGAGGCCAGCGACATTGGAAGCTCCATCCAGTTATCTGGGATTGAATGTGGTGGACGCAAACCATGGGAGTCCCTCCAACTCTTCGACGCCGACGCACTCCTTTATGCAAAATAATCTCCCCTAAATCCCAATTTACCCACCACATAAGCATCAATTACAGGATGATTGAGTGAGATCATTGAAAATATCAGAGTTTTGAGAAAGTCTTTAGCTAGATTTGGTCAAAAGAGAACAGAGATTTCACCGTGAAAAATCTACGAAAAGGGAGAGAAAATTAGGGCTCGTGTGGCGAGAGAGAGATAGAGAAAGGATCTCTGCCCGGGCAAGGGAGGCAGCATGGTGACCACGAGAGCGAGAGCGAGCGAGTGTGAGAGAGAGAAATTAGGGATTAATCCCCCCCCCCCCCCGGGGGGGTCTAGAGCGCTGGTTTTAATTTTTAAAAACTATTTGCAGCGTTTTACTATCATCGCAAATAGCCAAAAGCCACCGCAAAAGGGCGTTATTCTGGCACTTCTCAACTCTACAGGAACAAATAACAAAGTGGACATGGAAAATCACTATTTGCTGCCATATCTTTCTCGCGGGAAAAAATTATAGTAGCAAAAACTCCTTTTTGTTGTAGTGTGAGATATATAATAAATGGGATAAAATAAAAAGTTCGTATTCTAGTTTACAACCTGATCTATTATGATATTATATATACATATTATTATTTATTTCAGAAATTTAATCTAATAAATATATTTAATTATTTATATTTTGTCTTGAACCACCTATACACTAGCTAGGATAAATGTTTTTTGAATTCTCAATATTTATGATAAAAATAATTACATGCGACGAGAATAATTAAATAACTCATTAATTTATTACATGTTGGACTATTGCATCACATATTGAAAATATGGAATTAAAAAAGAAAGAAGAGAAAGTGAAAGTAGGAGAACCAGAGAGGAAGAGTAAGTTGATTCAGTTATTTTTGTTATTGTATTCCTATTGTAGTATAAATATGACTTAAGTCTGATGTAAATAATTCAATTCATTCATTTCAGTCAATTATGAGTTTCATCTCATTTCCTTTGTTTTCATCTCTTTTGCCTTCATCAAGTCTACAATTGATTGTTCATCTAATTCTTAGCATGGTTTATCAGATTAAAAATCATCTCGCTTATGCAATCTTATCTCATTGATTTTGTTTCTACAAAATCAATCTTCTTGACCATTGCATCGCAAAAATTCTGCTCTGCAGTTCTACACTAATCTTCTTGCATTTCTTCGAATAGTTTCTTGAAAATGAATTCTACCCATTCTCCAGTCAATCCCCAGATGATTCTTCTAGCCCATACTATCTTCAACCAAGTGACAATCTTGGTGCCCTATTAGTATTGGAAACCTTCAATGGAGAGAACTATGTAGCTTAGAGTCGTTCGATCACCATTGCCTTGATTAGGGATGTAAGAAAAAACTGGTAAACCGGTAAACTGGACCGGATCGGTAGAATCAGTCCGGTTGTGGGTAGGTACCAGTTCGGAATCGATTTTAATAATGTTAAAACCGGTAGGTACCGGCTCGGTTCCGGTTCTAAACTTTTTATAATTGAATTGGACCGAACCGGTTCAATATAATATATATTTTTTAAATTAATTTTTTTAATATGATACATAATATAAAATATTTTTTTAATTATATATAATATGTTATACATTAGTATATAATATAAATTAGTTACAATTTATATTTTATGGCCTAATACTAATAGTATAATACTATATTACTATTAGTAATATACTTTAAGTCTATATATAAATTATTCTATTAAATAATTACACATGAAATAATGATATAGTAATACTAATACAATTTTTTTTTTACTAATACTAATAATATTAGTTATAACTATCCATGATATAATTATTAAAAATTAAACTTATTATAACAAATACTAATATATAATTATTTTAATCATTATAGATAGTACATATATAGATATTAATAGTCTAATAAACTAATATAGACTAATTTAAAACTGGAAACCCAGACTAAACCGAACTGGAACTGATAAAACCGGTGCTACCGGTTTTGGAAGATAACCGGTGTGTAATCGATTTTAAAAAATAGAAAATCGGTGGCACCATTTCGATTCTAGATTTTATCCAAAACCGGACCAAACCTAATCGTTTACACCCACCTTGACAATCAAGAAAAAAATAGCATTTATTGACGGATCAATCACTTCTCCTTCCACTAATCAAATCATCAACCACACAATATGGTAATTGCGTGCCAACAATTTGGTACTTTCTTGATTGATGAATTCCATTTCTAAATAAATAAGAAACTATCTTCTTTATGTGGTATCTATTGTTGATATTTCAGGAGTGATGGACCAAAGCTTTTCCATCTTGAAAAATCTTTAAGCTGCATAAGTCAGGGTTCTTTATCTATTATTGAATATTTTAGTATTTTTAACCTTTGGAATGAGTATTTCAGCTAGAGGCCATCGCACACATGTGGGAAGATGGCATCTTGCACTTGTGAACATTTTAATTTTCCGCAACTTTGACAGCAATTTAATTATGCATTGAAGTTTTTGGTTAAGCTAAGTGATTCTTATGCCTCAGTCAGAATCCAATTACTCCTTATGGTTTTATTACCTAGCATGGCCAAAGTTTTCTCCCTACTTCTCCAAGAAGAAAGTCAAAGGCAACTTACAAATTTTGCTACATGTAATGAGGCGTAGGCTTTGATGACCAACCAATTCAATCAGCAGAATTATCAACCCAAATCCTTCAAAGATAAGACAAAAAAGTCTTCTTCACACTGTAATTGTGGCTACAATGGCCACATGGTTGATAAAAAATTTCAACTCCATGTCTATCTCCTAGCTAGACTGGACCGAAAAGAAAAAGAAATGTGGCTTCTGCACATGCTGTCATTTCAACTGAAGCAGTCTACATTCAAAATAGTAATGAGCAATAAAAGTTTTCTTTAACTCCAAAGGAATTTAACGAACTACTAGCACTTGCAAAGTCGACACAATCTGCCTCTTCTACTTAGAATAATGTCCAACCAGCTGTTAACCTTGCCACTACCTCTCATTTTTCCTTCATGTAATCCTGCTTCTTCTACATTAAATCCCAACTTGTTTTAGATCTTTGATATTGGAGCAACAGATCATATGATCTGTTCACTACTCCTATATTGTTTTGAACCTAAGTTTATTACTGAATCTATAAATCTTTCTAATGGTATTCAGTTTCAGCTACACACATTGGTGCTGCATATCTCTCAAATACTTTATTTTTACATAATGTTTTGTGTGTTCCCACTTTCTCATTCAATCTATTGTCTGTTTCCAAGGTTATCAAACAGTCTAATCTTTGTCTTTCTTTTACTGCTTCTCATTGCCTTTTACATGACCAATCAATGAAAAAGATGATTGGAATAGCCTTTAAAAAAGAAGGGCTTTACCACCTGCTTCAAGCTAATGAAAAGCTCAAAACTGCAATACATCTCAATTTAATTCTACACCCTTTGCTCCAGTCATTACTCACAAATGGTTTAACCTATGGCATTATAGACTAGGTCATGTATCAAGTTCAAGATCATCCTCTCTCAAATAGATACAATCTTCTATAACTCTTGATTGTATAAGTGTTTGTGACATATGTCCTCTAGCAAAGTAAAGAAAGCTTCCTTTTTTTGTATCACAAAATACTTTTAATAAAAAGTTTGACTTGATACATTGTAACATATGGGGTCCTGTTGGCACTATTTCATATTCCAGTTTTAGATACTTCTTAACTAGAGTTGACAATTTTACAAGATGTACTTGGGTATACATGTTTAAAGCAAAATCTGAAGTATCATCCTTAACCAAGAATTTTAAATGGTAGTAAACCAGTTTTTTGTTTTTGTCAAAACTAAAAGGTTTGATAATGGACCAAATTTTTTTTTCTCAACTCTACAATAAACATGGCATTTTACATCAAAGAAGTTGTGTAGAAACTACATAGCAAAATGGAGTTGTGGAGAGAAAACATCAATATTTATTAAGCACGGCTAGAGCTTTGATGTTTCAAGCAAATTTACCTTGAAGTTTTTGGAGGGATTGTGTGCTTACTACAGCACATATAATCAATAGAATTCCTACTCTTCTTCAAAACAAAACCCTAATCGAAAGGCATTTTAATAAAAAGCCTAACCTTTCTTAACTAAAAGTATTTGGCTGCCTTTACTTTGCATCTACACTCACAAATCACAGATAAAAATTTGACTCAAGAGTCACAAAATGCATATTCTTAGGATATCTTTCTGATATTAAAGGCTATATATCATGAAATAACCTAAGTATCAACAGAATAATTGTTTCTCGAAATGTTATATTTCATGAAATAATCTTTTCCCTTTAAAGCTCTTCCATCAAATTCTAGAAATCATTCATTTATATTTCCTATTTAAAAAATCTTTCCAGATTTATCTCATAGCAATTCACATTTAAACTCAAATTAGAACATGCCATTTGTTTTGCCAAATAATAACCACACTTCTTCTAGTGAACTAGTTGTACCTATTCAATCAGATTCACCTACTGATCTTTCTCAATCAAATATTAATCACAGACCTCAACAAAATATCCTACAGCTTAGAAAATCTCTTAGAATGAAACAAAAACCAATTTTTCTGTAGGATTATTATTGTGGTAATGCTTTTTCATCTCAAAATGCAACTCATACATCTTCTTCAACTTATCTTTGTTCCTCTAAAGGTAATTTCTATCCTATTCACTCTTTTCTCTTTGCCAATAGATAGTCCATATCACGTAACGCATTTTTAGCTTCCATTTAAATTCTTTAGAACCTAGAACAATATGCAATCCTCTCAACTACCCGAATGGCAAGTTGCCAAGCAAAATAAAATTAATGATTAGGAGTTAAATAAAACTTGGGAGCTAGTTACTCTTCGTAAAAATAAAAATACCATTGGTTGTAAATGGGTATTTTGAATTAAATACAAGGCTGATGGGAACCATAGAGAGGCATAAAGCTAGATTGGTGGCAAAAGGGATACTCAGCAAGAAGGATTAGACTTATTTGATACATTTTCTCCTGTGGCCAAAATTACATCCATTCAGTTGATGCTTGATGTGGCTGTAATTAAAAATTGGCTTCTCCACCGACTTGATGTTAACAATACATTTTTTCATGGTGATTTACATGAAAAAGAAGTATACATGGAGTTACCTCCTAGATTAACTGCTAAAGGTGAACAAAAAGTTTGTAGACTTCTTAAAAGTCTTTATGGCCTAAAGCAGGCCTCTAGATAATGGTGTGTCAAGTTTTCCAATGCTCTTATCACTTATGAGTTTATTGAAGGCAACTCTGATTGCTTCTTGTTCATTAAGAAATCTATATGGATGATGTACTACTAGCTAGTGATAGCATTTTGGAAATTCAGAAGCTCAAAATATTTTTACATGATAAGTTCACCCTCAAAGATCTAGGACAACTTAAATACTACCTTGAAAGTATGCACTCAATATACTTTGTGCTAGAGAAAGTATGCACTCAATATACTTGAAAATACTGGTTAAATTGGATCTGAGCCTACTGCTTTCCCTATGGAGTCTAATCTCAAGTTTTCTACAAATGATACAAATCTATTGAGAATTCATCAGGTTATTAAAGGCTTGTTGGTACATTATTGTACTTAATTATCACAAGGCCTAATCTAGCCTATTATGTTCAAGTACTCAATCAACTTTTAGCAAAACTTACTGTATTCATCATCAAGCAGCAACCCAAGTACTGAGGTATCTAAAAGCTACACAAGGGTAAGGTCTCTTCTTCTCATCTTCATTAGATTGGCAATTAAAGGCTTTTTCAAATAGTGATTGTGTAGGCTATGTGAACACTCAAAGAAGTTTCACTGGTTTTGTAGTTTTTCTTGGCAACTCATTGATTTCATGGAAATCAAATAAACAAGCTACAATCAATCGATCATTTGCAGAGGTATAGTACCGAGCACTTGCAGCAACCACATCATGTGAAGTTCAATGGCTTCTTTATGCTTTGCAATACCTAAATGTCACCATCCTCAACCAACTATGTTCTATACTGTTGAACCTAAGGTTTCAAGTTTCGTGTAATTATAAATCTATATATGGATTTTGATGATAACAAATGAATTCAAAGAATAAAGGAGTCTCAAGCTCAAGTTGTCCACACAATAGAATCAAACACATCAAGGAACAAAGCATGAGCAATAAGGGAACAAGTTCACATTAAAATCATAGAGTAATATTGTAAATCTCTTAAAAAATCGAAATTAGGATTAAGGCTCAAAATTAATATTTTATCATAAAGCATTAAAATATATTTTCCACATGTGCATGAATATTTTGAAAATTAAATTTGAAAATTTTGAAAGATGATTGATTGTCATCTTTCACATGTGCATGACATGATTAAAGGTTTGAACTTTGAAAATATTAAGATGATTGATTGTCATCTTTCACATGTGCATGTTTTATTTGAATATTTTCAAAAGTGATGGATGCTTTTCTTGACTTATGCAAAAGGTAGATGTCTTTGTTTGAAAATTTTAAAAAGTAAAGTGTGCTCCTTTTGTCATATGCAAAAAGTAAAAGATTAGGTTTGAAATTTTTGAAAAGTAAAGTGTGCTCCTTTTGTCACATGCAAAAAGTAAAAAGATTAGGTTTGAAATTTTTGAAAAGTGAATGATGATATTTTTGACATGTGAATCCTTTTAAATTTGAATATGAAGTCTCATATGCTTATAAATAGATCATTTGAGAGCTTCACATTCACAACACTAAGAGCATACAACATTCATTCAAAGCTTTCATTCTCTCTTCTCTAAGCATTGAGCCTTAACCCTTGTTCATTTTGAGAGATATAGTTTATGTTGTATTGTTCATATTTCATTCATTGAGGAGTGTTTTCTGATAGCCTACCCATTATCAATTCTTGTATCAGTAAAAGGGTGTGTATAACCCTTGTGCGTGTAGAAAGTGTTCTACACAGGGAATAGTTGAATCACCACGTGTGAGGTGATTGGAAGTGTAGAGGGTGTTCTACACGAATTCTTTGGAGCGGTGCTGCTAAAAAATGTAATAGGTTTCTATCTCCACCTAAAGGAGATTGACTAGTGAATTCGGGATCTTCAAGGGGTAGCTTGAGGCGAGGACGTAGGCAGTGGGGCTGAACCTCGTAAAAATACTGAGTTTGCTTTCTCTTACCTTACTCTTTATATTTCCTACTGCTTTATATTCTGGTTATATTTTATATTGTATATTTGATTAATAAGTGTTAATTTTTTTAATATAACCCAATTCACCCCCCCTCTTGTGTTAGCCATCTGGGCAACAATTGGTATCAGAGCTAGAGCTCTATTATAAGATTAACTATCTTTTGAGTTAAGATCTTATGGCTAACATTGCAGCTTCATTTGGTGAAGGTCAATCTAGCAGTCGGCCTCCACTCTTTTGCGGAGACAATTACTCATTCTGGAAAGTTAGAATGAGAATATTCCTTCAGGCTCAAGGTCGAGAAATCTGGAAATGTATTGTAAATGGACCTTATATTCCAACAAAAGTGGTTGATGGAGTAAAGGTCAAAAAGGAAGAAGAAGAGTTTGATCGTGAAGACGATAGACTTTATACTTTGAATTTAACTGCTATGAATTTATTATATAATGCTCTCAATGGTAATGAGTTTAATAGAGTAATGACTTGCGCTACAGCAAAGGAATTTTTGATATCTTGGAAGTTACTTATGAAGGAACTTCTCAAGTCAAGGAATCAAAAATTTATATTCTTACTCATGAATATGAAATGTTTAAGATGAATGATAATGAATCTATTTCAAGTATGCACACTCGTTTTACTAACATCATAAACAGCTTGACAGCTCTTGGCAAAGTTTATTCCAAAGTGGAGATAGTAAGAAAAATTCTCAACTCTCTACCAAAACGTTGAGAATCAAAAGTGACAGCGATTCTTGAAGCTAGAGACCTCAAGAAGCTCGAAGTGAATGAACTCATCGGGTCACTTATCACCCATGAGTACACATTTAAAAGAGGAGAAGAAGAAGGAAAGCCAAAGAAGAGCTTGGCACTTAAAGTTGTTACATATGAAAGTGAAAGTGATGAAGATGAGGAAAATGACGACAAAGATGAAGAACTTGCGATGATAACAAGAAGAATTCAGAGGTTCTTAAAGAAAAATAAAACTCCTCCAAGTAAATCCTTCAAAAAGTTTTCCAAGAAAGATTCAGGTAAAAATGACACTTTAATTTGTTATAAATGCAATAAGCCTGGTCATATCAAGTCAGATTGTCCTCTGCTAAATAAAGATCGAAACAAAGGCAAAAAAGCAATGAAAGCTACATGGGATGATGATTCAAGTAGCTCAGATAGTAAAGCAAGCAATGGAGAATCAGCAAATCTTTGTCTTATGGCTAAAGATGACATTGAGGTAACAAATCTTGATAATATTGAAGATCCTTCATATGAAGAATTGCAAAATGTTTTAGAAGAGGTATATGAGGAATTTGAAAATTTGGGTATCAAGTATACTGCTTTGAAAAAGAAAAATTCTTCTTTAACAAACGAAATTGATATTTTAAGAAAAGAAAGTATTGTTTTGAAAGATGAAAATCTTGAGTTGAAGAAAAAGAAAACTGATTTATAAAATATTATTGAAAACTTTACGAATGGAAAAAGAAATTTTGAAAAACTTCTTGGTAGTCAAAGATGTGTTTTTGACAAGGCAGGCTTGGGATATATGCCAAAACAAAAATACAAACCTTATAAAAACTTTTTTGATAATCCTTCTACATCAAAGTCCAATATTCAAAATTCTTTTCATAAAAATCATTTTGTTAAAAAAAGATACTATTATAATCACTCAAGTTTTTCATATATGTCACATGCTATTTGCAATTTTTGTAATAGAAATGGTCATAATTATTTTGCTTGTCCTATTAGAAGAAAACATACAATGATTATTAGGGCCATATGGGTACCTAAAAATCTTGTTTCTTCTAATACTAATAAATAAAGGACCCAAAGAACTTGAGTACCAAGAAAAAATCATTTTAATTGTTTTTATAGGTGTGCATGAAGTCTTCCACAAACAAAAATAAATGGTTTTTAGATAGTGGATGTTCAAGACACATGACGGGAGACAAGACTAAGTTCTTTGATCTTAGATCTAAAGAAGAAGGACACGGGACATTTGGAGACAACTCGAAAGGGAAGATCGTGGGAATAGGTAAAATTGGTAATGAGTCTTCTCTCATAATTGAAGATGTTCTACTTGTTGAAGGTCTAAACATAATCTTTTGAGCATAAGTCAATTATGTGATAAAGGATTTACAGTTACTTTCAAAATGGATAAGTGCATTATTTTGAATGATCATGATTGTAATATTTGTTTTATTGCTTTTAGAAGCAACAATGTTTATACAATTGATTTTGAAGCAATTACCTCACAAGATGCTATTTGTTTTTCAGCTCAAAATGAAACTAATTGGTTATGGCATAGAAGACTAGGTCATGCCAACATGGAACTTATTTCCAAACTTTCAAAAAATGATCTTGTGAGAGGTTTACCAAAGGCAAATTTTCTTAAAGACAAAATTTGTGATGCATGCCAATTTTGTGACGCCCCGATTTTTCGCATTGATTACAACGCAAATCGACGCATCCGGACAAGCAACACAAGGCTACTTATCCTACGTAAATATAAAAAGTAGCATGCATGCATCTAAGCTTACTAATGAAATGCAATGCCGATCGCAGCTGGAAGAAGTAAATTCCCAATATGTGCAAAGAGATCTAACTCTCGCATCAATAGATCACATGGCATACTATAATTATACTTCTCATAACATCGTATTTACAACAATATTCTGTATTTACTCTTACATAACCCAGTTAGTTTTCTCTAAACAAAAACTCATATCCTACCATCATCCAGTACTCTTACTTCTTTACTTGATCACGTACATGGGATCATCTCAACCGGAGAGGAGCATTCCATAGGACCCTCAGGGTACCTCAGAATCTCCCGTGCTGATCGAGTCTCAATGCAATTTATCTATCCCTGCAACAACATCTATCATTCCATAAGGAATGATAGATAAAATAGATAAAACATAAAAGAGTGAGATTTACTAGAAATCTCAGTAAGTACACAGTTAACAAAATAAAGCATAGATAACCTCAACTATCATCATACATAATCATACTCATCAACATATCACTTATAAGAATACTTTATGGAACATCACAAGTCAAATACCCATCTTACCATACAAACTTAGATCTTAGATAGACCCATTATCACATACAAACTTATACTTTTCACTTTACTTTTTAACCTTATAGGTTTCTCTTATTTCTTATCCTCGATGGGCGTTACGTATCGCCGTCCCCATCGGGATCTACTTATTGCATAACCTCGACAGGCGTTACGTCTCGCCGTCCCTGTCGGGTCTTACTTATCTCATATATATGATGGGCGTTACGTCTCGCCGTCCCCATCACATACATAACTCATCAATCATCCGGGCGTTACGTATCGCCGTCCCCGTTATGATGAGTCTCGTGTCAATCTTCCGGGCGATACGTATCGCCGTCCCCGTCATGACACGGAACATAATTAACATATATGACAGGCGTCCCCGTCAACTTACCAGTCATCCGGGCGTTACGTATTGCCGTCCCCGAAATGACGTAAGCATTCTTATCATAGCGGGCGTTACGTATCGCCGTCCCCGCTAATCATGTCAATCCTACGGGCGGTACGTATCGCCGTCCCTGTCATGACATAATTCTTATTCTTACGACAGGCGTTACGTATCGCCGTCCCTGTCGGCACGTCAGCATACAGGCGTTACGTATCGCCGTCCCCGTCATGACATGACTAACTCATCAATCATACATACACTCATCAATCATCCGGGCGTTACGTATCGCCGTCCCCGTTATGATGAGTCTCGTGTCAATCTTCCGGGGGTTACGTATCGCCGTCCCCGTCATGACACGGAACATATTTCACATATATGACAGGCGTCCCCGTCAACTTACCAGTCATCCGGGCGTTACGTATCGCCGTCCCCGAAATGGCGTAAGCATTCTTATCATAGCGGGCGTTACGTATCGCCGTCCCCGCTAATCATGTCAATCCTACGGGCGTTACGTATCGCCGTCCCCGTCATGACATAATTCTTATTCTTACGACAGGCGTTACGTATCGCCGTCCCTGTCGGCACGTCAGTCATACGGGCGTTACGTATCGCCGTCCCCGTCAGGACGTGACTAACATGTTCATGCATATGCTTTTCATTCTTATCTTAAAACCTTTATTCTCACAAGTCATTACTAATATCTACTATTATCACCCGTGGTCGGGCCATACCACTATTATTATTCGTAGTCAGGCCATGCCATCATTATTACCCGAGATCGGGTCATACCATATCTTTTCTTATTCTTATGAGTTTATCACCTAAAACTCCTTCCATTTGAAATACTAATTCTATTCCGGGAAAAACCCTGAATCTAAGCAAAACAAGGCATCTCGCTCGAGCGGGTGTCGAGCGACTGTCGAGCGAAGTCACGGGTTGGAACTCGCTCGAGTGGGGTATCAAGCGACAGTCAAGCGGGGGTTCACAATTTGCCTTCGCTCGACTCGCCTGTCGAGCGACAGTCGAGCGAGATCACGGCTCAAGGGGTTTTTCAACCTAAACCAAGCAATCTTTTCACATCAACCTTATTTTTACTTATTAAAACATAAATCTAGGTCCTTATAATTTTCCTAACATTTTACTATCACAAAATCATATCCAAAACACCATAGATTCCAAACACATCATATAAGCCTAATTCAAGCTCCAACTAACAACAAACTTAATTCCATCAACAATCTACCTATTCTATGCTAAGATTAAGTTAAATTGTATACTTACAAGTTTCTCCAAAGCTTGGTTGAATGATCCAACTAGTCCTTGCAACATTTCTCCTCAAAGCACTCACTTAGCTCACTTAGGAGATGTTTGGAGGTTCAAGGGTTGGGGAGGCTTCTTCTTTGGCTTTTCTCTCCAAGTGGGCGTGTGTTCTCCTTTCCAAAGAGGGTTATAAGACTTATCAACCCATATATATATGAGGATGGTCGACCCTTTAGAGAAAAAGGAAAAGAAAGGATTGCTATAGGCAACCGGTTATGTTTTTGCTTGGGAGATGAGGTGTCATACCTCCTAAAATCACATAATCAACTCTAGGCATATAAGATCTAAACTTGGCAGAAAATATCTTCATCCAATGGCTGATATTAAGTCACTTTAGTCAGCCAAAATTGATCAAAGGTTGAGAAGAGAGCTAAGGAGATAAGGCATGAGGTGGCACTCACCTAACCATGCATGAATCAAGCCATTCCAGTCCTCATCTGGTATGCCACGCCCCCAGCCTCCTTCTTACCACTTTTGGTAACTTCTTAAGCCTCCTAAGACTCCATTTGACATGTTCTAGAAGGCCATTTCGAGATTTGGTTGGGATAGCTTTGGTTTGTAACTCACTTAGTTAGATATGGATAGATTCAGACAGATTTCTTCCTCTCATGTTACTTCATGTCTTTGTATCAACTAAAGCTTCTAGATTACTTCTTATCCTCATGCCACATACTCCTACACATTTCAAGACCTTGGAATAATTGATATCCAATCACAATTTTCATCACATGCCCCAATTTGATCCATTTCTTCTAACTCGAGTTCCATTTGAGCTCAACCCAGAACTGTCCATTTGTTTCTAGAATAAGTCATAGCTATAGTCCAAATATTCACAAACTTATATCATAAAAGTTCTAGATCTATGTCTTAGGGTTCTATAGGAACTGGAATCACTTCATTTGGAGTTCATATGACCAAGTTATGATTTTTCTAATAAAACTCGACAGATAAGCCCAAGAACACCAATCCGGGTACACCAAGTGTTGGATAGATGATTCATCTTATTTCACACGAAATTCACTAAATAAAATCTCCTCATTTTCCACATCTCTACATACTTTTCCATAGCCTCTTGAATCACTCAAATCCGACATCAAATGAGCAAGTTATGACCATTCTACTAAAAGACGTCTGTCTGTCCCTGTATTTTGCTCGAGCCAGACATCAAGCGAGAGTTGAGCGAGATTTCGGGTCTAGGCACTTTTTCACTTTAACACAAGTCACATTTATACCCAACCTTATTCCCAACCTTTCAATATAAAAATCCTATACATATATCCCAAAATTCCTAAAAATAGTCTTGGAGAAACATAATCATCCCACACATGAAAATTAAGCGGATGTCTAAAAATCCGGGTTATCACATTCTCCCCCCCTTAAAAGGAATTTCGTCCTCGAAATTCGAGGGTTCCACCTCAACACTAAAATATATATATATCAGTATATACTTAGAAAAAATTCTATAATCAATAACCCCAATATAATTGCTAACATTACTCTTCTCCTTTGGCACATTCCCAAAAAAAACTTAAAGCATATGAGTAATTTAGAACCCTAACTTTTTCCAAGAATCTCAATATATTCTCCAATAAAATTCAACAATCATAAATATTTAAACTGCCTTCAGTCGATTTCTATGCTCTATCCACCAAACGTTCATCCATATTCTATCTTTTGTAACTTAAAACTCTCTTCCATGGCAATCACAAACAATATTTTCTCCTTAGTAAAACTCCAAATCCCTATTGATTCCTTCAAATCAGCGTAATTTAAGTCTCTGATCATGATCAACATCATGTTTGTGCTATGAACTCTCAAAATTTACCACATAAATAACCTCAACACATACCAAATCACATCAAAATGGAACCAAAAGTTACCTTTTCAAGACTGTATACTTGTAGATATCATGCATTTATAATCAAGATCAACATTTTGCCTATGCATCAGTAGTTCGTTTATACCATTTTCCTCATCTGAACTTATACCCTCAAAATTTATTTCCTCAATCACAGAAATTCGCCAACCAAATCCACAATTTTCATTCCTGAGAAAGTATTTTCTTAAAAACTCTTATATCCACCATTGGACTCCACTCCATCTTATTCTAATTATTGCAACCTCATCAATTTCCAACACAGATCAAACTAACATGTGAGGTCAGTGCTCCAAAATTCAAATCTTAATTCAAATCGAATCCCCAAAATTCTAAAACTTTACCTACTTTAGGAGTCACTTTCCAAAATTCTATAAGATTGATAAACTTATAATCTTTCACCATTTTGCAATTCTTCCAAAATTTAGAACTTCAGTACTTAAATTTCAAAGAAATCATTCATACTAGGACATTTTCTTCTAAACCTCGATATTACAACAACAGTCTAAGTCAATAAAATTCAAGCCTACTACTCTTAAACATTTAGGTCCTTCTTGATCGTAACACCCTCATACCAAAACTTAATCTTTAATCTGCTACAACTAAGAAAACTAATTCAAATTCTCTCGACAGAAAACTATCAAGTTGATCGGTTAATCTCAAATTCTCAACTTTGAAAGAGAAATTCTTTACCACTTGATATAATCCAGCAAAGTTTCCGTCAAATCTCACCATAAGGACTTTAAGAATCCATGTATACCTTACGTCTCCATATACAATCATACAATAAACCTCATCCCTCCAGAGTCAATGAGATAGTCATCACGTTTCCTTATCAATCTGACCTTGCCACTAATGATTCTGACATCAACCAATTGTCAATTTCTACTCTTATCACGTAATCTATCTTAGAAATTCTGATTCTTGAAATCCCAGACATTCACAATTCCATGAGAGAAACCAACTTGACCCAACCTTTTCCAGAATTTAAGCCTTTCTTAATCAAATCAAAATCTATCTTAATACCATGTGATCATTTTTCCTAGGACATTCATGGTTTACCCAGAGTCGTATTGCTCTGATACCATTCTGTGACGCCCCGATTTTTCGCATTGATTACAAAGCAAATCGACACATCCGGACAAGCAACACAAGGCTACTTATCCTACGTAAATATAAAAAGTAGCATGCATGCATCTAAGCTTACTAATGAAATGCAATGCCGATCGCAGCTGGAAGAAGTAAATTCCCAATATGTGCAAAGAGATCTAACTCTCGCATCAATAGATCACATGGCATACTATAATTATACTTCTCATAACATCGTATTTACAACAATATTCTGTATTTACTCTTACATAACCCAGTTAGTTTTCTCTAAACAAAAACTCATATCCTACCATCATCTAGTACTCTTACTTCTTTACTTGATCATGTACATGGGATCATCTCAACCGGAGAGGAGCATTCCATAGGACCCTCAGGGTACCTCAGAATCTCCCGTGCTGATCGAGTCTCAATGCAATTTATCTATCCCTGCAACAACATCTATCATTCCATAAGGAATGATAGATAAAATAGATAAAACATAAAAGAGTGAGATTTACTAGAAATTTCAGTAAGTACACAGTTAACAAAATAAAGCATAGATAACCTCAACTATCATCATACATAATCTTACTCATCAACATATCACTTATAAGAATACTTTATGGAACATCACAAGTCAAATACCCATCTTACCATACAAACTTAGATCTTAGCTAGACCCATTATCACATACAAACTTATACTTTTCACTTTACTTTTTAACCTTATAGGTTTCTCTTATTTCTTATCCTCGATGGGCGTTACGTATCGCCGTCCCCATCGGGATCTACTTATTGCATAACCTCGACAGGCGTTACGTCTCGCCGTCCCTGTCGGGTCTTACTTATCTCATATATATGATGGGCGTTACGTCTCGCCGTCCCCATCACATACATAACTCATCAATCATCCGGACGTTACGTATCGCCGTCCCCGTTATGATGAGTCTCGTGTCAATCTTCCGGGCGTTACGTATCGCCGTCCCCGAAATGACGTAAGCATTCTTATCATAGCGGGCGTTACGTATCGCCGTCCCCGCTAATCATGTCAATCCTATGGGCGTTACGTATCGCCGTCCCCGTCATGACATAATTCTTATTCTTACGACAGGCGTTACGTATCGCCGTCCCTGTCGGCACGTCAGTCATACGGGCGTTACGTATCGCCGTCCCCGTCAGGACGTGACTAACATGTTCATGCATATGCTTTTCATTCTTATCTTAAAACCTTTATTCTCACAAGTCATTACTAATATCTACTATTATCACCCGTGGTCGGGCCATACCACTATTATTATTCGTAGTCAGGCCATGCCATCATTATTACCCGAGATCGGGCCATACCATATCTTTTCTTATTCTTATGAGTTTATCACCTAAAACTCTTTCCATTTGAAATACTAATTCTATTCCGGGAAAAACCCTGAATCTAAGCAAAACAAGGCATCTCACTCGAGCGGGTGTCGAGCGACAGTCGAGCGAAGTCACGGGTTGGAACTCGCTCGAGTGGGGTATCAAGCGACAGTCAAGCGGGGGTTCACAATTTGCCTTCGCTCGACTCGCCTGTCGAGCGACAGTCGAGCGAGATCACGGCTCAAGGGGTTTTTCAACCTAAACCAAGCAATCTTTTCACATCAACCTTATTTTTACTTATTAAAACATAAATCTAGGTCCTTATAATTTTCCTAACATTTTACTATCACAAAATCATATCCAAAACACCATAGATTCCAAACACATCATATAAGCATAATTCAAGCTCCAACTAACAACAAACTTAATTTCATCAACAATCTACGTATTCTATGCTAAGATTAAGTTAAATTGTATACTTACAAGTTTCTCCAAAGCTTGGTTGAATGATCCAACTAGTCCTTGCAACATTTCTCCTCAAAGCACTCACTTAGCTCACTTAGGAGATGTTTGGAGGTTCAAGGGTTGGGGAGGCTTCTTCTTTGGCTTTTCTCTCCAAGTGGGCGTGTGATCTCCTTTCCAAAGAGGGTTATAAGACTTATCAACCCATATATATATGAGGATGGTCGACCCTTTAGAGAAAAAGGAAAAGAAAGGATGGCTATAGGCAACCGGTTATGTTTTTGCTTGGGAGATGAGGTGTCATACCTCCTAAAATCACATAATCAACTCTAGGCATATAAGATCTAAACTTGGCAGAAAATATCTTCATCCAATGGCTGATATTAAGTCACTTTAGTCAGCCAAAATTGATCAAAGGTTGAGAAGAGAGCTAAGGAGATAAGGCATGAGGTGGCACTCACCTAACCATGCATGAATCAAGCCATTCCAGTCCTCATCTGGTATGCCACGCCCCCAGCCTCCTTCTTACCACTTTTGGTAACTTCTTAAGCCTCCTAAGACTCCATTTGACATGTTCTAGAAGGCCATTTCGAGATTTGGTTGGGATAGCTTTGGTTTGTAACTCACTTAGTTAGATATGGATAGATTCAGACAGATTTCTTCCTCTCATGTTACTTCATGTCTTTGTGTCAACTAAAGCTTCTAGATTACTTCTTATCCTCATGCCACATACTCCTACACATTTCAAGACCTTGGAATAATTGATATCCAATCACAATTTTCATCACATGCCCCAATTTGATCCATTTCTTCTAACTCGAGTTCCATTTGAGCTCAACCCAGAACTGTCCATTTGTTTCTAGAATAAGTCATAGCTCTAGTCCAAATATTCACAAACTTATATCATAAAAGTTCTAGATCTATGTCTTAGGGTTCTATAGGAACTGGAATCACTTCATTTGGAGTTCATATGACCAAGTTATGATTTTTCTAATAAAACTCGACAGATAAGCCCAAGAATACCAATCCGGGTACACCAAGTGTTGGATAGATGATTCATCTTATTTCACACGAAATTCACTAAATAAAATCTCCTCATTTTCCACATCTCTACATAATTTTCCAGATCTTAGGATAACTAGGAAAATAATCCAAAGGCTTAATCTTATCCAATGTTCTTAGTCAACTTCAAGTCAATGCTCATCTATCTCCAATTCAGACCTGATACTTCAATCTCTATTTCTTATTTGATTAAGTCCATATCTCTTAAACCTCAAAACATAAAAGTTGTATATATTCCTCTTAGCTTTCCATAGCCTCTTGAATCACTTAAATCCGACATCAAATGAGCAAGTTATGACCATTCTACTAAAAGACGTCTGTCTATCCCTGTATTTCGCTCGAGCCAGACATCAAGCGAGAGTTGAGCGAGATCTCGGGTCTAGGCACTTTTTCACTTTAACACAAGTCACATTTATACCCAACCTTATTCCCAACCTTTCAATATAAAAATCCTATACATATATCCCAAAATTCCTAAAAATAGTCTTGGAGAAACATAATCATCCCACACATGAAAATTAAGCGGATGTCTAAAAATCCGGGTTATCACATTCTCCCCCCCTTAAAAGGAATTTCGTCCTCGAAATTCGAGGGTTCCACCTCAACACTAAAATATATATATATCAGTATATACTTAGAAAAAATTCTATAATCAATAACCCCAATATTATTGCTAACATTACTCTTCTCCTTTGGCACATTCCCAAAAAAAACTTAAAGCATATGAGTAATTTAGAACCCTAACTTTCTCCAATAATCTCAATATATTCTCCAATAAAATTCAACAATCATAAATATTTAAACTGCCTTCAGTCGATTTCTATGCTCTATCCACCAAACGTTCATCCATATTCTATCTTTTGTAACTTAAAACTCTCTTCCATGGCAATCACAAACAATATTTTCTCCTTAGTAAAACTCCAAATCCCTATTGATTCCTTCAAATCAGCGTAATTTAAGTCTCTGATCATGATCAACATCATGTTTGTGCTATGAACTCTCAAAATTTACCACATAAATAACCTCAACACATACCAAATCACATCAAAATGGAACCAAAAGTTACCTTTTCAAGACTGTATACTTGTAGATATCATGCATTTATAATCAAGATCAACATTTTGCCTATGCATCAGTAGTTCGTTTATACCATTTTCCTCATCTGAACTTATACCCTCAAAATTTATTTCCTCAATCACAGAAATTCGCCAACCAAATCCACAATTTTCATTCCTGAGAAAGTATTTTCTTAAAAACTCTTATATCCACCATTGGACTCCACTCCATCTTATTCTAATTATTGCAACCTCATCAATTTCCAACACAGATCAAACTAACATGTGAGGTCAGTGCTCCAAAATTCAAATCTTAATTCAAATCGAATCCCCAAAATTCTAAAACTTTACCTACTTTAGGAGTCACTTTCCAAAATTCTATAAGATTGATAAACTTATAATCTTTCACCATTTTGCAATTCTTCCAAAATTTAGAACTTCAATACTTAAATTTCAAAGAAATCATTCATACTAGGACATTTTCTTCTAAACCTCGACAGATAAGCCCAAGAACACCAATCCGGGTACACCAAGTGTTGGATAGATGATTCATCTTATTTCACACGAAATTCACTAAATAAAATCTCCTCATTTTCCACATCTCTACATACTTTTCCAGATCTTAGGATAACTAAGAAAATAATCCAAAGGCTTAATCTTATCCAATGTTCTTAGTCAACTTCAAGTCAATGCTCATCTATCTCCAATTCAGACCTGATACTTCAATCTCTATTTCTTATTTGATTAAGTCCATATCTCTTAAACCTCAAAACATAAAAGTTGTAGATATTCCTCTTAGCTTTCCATATCCTCTTTAATCACTCAAATCCGACATCAGATGTGCAAGTTATGACCATTCTACTAAAAGATGTCTGTCTGTCCCTATATTTCGCTCGAGCCAGAAATCAAGCGAGAGTTGAGCGAGATCTCGGGTCTAGGCACTTTTTCACTTTAACACAAGTCACATTTATACCCAACCTTATTCCCAACCTTTCAATATAAAAATCCTATATATATATCCCAAAATTCCCAAAAATAGTCTTGGAGAGACATAATCATCCCACACATGAAAATTAAGCGGATGTCTAAAAATCCGGGTTATCACAAATTTGCTAAACAAACAAAAACTTCTTTTAAAACCAAGAAACATATTTCCACTACTAGACCACTGCAACTGATACACATGGATCTTTTTGGACCAAATAGAGTTCCAAGTTTAGGAGGAAAATATTATACATTTGTTATTGTTGATGATTTCTCTAGATATACTTGGGTCATCTTTCTTGCTCATAAAGATGAGGCACATAATGCATTTACCAAGTTATGCAAGAGAATTCAAAATGAAAAGGGTTATACTATTTCAAGTATCCGAAGTGATAGGGGAAAAGAGTTTGTTAATAAAAATATTGAAACATTTTGTGATGAAAATGGTTTTGTGCATAATTTTTCTGCTACTCGAACTCCTCAACAAAATGGGGTAGTAGAGAGGAAAAATAGATCTCTTCAAGAGATGGCAAGAACAATGCTCAATGAGAACAACTTGCCTAGTTATTTTTGGGCCGAAGCGGTAAGTACTACATGTTATGTTATAAATAGAGTTATGCTAAGGTCCAAATTAGATAAAACCTCCTATGAGCTTTGGAATGAGAAAAAGCCCAACATTGGTTACTTTCATGTATTTGGATGCAAATGTTTTATTTTAAATGACAGGGATAATTTAGGCAAGTTTGATGCAAAATCTGATGAAGGTATCTTTCTCGGGTATTCTACTAATAGTAAAGCTTATAGAGTATTTAATAAAAAGACTTTGACTGTACAAGAATCTATGCATGTAGTATTTGATGAATCTAATTCTCTACTCTCCAAGAAATCCATTGATGAAGAAACAGGAGGTATAAATAATACGGAAAGTCTCAATCTCAACAAAGAGAACACAATAGAGGAAGTCCAACATGGAGACATCAGGAAAGATCATCAAAATTTAATACAAGATGCAACCAAACAGTGGAAATTTGTGAAAGATCATCCAGCGGAACAAATTCTGGGAGAACCTTCACGAGGTGTAAGCACTCAATCATCTCTTAGAAATATTTGCAATCATACTGCTTTTCTATCTCAGATTGAACCTAAAAATATTGATGAAGCACTTCTTAATGAATCTTGGATTCTAGCTATGCAAGAAGAGCTTAATTAATTTGAAAAAAATGATGTTTGGACACTTGTTCCTAGACCCAAAAATCATACTATTATTGGAACAAAATGGGTTTTTAGAAACAAGAAAGATGAGTCCGGAGTCATTACTAGAAATAAGGCTCGACTTGTGGCCCAAGGTTTCAATCAAGAAGAAGGAATCGATTATGATGAAACATATGCACCAGTCGCAAGATTAGAAGCTATTCGAATGCTACTTGCATATGCTTGTTATAAAGATTTCAAACTTTTTCAAATGGATGTTAAAAGTGTTTTTTTAAACAGTTTTATAAATGAAGAGATATATGTTGAGCAACCTCCAGGTTTTGAAAATCATATTTCTCCAAATCATGTTTTCAAACTCACAAAAGCACTATATGGACTCAAACAAGCTCCTAGAGCGTGGTACGAGAGACTCAGTAGTTTCTTGATTGAAAAAGGCTTTTCAAGAGGAAAAATTGATACAACTCTTTTTATTAAATACGAAAATGATGATTTTTTTTTATTCAGATTTATGTTGATGATATAATATTCGGTGCTACTAATGAAAATATGTGCCAAGTTTTTGCTAAGACTAAGCAGGAAGAATTTGAAATGAGCATGATGGGAGAACTTACATTCTTTCTCGGATTGCAAATTAAGCAAGCAAAAAGTGGGACATTCATCAATCAATCAAAATATATAAAGGAATTGCTGAAGAAGTTTGGAATGGAAGGTGCTAAGGAAACTGGAACACCAATGAGCCCATCCACTAAACTTGATAAAGATGAATCCGGTAAACCAGTTGACTAGAAGGTATATCGAGGTATGATTGGTAGCTTATTATATTTGACAGCCAGTAGACCAGATATTATGTTTAGTGTGTGCTTATGTGAACGTTTTCAATCATCTCCAAAAGAATCACATTTAATTGCAGTTAAGCGCATTCTTAGATATCTTAGTGGTACAATTAACTTAGGGTTATGGTACCCTAAGCACACATCTTTCGATCTAATCAGCTACACAGATGCAGATTATGCTGGCTGTAAAATAGATCGAAAAAGCACTAGTGGAGCATGTCACTTCTTAGGTCATGCACTAGTTTCCTGGTTTAGTAAAAAACAAAATTCTGTTGCACTATCTACTGCTGAGGCAGAATATGTTGCTGCGGGTAGTTGTTGTGCTCAAGTTCTTTACATGAAGTAACAACTTGAGGATTTTAAACTTATGTACAATCATATTCCAATCAAATGTGATAATACAAGTGCTATAAATCTTTCAAAGAATCCAATACAACATTCTCGGACTAAACATATTGAAATTAGATATCATTTTCTTAGAGATCATGTGCAGAAGGACGATATTGTATTAGAATTCACTAGTACACATGATCAATTGGCAGACATTTTCACAAAACCCCTATCGGAAGATAGACTATGTATGATTAGAAGAGAAATAGGAATGATGCATGTCATGAATATCTGCTAGATACTTTTATTTCATTATCTTAAATGACCTACAGAAACTTGAGACGTTTAGCCTCATCATTCAAATGCATTTGCTCCTCATAAATCATCATGTCATCCTTGTCTAAAGGATTAGGCAATCGAAATGAAGAGGCAAGCAAGGATTTCAAATCCTTATTCTGTTGCTTTAACTCTACTATTTTTTTGTTTGACTCATAAACAAGTCGTTGAAGTACAGAAACAGTCTCGCTAAGCTTCTCAATTTCGTGAGTTTTGGACTGCAACCGAGCAGAAAACGCGACGATAGATGATGAGTATCGAGTTCCGAGACCGATTTATATATTAATCATATAACATTTATATATTGAGCACGATTTCATATATCTATCTCTAACTAATTAAAATATTTAAGTTTTAAAAAAATGACTATATTTTTCGATTTGCCATCACGTGCCCTTCACTAAAACTAGAATATATAATATTAATGCATGTGAGACTTATTAGAGACTATTAATGACACCACAAGAAAATAGGTTTTTTGTGACGTCAAATTTTGTCATAAAAAATAGAAAAAAATATTGCAAAAAATTATTTATAGCGAAAATAGTCATTTTAAATACAACAGATTGATTATTTCTTTCCATTTTTCTTGTAGTGTGATCATGTAACAAATGTGCCCCAAAGGCTAAAGAGACTATACCAAATTTTGGGAAAGTAGGAAGCTGCAAAAGACAAGCACAAAACTATAAATTGTAGATAAGTCCACTGTAGCAAGCGGTCGATCATCCAGTACCCTACATGGAATATGTAATATAAAAAAATATTGCTCTAACCACACTAATTATCATGATATGGGATAAAAATATTTTAGGTTCGTAACATTTTTAAGGGCATCAATATTTGAGGATCATCCGGCCTTTGATTTCCATAATAATATCCGTACTTTCAATTAACAAGAAAATAAATTCAGAAAATAAAAAAAAAACTTATTTTTGGAGAAATGATTTGTATAGTTTTAAAATTAAAAACTCTATTTGCAATTAATTTTGTATATCATTAATACGATTTATTGTATAATTTTTTTAATATATAATAATTATTTTAACCAAACATCCACATTAGAGTAATGCAAGGAGTACTGATTATATTAACGGAACTCTTTTAAAATATGCAACTCTGTACATGACCCTTTTTAAAAAATTGACAAATCTAAAAGTTACGTGATTAAACTTACTTTTTAATTATAGGCTTCACTCGTTTAATTTAGAGATCGAGAGTAGTACTGTACGTGCAAAGTTTGTACTTGTTAAGACTATATCTCTAGTATATAAAGTGTTATAAAAATAAATAAAAATAATAAAAATAAAAAGACTATATCTGGACTTTTAACTCTCGAATAAAAGTCGAAAACGATTTGACTAAAATCATCTTCTTCTTCTTTTCTTTGAGCGATTTAACTAAAATCATCTACTTGCATATATATATATATATATATATATATATATATGTGTGTGTGTGTGTGTATGAACCTAGCTAGTTAAAGGATCATTAACAGGAAAATTACTTTTTCCAAGTTCCCACTAGCTAGTATACTCTAGATAACCTGTAGTAAAACTGTCATAATTTCCTGCACAAGCCTCCAATTTTTTGTGTTATTGATGCATTGGAAACCAGACACATAAAGCTCTCTAATTATGCATGGCTTTATTTTTTCACGAGTTATATATATGCACGGCTTACTGTTTGATTACTTTGCCGCTATAACCTTAGTTTATTTATTTATTTTTTTTTTTTTTCAGAAATAATTTCATTGATAAAAACTCAAGATACAAGAAGCCTATAATATAATCTACCAATCAATTAATTACAAAATGACGAACAACTTCTATATCTCTCAGAAAAAATCTGAGAGAACTAATTATTGTCTCTCAATTACCAAGTTTCTCCCTAAGAAAAAAACTAAACTTCGAACGAATTATTTCTCATTTTTTACATTTTTTCTATACAGACGAAACTATACAACACTAACAACAATAAAACAATAACAAAATACAACAATAACAACTAAAAGCTATTTGTGGTGGTGCGTGGAACCACGCGCCACTCTAAGAGTTTGCCACCGCAAGCATGGGAAGCTATGAAGCCCTGGATCCGCTCTTAGCTACCGTCGACTAGCTTGAATCCACTAGAAGCAAGATATATATTGCATTCAGATCTCGCGTGTGAGGAACACGCGCTTCACCACCGTTTGGCAAAAATTGTGGACCCGTGACCTTTCAGATTAATCTTATTTTATTCTGGCCTTTTGGGCCCCCAAAATTAATGTCCCAAATCCGGCACTACAAAAAAATAGATTATTTCCAACGATTTTGTGTTTGCCGAAAATATAATCGCCATGAAAAGAAGATATTAGCAGCGATTTAAAATTCGCTGCGGAGTATGCAAGTTAATTTTACTATTTGATTTTTTGCAGCGAATTTATCTGCTTTAGCAGCGAAAACAATCGCTACAGAATTTGTTTCCATTTTAACGGCGAATTTATTTCACTGCAGTTGTGTTTTTAATGAATTTTGTAGTGATTTGCTCGTCTTTCAAACTGAAATGTACCTTGTTACAGCGAAAAAATTCGCTGGAATAGATCACTTTAATGAACGCGCCAAAATCCCTGGATATTCCCCCCCCCCCATTTTCCCTTTCTTCCCCAAAATACGAACTCTCCCACCCCCTTACTCTAATCCTTCAGTAGATATCCCACCCACCCCCAAACGGTGTTGTTCCTCTACCAAATATCGCCGTGAGATCTCGTCGCTCCCTCCACACTCCCGCTTTTTGTCGCTTGCACAAGGATTCTGCCTTACATTTCCTCATAGCACGGTAAATTGCATTCTCTTGATGTCCCGTTGTGACGCCCCCAAATTCTCCTTAAAATAACACGGGAATCAAGGCGTCAAGATGATGACAACACAGGTCACACATCCCAACGACAAGTACCAAACGTGTGTGCACACGTGACATACATAAAATATAGGTCGCAGCGGATAATAAAATCATTATCTAAGTACCAAAATTTTTAGAAATATTTTACAAACTAATTTAACATAAATTCTCCAATAGGAGATTTAATATAGTCGTCCGAAAGTTAAATCATACAGATGATACATATTTGTAAAGATGGAAAAACACTTCCCAATATAACAAATTATAAATAAATACTCCAACAACGAAGACGCCTCCTCAGGCTCAGCTTCCACAAAATCTGCATCCAAAAATCTATGACGCCAAGATGGCATCACAGGTAAGTACAACCCAACCAAACCAAAAGACAGAAATATACTCATGCAATAACGACAACATCACTCATGAACACGACACCAAATGCATGAATCTCAAAAGAACATCTTTCTCAAAATGAATAAAATAAACACACGCCAAATTCCTACTTTGGTCCACAATAAAATTTTAGTAAAAACCATCCATCATTTCCCAGAAAATAATATCCGCAAATCCAACCATACCGGGAGTTACGTATCGCCGTCCCCGATATGATATACACACATCACCAATCATAATGGGCGTTATGTATCACCGTCCCCATTATGATTCATACACACTCATTTTCTAACGGGCGTTACGTATCGCGGTCCCCGATATGAAATGCACACCTAATGACCATAACAAGCGTTACGTATCGCCGTCCCCGTTATGTCATCCATACACTATCAATCACAGTGAGCGTTACGTATTGCCGTCCCCATTATGACTGACACACACAATGACCATAATGGGCATTATGTATCGCCGTCCCCATTATGTCATCCACACACACGCTAATCACAACGGGCGTTACGTATCGCCATCTCCGTTATGACTCAGCCAAAAACCATTAAAATCCATAAATCCAATAACCACATCTCATATTAAAATCCAAGCACCAAATCTCACTTTAAAATCCCAAATATCATACACATGAATGACCGTGCAGTTTCACAATGCATAACACCATGCACAAAATATCCAACATTTAATAAATCCAATCAACCAACAAATACCAACATCAACCAACACATAGATGTTAATGCAAAAATATATTTAAATCTTAAGAGTTTGTTTGGAAAGTACTTACAGTGGTTAAAACGCAAATCCTTGAGCAAACGCCAATCCGCAATGTTCGTAGCGGTCACTTGTACGTTAGGCTAAAGTGCTCGGTTTGACATCAAAATTTAGGGATATACTCTTTGAAAGGTGGAGAATCTCATGGAGGTAGTGGTGTGACGGTACAACTACCGGAAGGTGGCAGATCGTGCTCAAAATGGGTGAAAACCCATTTTCGGGTTTGGGGTTGTACCGGGAAGGTGGGACCGTGTATGGGGAAGCTAAGGTCGGCTGAGCAAGGGGAATCTTTTGGTGGCTGTGGTGAGGCCTACGGTGGCCGGACGGTGGCGCTATGGTGGCAAACCCGTGTATGGGTATTTGAAATACCCATTTCGGGTTGGGACATTTGGGCTGTCGTGGGTGGTGCTGGAGGTTGGGTTACGCTTGCCGGAGTGAGGGGAGGCTACTAGTAGGTCGCCGGTGCCAAGAGGTGGCCGGCGGTGGCCGAAAAATGTAAGGGAAGGCAAAATACCCATTTCAGGTTTGTGGCCGTGGAGAGGCGGTGGGATAGCCGGAGGTGACACTACTAGTACCGTTGGACTCGCCGGCATGTGGAGGTGAGATTGGGTTGGGCGGGGTCGCCGGTGGGTGGCCGACGGCGGCCCTAGGTGGAGATGAGAGAACCGGCGAGAGAGAGGAGAGAACATGGGAGGCTCGCGGGTCTGGGACCGAAAATGGGAAGAAAATAAAAAGGAAAGAGAAGAAAAAGAAAAGGGAAAAAAGAGAAAAAGAAAAATAAGAAAAATAGGACTATTAGAAAAAATACAATAAATTAAATAAAAGCCAATTGAAAATACTACCATTCAATATCAATAAAATAAGATATTTAAAGTCCAAGAATAAACTAATTTAATTTAAAGAACAATTTAATTATAGAACACTAATTATTATTAAGAAAGCACATCAAATAAAATTACATAATAAAATAAATGAATTTAATTCAAATTATTAAAATAATTACCTCACATTAAAATTAATAAGAAAAGTAACGTAACTCAATATTTAATTATAAGAACAATATAAAACTAATATTAACTAATCAATAGATCAAATAAATATCTTAAACAAATAAAATACGACTAATAATATTATTAAAATAAATTAAAATAATTAACACTGAGAATAAAATAACGTGTAAAAATACACGTAAATCTGGGATCTCACACCCGTTGTCTTCTACGATTTTATTCTCTTGAAACTTTCTTTGTTTTTCTAATCCTATATGGTGTTTCTCAACGAGATCCTTTTACTGGTGGCCAAGGGTTTTTGTCACTTATCAGCCTCAACCGCGTCCTTTTCTCCATCCTGTTGCGATACTTCATCCGAGATAAGTGCTTCAATTTTCTTCCCACTTTTATAAAACCATTTAGGTCAACTTGCTGTTATCATGTAGGTTTAACATTTAACAACCTTTTCTCCATTATAATAATTCCTGCATAATCCTTGATTGGTATTTAATGCTAACTTTTGATTGGTTTGGTCTTTTTTTTTCTTATGCAATTGCTCTGTATTCTCCATCCTAGCACTGTAGGAATTCTGAAATTGAAAGGCCAAAAGGTTAATATAATTTCCTAGCATTGTTAGTTCAAAAGCAAGCAAGAAAAAATTTATTGATCTCTTACTTATAATCAACCACATGAGCTTCTACGATTAATAATAAGTGCATCCCAATCTATTTGGTGAGTTCTCTGATTTTTCGTTCAGCCGTGTTTTAGGATTTTAAATTGCAAATTCTTTCTTTTCTATATATAAGAAAAAGAAATGAAAGGAAAAGGCAAATAATGATACGTTATAACATCACCCCGCACTTAACTTGATAGTTGAAGCTAATTCATATGGTTTTGGATCCAATATATTATATTAGCTGCTTACTTGTATTAATTTTATTATTCAAAATATGGGATGTTGCAGTCAGACTTTATGATGAAAATAGCATCAACAGAAGAACACATATATATAGTATATGTAGAAGTTTTTAGTACTTTGGCTTTCAATGAAGCAAGTACTCAGTTTGTAAGTAGCAGAACTCCACTAATACTAAAACTTGTCGTTTGACCTGGTTCCATTTGACCTACAAATGATTTCTTTTTTCTGCAGTTTGGCTTGTGATGGTAATGTATCTATGTGGTGGGAGATAGTGAGAAGGGAATGGCAGAGCATTAATTATCCTTTCAAAACACATCCTTCTTCGAATGAGTTTTATTGGCCCTGTACTTGTTTTAGTTACTTATAGAAGAATATGCAGGAAAAACTGCCTCAGTTATCCATGTGGAAGGTGTTACTGATATTAAAAGGGAATAGGATTCCTCTGTTGGTGTAATAGCCCAAATTTGTCTAAGGTAAACTATTTTGTGAATATTATTTTAAGGAGATTTATTTGATGTATTTATTTATTAGGAAATTAGAGTGGGGGATTTAAGTGAGAAATGTGAGATAACACTTAGTATTGAGAATTATGCACTTTCGGATTAATCTGACGAGTTTTAGGGAAATGATCATAAGTCAGCCATATGATGTCCAAATTAAGTGATTCTAATTGGTATAGAACCTTAAGAGATAGATCTAAAACTTTTATGTTTGAAGTTTCCTGAGATTCGGAAGGAATCAATAGCTTATTTGGGAATCAAGTAGGCAGCTTGGGAATGGGCTTAAATGGAACCCGAGTTGGATAAATGGAACTAAATTGGGACATGTAACCAAATAGGCAATTGGTTTTAGGACTTTCTGGGATTAGGACATGTTTATGGATAGTTAGAAATGAATGGAAAGTTGATTTGGAGGTCAATTGAATAGTTAGTATGATGGGAACTCAAGGGGAACCAAAATCTGGTTGATAGGTGACTAAGTGGATCAAATTTGGCTCTACCTTAACTAAACTATGAAGTGACCTTCTAGAACTTGTTGAGGGGAGACCTAAGGGAGTTGGGAAGGAACCAAATGGGTAGGAAAATCTGGAAGGGGGCGTGGGATATAAGGGGAGAGCTGGAGATGAGAGATGCATGCATGGTTAGGTGAAATGCCACCTCACCTCTTATCCCTTTAGCTTGCTTCTCAGCCATGGATCAAAATGGGCAGCCAAATTATCTCAAATGTGAGCCCTTGGATGACTAATCCAGCTGCAAAGCCTAGGATTTGGGAGGCTTAATCTTCATCATTAGATTTGCTTAGATGGACACCTCATCACCCATGCAAATCTGGCAACTAGGGCACCTTAGGTGCATTTCCTTTTCTCTCCCTCATGTTGGTCGACCATCACCCTATAAATAGAGCCTTGAGAGGTTTCTAAGCTCCTTTAGAAGGAGAGAACACTTGCCCTTTTGAAGCCCTATCAGAAAACCCTCCCCAAACCCTCAAAGAGATCAATTGTGTGCTAAGTGAGTGAGTGTGGGAGAAAACTTGCAAGAAGTTGATTGGATCAATTCTCTTGAGCTTGGAAGAACTTGTAAGTCCATATTCTAGCTTAACTTGAGCATGGAAATGGTTTATTGAGATGATTGAACTATGGTTACTAGTAGTGAACTCCTAAGAACATGATTAAGTGACAAAGTGACACATGAGTAGGATTGGTTTTATTTTGTCTTGTAAATATGTTCATGAAAATTGTAAGAACTTAGATTTAAGTTTTTAAGAACCTAAATGGAGTGTATTAAAAAGATTGGCATGTTTTGAGTAGAAAAACTCTTAGAGCCGTGAGTTCGCTCGACCCTCGCTCGACATGTGAGTCGAGCGAAGGCAAAATCTGAACCCTCGCTAGAGTGTTGCTCGATACTCTGTTCGAGCGAGTTTCAACCCGAGACTTCGCTCGATATTCGCTCGACAAGCCGCTCGAGCAAGATGTCCTGTTTTGCTTAGATTTAGGGTTTTCCTAGAATAGAAATGGTGTTTCAAGGGAAAGGGTTATGAGTGAATAACTCGTATGAATAAGAAAGAAATAAAAAGAAAGAAAACAATATTTATAAGATTAAGTTAGTCACGTCGTGACGGGGACGGCGATACGTAACGCCCGGATGACTGACGTGCCGACAGGGACGGCGATACGTAACGCCTGTCGCGATATAAGAATATGTGATCTCCACGGGGACGGCGAGACGTAACGCCCGTGTGATTGATCCTCACGGGGACGGCGAGACGTAACACCCGTGAAATTGATCTGAATAGCGGGGACGGCGAGACGTAACGCCCGCAGTACTATGTGTATATATTTTGTGTCATAACGGGGACGGCGAGACGTAACGCCCGGATGATTGACACAAGACTCATCATAACGGGGACGGTGAGACGTAACGCCCGGATGATTGATGAGTGTATGTGATGGGGACGGCGATACGTAATGCCCATCAGTGATATGAAAGAATAAGAATTTTAAGGGAAAACGGTGTAATTTAATATAAGTTCATGGGTGAGTTAAGAAAAGTGTTTGTTAGACAGTGGTCTTGTGAGGGGTATATTAGGGAAATTCCCTTGTCATTGGTGGTAATAACTTTATGGTTGTTTTCCCTGTTTCCTTTAAGCTGTTTATGTACTTACTGAGATTTCATTCGAAATCTCACTCCTTTGTGGCTCCATATATTTTGTGCATATCACTTTATACAGGATTCGATGACTAGCAGGGGGACAGCCCCGATGAGGCAGGAGACTTCGGGGAGTCCTGAGGGACTTTCCGATTACAGTCCCTTTTTGGATATTTCTTTTGTTTCCTTCGGACCTTCTATCAGTGATCAACCCACCGAAGTTCGGAGTCTTGACGCATCCACTTTTGCTGAAGAAAGGCGACGTACGGGATGTTGTATAACCTTAGAAGTAGATGGCTCATTGTCCATGTGTGGGGTTTGTGTGACTCCACAGGGACAACAGCTCCAGCGAGACTTTAGTATTAGTATGGATAGGTTTCGCTATGGGAGAGAATACCCCGAGGTTAAGAGGGAGAGAGAGTGAGGTGAAGGAAAGTTCTTTTGGGATGAATGTAAAATACTTTGCTACAGTTTGGGTCTTGTATATGTGTAAAAAGTACAATGTTAAGTTTTAATGAATGTTGTATGTATATATTTCCGTGTGATCTTTAGAAAGTTTTATATCTAAGACCTGACCGCTGCGAATTAAGTGATTTATGCTTTTTAGTCTTGTTAAGTACGAGGTTGAGTAGCCAAGTGTTGCTCATCCAGACACCTTAATTTACGTTAAATCCCAGACGTAAGTTGGGGGCGTCACAGATTGGTATCAGAGCAATTACGTCTCTGGGTAAAATCCACGTGTCCTAGGAAAAATAGATCACATGGTACCAGTGTAGGCTTGAATCTTTATCAGATTGGAGTTTGGAGTAATATGGATGAATGTTTGGATTTTAGAAATTTGGAAGTTTCTAAAGTGAGTATAGCTTATGGTAAAGTTGGGTGTATTTCAGGAAAACAATATGCCAAGAGGTCGTCCTCCCTTGAAACGAGTAGACGTGGTAAACCAGAATCCTTCTCTGGTTACCCCTCCACGTATCGAAGAGCAGACAGCACCAAGCTCACCGTTGAGAGAAGGACAGACGCCATCGAACCCACCGTTGGGGGAAGGGCAGACGGCACCGAACCCATTATTGGGAGAAGACCAAAGGACACAAAACCCACCTTTGGAAGGAGGACCAGTGGCGCAAAACCCCCCATTAGAAGGAGGCCAGGCAATAGCTGAAGCTATTCGGCAAATGGCGGAAGTGGTGAAAAATCAAATAGAACAGAGCCGTTATCATCAGCAGAATGAAAATAGAAGAGAAACTCAGGGGTGTCCGTATGAAAAATTTTTAGCGTACCGATACCCGCCCTTTATCGGAACGGAAGGAGCATTAAAGGCAGATAAATAGATTGTAGACTTGGAACGCACCTTCGAAATTAGTAGTTGCACCGAAGTTCAGAAAGTGCAGTATGCAGGACATCTGTTACAAGGAGAAGCAGGACTGTGGTGGGACACAAAGCGAAAACTGTTAAAGTTAGAATTGGGAGAAAATGTATTGCCCACATGGGAAAGGTTCAAGAAAGAGTTCGACGATCGATTCTTTCCGGAATCGATGAAGCGGCAGAAAGCTTTGGAATTTACTATGTTAATGCAAGGCAGTATGTCGGTGGAACAGTACTCGGCACGATTTATGGAATTAGCAAGATTTGCTCCACATTTGGTAGCTACTGAAAAGATGAGAGCCCAGAAGTTCCAGGAAGGACTGCAGCCACGAATTCGTATGCAAGTGGCATGTTTGCAAATTGAGAATTTTCAAGAACTAGTGAATGTAGCGGCCATAGCGGAAGCTGAACAGAGGAGTGTTATGGCGCAAACTCAAGCCTATGGAAAAAGAAGATTTCAATTTTCTGGGGAAAAAGATGCTAGGAGGAAACCAAATTTTAGATCCACGGATAGAGGAAAAGGGATAGCAATTAATCCAAGTATGCCGATCTTATTTCCGCAATGTGCAAAATGTGGACGTCGACACCAGGGAGATTGTCGAGTGGACAATAGAGTTTGTTATAGATGCGGTCGGCCAGGACATCTGATCAAAGACTGCCCTCAGAATACCTCCCAAGGAGTAGCTCTACCCGGAGGAAAAGCCAAAGCTCCTGCGAAAGCTAAAGTGTATGCTATCACGCCTGGAGAAGTAGATATGGAGGCAGACGAGGCAATAGATGCCAATGTTATCACTGGTAAATTCTAAGTTTCCTCTTTTAGTTAATGAATGAATTCTTTGGAAGTGGTAATAATAATAATAGTAGAATGAAATTTTCTTTAGGTAAGGTTAAACTGAAGCAATGCATGGTCTATACCTTGTTTGATTCGGGAGCGACAAGATCCTTTATTTCATATGAGTGTGTCCAAAGGTTGACTTAGAAACAGAATTTTTGGCCCAAAAGGTTATAGTAGTCATGCCCAATGGAAAGGTAGCAGGATGCCACCGGATGGTAAAAAGTTGCCCCTTGGAAATTGGAGGTTCACAACTGGTCGCTGATCTGATACTATTCCATTTGATGGAGTTTGATTTAATTTTAGGTATGGATTGGTTGGCCAAGTATTATGCTAGACTGGACTGTCGCAGAAAGGAAATAGTTTTTGACTTACCCGAGAAAGAGAAATTTTGTTACAAGGGGGAAATGTTAAAGGTAGTTTCCTCCATAGTAACTGCTAAGCGAATGAAGAAAAGTATTAATAAAGAAACTAAGGGCTACTGGGTAATCATGTTAAATTCTTCAGAAGTTGTTAAAGGTATTCAAGGAATTCCTGTGGTGGAAGACTTTCCTCAAGTCTTTTCTGATGATCTACCAGGACTACCTCCTGATCGAGAAGCAGAATTTGTTATTGAATTGGAACCGGCCACAACTCCAGTTCATAAGGCCCCGTATAGAATGGCACCGATGGAATTAGAAGAATTGAAAGCTCAGATTGAAGAACTTTTAAGGAAAGAATTTATCAGGCCTAGTTCATCCCCATGGGGAGCACCAGTACTGTTTGTGAAAAAGAAAGATGGGACAATGCGGATGTGCATAGACTACCGAGAATTGAATAAGGTTACCATTAAGAATAAATATCCGTTGCCACGGATAGATGACCTGTTGGATCAATTGAGAGGAGCAACTGTGTTTTCAAAGATAGATCTACGGTCTGGTTATCATCAATTGAAGATCAGGGAGCAAGATGTACCTAAGACGGCTTTCCGAACTCGATATGGGCACTTTGAATTTTTGGTTATGCCATTCGGAGTGACGAATGCACCGGCAGTATTCATGGATTTGATGAACCGGGTATTCAGACCATATTTGGACAAGTTTGTGGTGGTTTTTATTGATGATATTTTGATCTACTCTCAGACTGACGAAGATCATAAAGAGCATTTGAGAGTAGTAATGGAAATTTTACAGAAGCATCAACTGTACGCCAAACTTAGTAAGTGTGAATTTTGGCTACAAGAAGTTAAATTTTTGGGTCATGTTATTTCAAGTGAAGGAGTCTCAGTGGATCCAGCAAAGGTAGAAGCAGTGATGGAGTGGCAGCAACCAACCAATGCACATGAAATACGAAGCTTCTTGGGATTAGCTGGATATTATAGAAGATTTGTGGAAGGATTTTCCAAACTGTCTGCACCTCTGACAGCATTGACTAGAAAGAATGCTAAATGCGAAAAGAGTTTTCAAGAGCTAAAGAAGAGATTGACTACAACACCAATTTTAGCCTTGCCAGAACCTCATAAACCTTATGTGATATATAGTGATGCCTCAAAAATGGGATTGGGATGTCTGTTAATGCAAGAAGGAAGAGTAGTTGCGTATGCATCCCGACAACTTAAAGACCATGAACAGAACTATCCCATGCATGATTTAGAGTTAGCAGCTGTAGTGTTTGCTCTAAAGATTTGGCGGCATTACTTATACGGAGAAAGATGTAAAATATTTACGGACCATAAGAGTCTCAAATATCTTTTTAGCCAGAAAACCTTGAATATGAGACAGAGAAGGTGGATAGAGACTATAGTTGATTTTCAATGCAAAATCAAATACCACCCTGGAAAGGCTAATGTGGTAGCCGATGCCTTGAGTAGGAAAGTGCAAACAGAAGAATTATCAGTACTGGCAGCAATACGAGAAATTCTGGTAAACAGCTTATCACAGGACCTTAAGCTAATGGAGATTCAAGAAATTGTTCCTTTAACGGACAAAGAAATTAAGGAAAAACAACAAAAGGATGCTAAGCTGGAGAAGATAAAACAGCAAGTACTGGAAGGAAAAGGGTCTCCACACTTTATGATTTCAGGCGATGGAATGTTATACTTTGGGAGAAGGAAGATCATTCCGGATGCCCCAGAATTGAAAGAAAGGTTGATGAAAGAAGCTCATAGTACACCATATACTGCTCATCCTGGAAGTACTAAGATGTATCAAGATTTAAAAGAAAAGTTTTGGTGGGAAGGAATGAAGAAGGACATTGCGACCTTTGTAGCCAAGTGTCTAGTGTGTCAGTTAGTAAAGGCTGAACACCAAAGACCAGCCGGTAAGTTGCAACCCCTACCAATTCCTGAATGGAAATGGGAGGATCTATCTATGGATTTTGTGGTAGGATTTCCAAGAACATCTACGGGAAAAAATTCGATTTGGGTAATAGTGGATCGATTGACGAAGAGTGCTCACTTTTTACCTATTTCCAACACGGATTCTATGGAAAAGTTAGCAAAAATTTATGTGAAGGAAATAGTTTGTTTACATGGAATACCCAAGACTATAGTATCGGACAGAGACCCTAGATTTACATCTCGATTTTGGCAAAGTCTACAGAAGATGATAGGTACCAATTTAAATTTCAGCAGCGCATATCATCCTCAAACGGATGGGCAGACGGAAAGAACTATTCAGACCTTGGAGGACATGTTGCGAGCCTGTGTGTTAGATTTTGACAAAGATTGGGAAAGTCTGTTACCGTTAATTGAATTTGCATACAATAACAGTTATCAAGCTACGATACAGATGGCACCATATGAAGCACTTTATGGAAGGAAATGTAGGTCTCCTATTTACTGGGATGAAGTGGGTGAAAGTGGTGTTTTGGGACCTGAGTATTTGCAAGAAGTCAAAGAGCAGATCACAAAGATAAGAAATCAGATAAAGACAGCGCAAAGTAGACAAAAGAGTTATGCAGATAATTGTAGAAGGGCTTTAGATTTTATGGTGGGAGACTGGGTGTACTTGAAGATTTCGCCACTAAAGGGAGTCATGCGATTTGGTAAGAAAGGGAAGTTGAGTCCTCGTTATATTGGACCTTATGAAATTCAGGAAAAAGTAGGTCCAGTGGCTTACCGCTTAGCCCTACCTGAGGATTTGCAAGGAGTTCACAACGTCTTCCATGTATCTTCTCTGAAAAAGTGTTTGAATGATCAACCAGTGGCAGTAATGGATCCGCGCCCTAATAATTTACGTTCCAATTTAACTTACGAAGAATGGCCTGTACGAATTGAAGATCAGAAAGAACAGACCCTTCGGAATCGTACCATAATGTTAGTAAAAGTACTTTGGAACAATCCTGTTTTTCAGGAAGCCACTTGGGAACGTGAGGATGTAATGAGAGTTAATTATCCCCACTTGTTTGAAACATAGTTGTAATAATAATGCGTTATAAATTGAATCAGCTGTATTACATTTGTATGATATTTGTATTTTCTCTTATGTTTATATTCATTAATATTTAACCTTATACAGGATTATGGCTCCAAAAAGAAACGCACGTATGTCAGTCACCCCTGTAGATCAGTTAAAGAAAAGATCTGAAAGAGTTAGAGAGAGATTTCGTAGGGAAAAACTGAAACAATGGAAAGCTGAGAGATTGAGCTGGTTAAATAAAAGTGAGAAGCACAAGACCCATATTATGGACGTAGACGAAAAAGGTAACCCTATAAGTAGAAGAGCGTTACCAAGTGAGGAAAGACAACTCGCTCGAAAATGGTTAAAAGCAGAGAAAAGATTTTTGAGAAGAGAGGATAAAGGAAAAGCTGTCATAGTAGAATTATCTGATGGATCAGAAGAGTGTAAACGTCAGCGTGAAGAGGGACCTATAATAGAAGAGACAGAGGAAGAGAGATTACGTATGTTGCAAGAAATAAGTGTAAATATGTACTATGATCCGGATGTAGACATGATATTTTATCACTCTCAGGATTCACTACTTAATGAGGAAAAAGTACCTACCTTTTCAGAAGAATCTACTGCTAGCAACCGAGGTATAGATTCCTTAAACCCTTAATTATTTATATCTTAGCGATTTCGGGGACGAAATCCTTTTTAAGGGGGGGAGGATGTAATAGCCCAAATTTTTCTAAGGTAAACTATTTTATGAATATTATTTTAAGGAGATTTATTTGATGTATTTATTTATTAGGAAATTAGAGTGGGGGATTTAAGTGAGAAATGTGAGATAACACTTAGTATTGAGAATTATGCACTTTCGGATTAATCTGACGAGTTTTAGTGAAATGATCATAAGTCAGCCATATGATGTTCAAATGAAGTGATTCCAATTGGTATAGAATCTTAAGAGATATATCTACAACTTTTATGTTTGAAGTTTCCTGATATTCGGAAGGAATCAATATCTTATTCGGGAATCAAGTAGGCAGCTTGGGAATGGGCTTAAATGGAACCCGAGTTGGATAAATGGAACTAAATTGGGACATGTAACCAAATAGGCAATTGGTTTTAGGACTTTCTGGGATTAGGACATGTGTATGGATAGTTAGAAATGAATGGAAAGTTGATTTGGAGGTCAATTGAATAGTTAGAATGATGGGAACTCAAGGGGAACCAAAATCTGGTTGATAGGTGACTAAGTGGATCAAATTTGGCTCTACCTTAACTAAAATATGAAGTGACCTTCTAGAACTTGTTGAGGGGAGACCTAAGGGAGTTGGGAAGGAACCAAATGGGTAGGAAAATCTGGAATGGGGCGTGGGATATAAGGGGAGAGCTGGAGATGAGAGATGCATGCATGGTTAGGTGAAATGCCACCTCACCTCTTATCCCTTTAGCTTGCTTCTCAGCCATGGATCAAAATGGGCAGCCAAATTATCTCAAATATGAGCCCTTGGATGACTAATCCAGCTGCAAAGCCTAGGATTTGGGAGGCTTAATCTTCATCATTAGATTTGCTTAGATGGACACCTCATCACCCATGCAAATCTGGCAACTAGGGCACCTTAGGTGCATTTCCTTTTCTCTCCCTCATGTTGGTCGACCATCACCCTATAAATAGAGCCTTGAGAGGTTTCTAAGCTCCTTTAGAAGGAGAGAACACTTGCCCTTTTGAAGCCCTACCAGAAAACCCTCCCCAAACCCTCAAAGAGATCAATTGTGAGCTAAGTGAGTGAGTGTGGGAGAAAACTCGCAAGAAGTTGATTGGATCAATTCTCTTGAGCTTGGAAGAACTTGTAAGTCCATATTCTAGCTTAACTTAAGCATGGAAATGGTTTATTGAGATGATTGAACTATGGTTACTAGTAGTGAACTCCTAAGAACATGATTAAGTGACAAAGTGACACATGAGTAGGATTGGTTTTATTTTGTCTTGTAAATATGTTCATGAAAATTGTAAGAACTTAGATTTAAGTTTTTAAGAACCTAAATGGAGTGTATTAAAAAGATTGGCATGTTTTAAGTAGAAAAACTCTTAGAGCCGTGAGTTCGCTCGACCCTCGCTCGACATGTGAGTCGAGCGAAGGCAAAATCTGAACCCTCGCTAGAGTGTCGCTCGATACTCTGTTCGAGCGAGTTTCAACCCGAGACTTCGCTCGATACTCGCTTGACAAGCCGCTCGAGCGAGATGTCCTGTTTTGCTTAGATTTAGGGTTTTCCTAGAATAGAAATGGTGTTTCAAGGGAAAGGGTTATGAGTGAATAACTCGTATGAATAAGAAAGAAATAAAAGGAAAGAAAACAATATTTATAAGATTAAGTTAGTCACGTTGTGACGGGGACGGCGATACGTAACGCCCGGATGACTGACGTGCCGACAGGGACGGCGATACGTAACGCCTGTCGCGATATAAGAATATGTGATCTCTACGGGGACGGCGAGACGTAACGCCCGTGTGATTGATCCTCACGGGGACGGCGAGACGTAACGCCCGTGAAATTGATCTGAATAGCGGGGACGGCGAGACGTAACGCCCGCAGTACTATGTGTATATATTTTGTGTCATAACGGGGACGGCGAGACGTAACGCCCGGATGATTGACACCAGACTCATCATAACGGGGACGGCGAGACGTAACGCCCGGATGATTGATGAGTGTATGTGATGGGGACGGCGATACGTAACGCCCATCAGTGATATGAAAGAATAAGAATTTTAAGGGAAAACGGTGTAATTTAATATAAGTTCATGGGTGAGTTAAGAAAAGTGTTTGTTAGACAGTGGTCTTGTGAGGGGTATATTAGGGAAATTCCCTTGTCATTGGTGGTAATAACTTTATGGTTGTTTTCCCTGTTTCCTTTAAGCTGTTTATGTACTTACTGAGATTTCATTCGAAATCTCACTCCTTTGTGGCTCCATATATTTTGTGCATATCACTTTATACAGGATTCGATGACCAGCAGGGGGACAGCCCCGATGAGGCAGGAGACTTCGGGGAGTCCTGAGGGACTTTCCGATTACAGTCCCTTTTTGGATATTTCTTTTGTTTCCTTCGGACCTTCTATTAGTGATCAACCCACCGAAGTTCGGAGTCTTGACGCATCCACTTTTGCTGAAGAAAGGCGACGTATGGGATGTTGTATAACCTTAGGAGTAGATGGCTCATTGTCCATGTGTGGGGTTTGTGTGACTCCACAGGGACAACAGCTCCAGCGAGACTTTAGTATTAGTATGGATAGGTTTCGCTATGGGAGAGAATACCCCGAGGTTAAGAGGGAGAGAGAGTGAGGTGAAGGAAAGTTCTTTTGGGATGAATGTAAAATACTTTGCTACAGTTTGGGTCTTGTATATGTGTAAAAAGTACAATGTTAAGTTTTAATGAATGTTGTATGTATATATTTCCGTGTGATCTTTAGAAAGTTTTATATCTAAGACCTGACCGCTGCGAATTAAGTGATTTATGCTTTTTAGTCTTGTTAAGTACGAAGGTGAGTAGCCAAGTGTTGTTCATCCAGACACCTTAATTTACGTTAAATCCCAGACGTAAGTTGGGGGCGTCACAGTTGGGTTGCCTGTGTAGATCCTGATTTTTACTCCATAGTCCTGTTTCTTTCCTAAGCTGCATCACCTTCTTGAGTGTGAGAAAAAACTTTAATTTAGTATTTACCTTTTGAACTTTACAAAATAAAAATGAAAAAGAAAATGATCATCATGCTTTCCATTTTACGTATAGTGTAAACTACAAATGGGCAGAATTATGACTTTGCACCTTCAGCCCATATTGAAAAGTCTGAATATTTGTTGCTTGATGATCATTTAATGTGACCCATTAAATTATTATCCTGATACATAGTTTTTTTTTTTTTTTTGGTGTTACATAGAAAATTAATGATAAATGATTCATTCAATATCATCAAGGTGAAGTGTTTTCTGTGACTTAGGTAAATTCTGGAGTGATTTGAGTCCTGTTTAGTAATCTCATTTGGTCTTAATGAATGCGTTCTGATTTTGATGACTTGGTTAGTTCTGGTAATTGAAAATATTAAACAGATTGCATCCTATTTTTTGGAAATTCAGATTTGTGTAATTTGCAAGCAAATTCATGGTTCGTGCACACAATGTTGCAAGTGTTCCACTTATTTCCATGCCATGTGTGCATCAAGAGCAGGGTATCGCATGGAGGTGTCTTTAAATAAGTATTTCTAAAAACAATATGTATCTTAAAGGAAATACATAGTTTATACATACTTTATTTCGTTGAGTTTTTCCTTGGCATTTTTTGGAGAGGGTCTGCCTATGTCAGAAATGGTCCTAAATGCAGTGTTGGGCTAAATGGACTTGCAGTTACTAAAATGGGTTTCAAATTTATATAGCAGAAAGTGGTGAAGTGCTAGACTTGTTAATATCTTCTAGCTAAGTTAATTGAGTTTTTGGCAACTTTATAGTTTTGTTCTTCTAGCAACTTTAACTTTTTTGCAACTTTTTGGCAACCTTGTTATTTTATCACTTCTTTTTTTTGTTTCTAATGTTCACTAGAGAGTAAAGAATGAAGCCATTCCCCACAAAGTGATGGGTCCCTGTCATCATCCTTCAATAGTGATACAAAGTTTGAACATCTTCAGAGTAATTTTCTTGTCTTTTCTAGATTAATTGCGACTTTATAGTTTTGTTTTTCCTGATTTTCTTGAATTCACTTGAATCAATCTAGAGGTGACATGATACTTCTTTTTTCCCCTTAGCAGGTACTAGACGAGCCTAAAACATTTTCTTTTTTCAGGGAATGACTCAACCAGTTACAGGCAAATTTCCATCCTTCTAAGGTATGTTCATGACACAATATGAGCGTGGTAACACAGTTGGTTTAGTTGTTTAAGCAAATCTTATACCCTGTCTAGGTCTTAATGAGAGGGATGGCAGTTCCTATGTCAATTCCAATATCTTGTTAATAGAATGTGGCAGAGTTTGGTGTGTGAGAACAGGGTTCAATTATCTATCTATTATTTAGTTTGTAGTGTTTAGAACTATTTTCAGTTGCAAACTAATGTTTTCAAATAAGCTACTATTGCTAGTTGTCTACCAGTGCTATAATTACTATCGATGCTACAAACTAATTTAGCCTTTAAGGTTGGGTTGTCAACATGATTTCTTATGGGGTGCTATAATTTCTTAATTTTATTTTCTTAGAAGATCAATAACAAATAAGAAAAGTGTTATGTATATACTTCACAATTTGATTTATTAGAGAAATAAATTTTTACTTATTGCTTCTTGTTTATTTGAAAGTCTTGATAAATGAAGGTTAAATGTAGAGACAAAGCTCATGAATTGTATGGGGGGTTTGAATATGCTGTAGGCAAAAGAAATAATGCATTGCAACAAATTAATAGTGGAACTGCAGTATTTTTTTTTTTCTCAAATGACTATTTGCCGCGACTTACACTCACCGCAAATAGTGGAAGTTAATTGTCTGAATCGTCGCAAAAAAGTTTTTCCGTGCATTTTTTGTCTGAATGGTGGAACTTAATTGTGGCGTTTTTTTTACTAATTTGCAGCGATTTTTTTCGCTACAATTGAAAATTTAATTGCGGCAATTTTACATATTTTTTATAGCGACAAAAATGCTGTGAACGTAAATCGCTGGGCAATAACAATTGCCGCAAAAAAAAAAGACCTTTTACGGCGATTTCTAGAGCCACAAAAACTCTCTTTTTTTGTAGCGATCCTCTGATTCGAGCTACTCTTAAGACACAACATATGGAACCCGTTTGTAAACCGAAGGATTTATAATATATATTAATAATATTATTTCACGCCTGCAAGTTTTTATAGGATACATGCCATAATATTTGATTGAACTTGGTTGTTGAACAATGATCGATGCCTTATTTCTATGAATGACCAAATTAGGAATAAATAAAGGAAATTAATTAGCATCCGGGAAATAAAGAAATACAAATTAGAACGAAGGACAGAAAAGTCAAAGAAACGAATCAAAGTTCAAACTTCGATGTTTGGCTAAGGCCGACATGTACTAATTATTTTATAATATTATGAAGCAAATTAAGTATTTTTTTTCTCCCATGTGTCAAATACCTGTTGGCCACAAAAAGTCTCGCCTTACGCGTGGCCCTCCTCGTGGGTCTTGGCTAGGGCACACGTACGTGAGAGCTGACCTTTGTCATGTACCTATCTTCCATTTTATTCCATTCGCACAAGAGTATCATAGAATATATCCCTTTAATTTAAAAATTGACTGGAGAAAAAAAAATCCTCTCGTGAATTTTAATTAATATTCATAACTTAGTACACTTTATATATTACTTGTATTAATAATGTTTCTTGGTTGCTTAACTTTCTTCTTAATTATTGCCGAGCAAATGAATTAGATGATGAAAGTACTTCTGTCGTCTGATCATCACAAAGATTGCAGCCATTTATTTGGTGAAAAAAAATAAGGGAATATGCTCTTTTAAATTATTACATCACGGAGATATTTGCCTTTCAGAACTCTAGTGTGTTAAGCCATAATTCCAATTTCAATGGCTCTGAAAGTACCGGGTGCCGTGGCTAAATCCCGAATATTTTATTTATTTGATTAGATGCAGACATAATATACTTCTGCATGTGAAGCCATGGATGTTTTACATTGTATAAGAAATGTCATGTAAAACGTGACGCGATTTTAAATGTGAAAGCTAATAAAGCGTTAATAAAGTATTTAAAAGTATCGATAAATTGAAGACTCATTTGTATTGAATTGGTCTTACAAAATGTGTATTACATAAGGCTATTTATAGCCGATGTTGCCCAACACTCACTGGGGCAATTCAACAAACATGCGGCATGCACTAAGGCACCCAGCTAGGCTACGAAACAGTTACAACCAAGATTCCTTTATACAAATTCAGAGAGTTATAAAATAGAAATATAAAGAATATTCAAGAACAATCTGCTGACTAGGATCATCGATTTGTTGATGGGAGCCAAGGTGGAAACAATTGGTATTGTTGTGCTATTACCTTCTTGCGAGTTCATCATGGAAACCTTGGTGAGACTCAATCTAAATTGAAGGAATCGTGAGGTGGGCAGAGCCTTGGTGAGGCCATCAACCAATTGATCCTTGGAAGAGTTAAAAGCCACAATAAGGGTCTTGGCTAAGACACGATCTTGCACAAAATTGAAGTCAATTTCCATGTACTTCATCCTTGAGTGAAGTACGGGATTGGCCAATAGATAAGTCGCACCTAGAGTATCGCACCACAAGGTTGGAGGCTTGCTAAGGAAGGTGCCAAGATCTTTGAGTAACGATTACACCCATAGAAGCTCGGCAGTGGTGTTTGCGAGTGATTTGTACTCTGCTTCAGTGCTTGACTATGCCACAGTCTTCTGCTTCTTAGATCCCCAGGATATGACATTGGGACCTAAAAAAACACAAAATCCTTCAGCTGAATGCCGATCATTGGGGCAACCTACCCAATCGGCGTCCAAAAAAGCATGCAAAGAGTAAGTTGCACTAGGTTGAATGTGAAGTGAATGTGAAGTCCGAGCGTGACAGTATGTTTAAGATACCTTAAAATTCTCTTCACAGCCTACCAATGTGGGAGCTTGGGGGCATGCATGAATTGACAAACCTTGTTGATAGCAAACATAATATCAAGTCTGGTTAAGGATAAGTACTGTAGACTTCCCACAATACTCTATTAGAGAGTTGGATCTGTGAGGGCAAGGCCATCATTTAAAGATAAATGTGCCAACTTTGACATGGATGAAGTAAATCACAGATGCATTTGTGCTGTGATAAATAAAGTCCGGTAGAAAGTGGGTTGATTTAAAACCAAGAAAAAACTGTAATGACCCAAGATCCTTGATAGGGAAAGAAAGACTAAGTGCATGTAGTGAGACCAAGTGAGTATGATATTGTCAACATATACAAGAAAGAACAAAGTGACAGAGTCATGCTTGTAAATGAAGAGAGAAGGATTAGCATTAGAGAGTGTGAAACTGAGCTCAAGAAGACGATTACTTCACTTGGAAAACCAGACTCTAGGTGCTTGTTTAAGGTCGTAAATAGCCTTGTTCAAGAGGCACACATGATTGGGAGAGTCATGGTTAACGAACCCTACTGGTTGAGCCATATACACATGCTCGTGTAAATCTCTATGTAGAAATGCATTGGAGATTTCAAGCTGTCGAAGTGCCCATTTCTCAGTGATGGCAATGGTCAGAATTGTGCGGATAGTGGTTGGTTTAACTACCGGACTGAAGGTCTATGCATAATCCACTCCAGCCTATTAATGGTAATCTTTGGGTACCAAACGAGTTTTGTGACCCTCCACAGATCCATCAGCCAATCTTTTTTTCCTGAAAATCCAACAACATTCAATCACATTAAAAACAATAGTGGAGGGGACACGGTACGAGGTATTGGTCTAGAGCGAGGCTTGAAATTCATGAGACATGGCTTGGCACCATTCCTAAAGTTTGGCTGCTTCGATATAGGTGAGTGGTTCCTCGGAGATGGCTGAGGTGATGGTAAGATAGCTGTGTGGTGGTGGCCAGAGCAACATTCCATTATTATACTATCGTGGACGAAGGGAATTTGTTTTGGAACGAGTTATGATGGGAGAGGCAAAGGAGGGAAGTTATAGCAAAACAGAGGAGCGAGAGGTAGGAAGAGAAGGACTTGACGAAGAAGATAGGGATGAGTCAAATGTATTAGAGGAATTGTGGGTATTAGGGCTCACGGGAGGAGACGTAATGGGGCCAAGTGGGGAATGGGCCTTTCAGTTGAAGGGGGGAGATAGGATAGAGTCATGAGGTGCGGAAGTATGTGAGATGTGGGCTGGACCAAAGAAATAGAAGGAGTAGACAGAGGATAAGGGCCCAATATTGACAGAAGAGTGGATTTGGAGCAGTTTGAAGAAGTAGAAGAGGATGCGAAGGAAAATGATATCTCATCAAATACAACATCTCAAGAAAAATATATACAATCACTTGGGATGGGTAAACATCTACATCCTTTATGAGATTCACTACACCCTAAGAAGAGGCACGGTAAGGAACGAAAGTTCATTTTGTGTTTGTTGTATGGTCGTATGTGTGGCCAACAAGTGGAATCGAAAACCTTGAGGAACTTGTAATCTGGAATTTTCTGGAACAATATTTCACAGGGAGATTGATGATTCAAGATGAGGGTGGGAAGCCTATTTATCAAGTAAACGGTTGTATGAAATGCATCGGCCTAAAAAAGCTGAGGTAGAGATGCATGGGCCATTAAGACAAGGCCCGTTTAAACAATGTCTCGATATTTTTGCTCAATAGCCTCATTTTGTTGATGGGTATGAGGGCAAGATAATCAATGAGAAATGCCTTGATTTTGCAAGAATTTTTTGAGTGGGCGAAATTCCCCACCCCAGTCACTTTAAATAGAGATAATTTTGGTGTTAAGCATCAACTTAACATGTTTTTGAAATATAATAAAGACTAAGATAACATCAAATTTTTGAACAAGCGGATACCACCATGTATATCTAATAAAATCATCTAAGAAGGACACATAATAATGAAAACCTTCTCTATATAAAATCAGGGCAAGACCCCATACATCAATGTAAATAAGATGAAGTGGTTAGGTGGAAAATTGATGTGTGGTTGGGAATGGAAGTTGAGTACTCTTAGCCTGGCAACAAGCATAATTGACTGATGATTGATTATTACTGAAGGTTGGAAGGGAGTTGGACTTTAGGATCTGCTTAACAAGTTGGACAGAGGGATATCCGAGCCTAGCATGCCGCTAAGTAAAGGAAGTACGCTCGCCAGCAAAAGCATGATGAAGGACATGAGACTCTGACATCGAAAAGGAGTAAAGGCCTTTATGCATTGGGCCATGAAGCAGGGGAGACCCTGTCTCAGTGTCCTTCACAACAAAGAAAGAACTATGAAATTCAAAACAGATAGAATTATCGAAGCAGAATTGTCTAACAAAGATCCAATTCTTAGTAGTTGTAGGAACATGTAATAATTTTCTGAGAATAAAGGAGTGAGATGAAGTAGAGAAGACAGAGTCACCGATATTGGAGATCGGAAGCGCTGAGCCATCATCAACACGTATCTTATCATTACCACCATAAAGAGCCGAGGTGAGATTAAGTTCGGAAAAGTCAAAGGTTAGGTGATTTGTGGCTGCGATGTCTGGGTACCAGGCTATATCGGGCGTGGAGGCAGAGGTGGTATAATTGGCCTAGAGTGAGCTAGGTGGGTCATTTTGATAGGCATGATCAAAACGGTAATAGCATTAGAGAGCTCAGTGACTGACATTTCCACAGACTTGACATGTGGGTTTTGAATGTGGGAGAGATGGTGTCCGATGAGGGGAGTAAGGTGGGTTTGAGGAATGTGGGGGATAATTGTTATGGCCATGCCCTCGCCCATGATGGTTTCCTCGATAGTTGCCGCAGGAAGGACCCCAACCTCTATTGGGAGAGGAAGTGGAGATGTTGGCAGACGAGTTGAAGGAGGATGGGAGTTGGTTGTTGTGGGCGTGGCGACTTTCATGGGTGATTAGAGACTGCGAAGTTCTTCAATGGAAAGTGGTTCTAACTGAGCTGTAACAGAGGTTACAAGAGCATCGTATTAATTGTTAAGTCTGACGAGAACATACGAAAGAAATTCAGGGGTGGTGAAAGGAGAACTAGTAGCACTCATTATGTCAACAGGGTGTTTGACTTTCCATAAGTAATCTGAAATAGAGTTGGAGCCTTTAGTAATGGTAGCAAGTTGGTAACGAAGCTGAATAATATGAGAGTGAGACTGGGAGGTGAATAATTTTTCCAAAGCTTGCCAAACTTGCCGAGAGGTTGAGTAGCCAACAACCTAAGCAATGAGGTTATTAGACAGGGATGATATGAGGGCACTGAGAATGGTTTGGTTTGTGCGGGTCTAGGATTGAAATTCGGGATTTGGGATTTTATTGGGGAGGAAGCGAAGAGGAGGAATACCAGTGCCATCGATAAAGTGATAGACCTACTGGCCCTTGAGATATATACCATTTGTGTACGCCATAAAATGAAATTCTCATTTGTGAGTTTCACAGTGACGAGGTGAGAAATGTGAGGAAGAAGAAAGGAAGGGACAGAGGGATTGGGGGATTAGGGTTTGAAGATTTCGGAGCTGGAGACTCTTCCGCCATTGTTTGACGTTAGTCTACAAAACCTTTGATGCCATGATAAATTGAAGATTCATTTATATTGAATTGGTCTTACAAAAAGTGTATTATAGAGGGCTATTTATAGCCGATGATGCCCAGCACTTAGTGGAGAATTCAACAAACATGTGGTGTGCACTGAGGCACCAAGCTAGGCTACGAAACGGTTACAACGACCCAATTTCCTTTATACGAATAAAGAGAATTATAAAACAGAAATATAAAGAATATCCAAGCACAATCTGCTGACTAGGAATATCGATTGTCTTCTTGTGATGCTAAGTTAGATTTATTAGATTTGGATTTATTGACTGGTACCGAGGTGGAAACAATTGGTATTGTTGTGCTATTAAGTATTGTTTCAAAAATCATTAAATAATGTATTTAAATACCTCACTAAAATGTAAAAGTTCTTGAGTTTCCAACATCGAATAAAAAGATACAATTTCGATACCCTTATCAAATTATATATGGACATCCACAAACCACAAATATAATGATGTTAATTTTATTTTATTTGATGTATTTTAACTTTTCTTGCAAATCTTTAATATTCGATTGGCTTATATAATGAGTGTTATTATGTCTCTTTAATTTATCTCCTTTACGAGTTTTTTAGTATAATTTATATTTTTTCTACTTTTTATTTTAAATATTTTTTAAACATATATAATTATTTTTTAAAAATAATATATATATAGCAATATATTAATAGTAATTTTTTTAATTATTCTTAAATTAAAAATTTTAAAAATAAAATTAAATATATGAAACGATCAAAATAAATAAGCAAATGAAATGACGTAATATTATTTTTCAATTAATTATATAAACCAATGATCAAAAAATTGTCAATCAGATTAACGCAAAAGAAAAGAGAACCACCATTCAACTAACTTAATGCCAACCAACCAACCAATTACCAAAATTATAGCTAATTGTCATTGATCACATGTATGTTAGTATGGAATTAGATCTAGTTGGTTTTCACAATGATTTTTATATTATCTTATTTCGCTTTGTTTTATCTTATTTAATAATTATAATTTTATCAATTTCTAAAATAAAATTAATTAATTTTTTAATTTTTTAAATTAAAAAAATTATTAAAAAATATATTTTTTTTAATTTTTAATTCTTTACAATCATGACTATTATTGATAGAAGAAAAATATACCAGTAAAACATTTTGCGCAAAAATTGGGTATCGGCAACGCTGGGAAAGAAAATAATAAGACAAAACGCACCATCAGGATACAGGAAATGACACTTGATTAATGCAGTATAAGACAAAACGGACCATCAGGGCGTTGCTATCGCCAACGCTGTCAATGCCTGAATCATCTGGAAGTATCCATATTTTAATCACTTTACTTTACCACTTGTTTAATCTATCTTCATTTCAACACGTACGTGCCCACTCCTTTTAGTTGGGAAAGAAAAGAATGTAGACTGTAGGGTAATAGTTTACTTGTAAAGTTTTATACAAAAGCAAAACGTGTTTGAACCGGCTGGAAATTTTTTGAAGGCTGGGTATATATATGGAGCCTAATTCCGCACACGGCACAACCAACCACAAAAATCTTCCATCTTTGCTTCGTAGTCGACAGCCATTTATGGACGCAGAGGACGTCATGAAGCTCTTTGATTCCTGCTGGTTCGGGATCGAGATTTTTGAGAAACAGCCAAATCTACCGGATTCATCCAGTTTTGAGGAAATCCCAGATAATCAAATTCAGGAAAAACCAAAAAAGCCAGAGCTTTTGCGCATCCCCACTCTCCATAAAAGGTCCATGAGTGATCAATTGAGTTTCAAAACAAGCTTTGATGTTTCCTCTCTCGATCTGTCTCCAGATTCGGTCCTCCTCACTTCAAAGCTTCAAACCATCCTCTCGGGAAAAGATGTCACCGAACCAGAGGAAACTATACCGACGAATTTCGAAGGATCATCCAAAAAGGTCACAATTAGTAATGGTAGAAGGAAGATTGGCGAAACGAAGAGTTTGTCTGACCTTGAGTTTGAAGAATTAAAAGGGTTTATGGATCTGGGTTTTGTTTTCTCAGAAGAAGATAGGAATTCGAGTTTGGCATCACTCATTCCGGGGTTGCAAAGATTCGGAACGAAGGATGGGGAAGAAGAGCCTCTTGTCGTTGAAACTGCAACTTCAAGGCGGCCTGATCTCTCGGAAGCTTGGGATCAGGTTTTGGATAGGAAAAATTACGCAGAGAACCCATTGATGAATTGGAAAATTCCAGCATTAACAAACGAGATTGACATTAAAGACAGTCTAAGACGGTGGGCTCATACTGTTGCATCCACTGTTAGATGACGACGATTTCGCTTCAAGGGTTCTCTCCTTTTTTTCGCCCTTATGGCTTGTCTGAGAAAAAATTTTGGGACTTTATTTTTATTCTTATTTTTATTTTTATTTTCTCTCCGCTGCTTGAAATATTTACAAATATGTTTTTTTTATCAAGTCTCGTTAACCTTTCGTCCGTGGTGACAAAATATGTGCGAAGTATAATTGTTTTAATAAAAATTTGAGTCTAAGTCTGGCGAGTGTGCACGTTACCGACATGAATAATATTTTTATTATTTATATGAATGGTTTGCGCACATAAATAATAGTGTGCATACTGGTCGAACTTACATCTAACACTCCTCTTATTTTAATTAACAAAGTTGTTTTTTCTGAAAATTGAGATAAATGCGTTGAGCATTATGTTAAGAAATGGAAAATTGTTTTCATGTCTGGAAGGTGTGTATCTATTTTTTTTTTTCCAGCAAATTTCTGATATATTTGTAATATGAAAGGCTACAAATGATTGAGGGGAGTCTATAGCCACCCAATTCGGCTATTACTGAGCATTATAATAAAAGAAAGAAAAATGATAAATTCATAATATTTTTTACAATGTTTTACATAATATATGTTATAAAATATTGATATTTTTCTAAAATGATATAATTTTTTAAGATAATTTATAAAAATATTCCTATTTTATAATATATGTTATATAAATATTGTGAATTTATTGTGTGTATATCATTTTTTAAAAAGAAAAATAATAAACCCCTAAAAGAAAATATAATTCAGAAAATTACCTCAATAATAGACCACATATTCTAGGTATGTTGTCAATAAGCGATCATCACAAGACCATTTAATAAAAAATCTAAATAAAATTTTTATACCACTCTCTCATACCATGTCCATTCCATTATAATAAATTGTCATTATCCATCAATTTTTGAATTCTGAAATGGTGATATAAGAGTGTTAAAAAAGACATCATGTATTACATTATGAAATGAAAGCATAATGGTAATGTAATATATAGCATTACTTGTAATAAAAAAAATTATTTTTTAAGTTATACTTAAATTTTTGTCCAAGGCTACTTGTCAGAAGGAATGCGAGACACTTGACAAAAAAATTAGACGCAAAACTTATTATTAGTCACGGTAGAGTAGGGGTTTTTGTTAATAATCTTTGTTTGATTGCATTTTATTTCATCTCATTTCATCGTATTTTGTTTCCAAATATCATTAAAGTACAAATACTTTCAAACTAATCATTACAACTTTTCTAAACTAATCATTATAACTTTACCAAACTTCAAACAAAACACAAAAAATAATTTAATTTTCTCACATTTCAAAATAAAAATTATATTGAAAATTATATTCTAACAATATTTTAAATTTATAATATTTTTACTCAATTTTTTCTCTCTCATTTTTTAAAACTCAATAAATACTTAACTCAAATTATTGTACTACTATTCACAAACCATCTTATTATTGTTAACTAAATTAACTTCTAATCTCATTCTCCAAACATCCTGATAACCTTAAAAATCTTTCAACAATATGGGTACATTTGCACATAATTACTTTGCAAATGAATACAAAATAAACTATAACAAATCTTAAAAAAGTGTTTGCATAGAGTTTGAGGAAATAGAATTTGGGACGATCAACCTATCAAGGCCCCTTTTTATAGTGAGTGTTTTGGAAAAATTAGAGGGGGCAAAGGTTAAATGAGAGAGAAATGTGGTGTGGCTTTATACTTTTTAAAAGCATTTACACCCAACTCCCCATGATTTTTTATTTTCTCCATGACAAGTTTCACTATTGAATCTGGCTCCTCAAATTAGAGTTTGGATATGGGAATGCTGTAGTAGATTCTCATATTTGAGAGACTATTACAAATCTTCTTCCTCATTATTTATTATTTTCATTGATGTGCTTTGTTCACTTTTCTGCATTCAACTCTCTCTCTCTCTCCCCCTCTCCCTCTCCCTCTCTTCCTACATGTTATCGAGTCTCATTCGAATTCATCGATGGCTACTCTCATCTTTTTCGATAAGAAAGCCAAATGTGCACACATACACGCACGCACGCACGCACACACACTCTCTCTCATGTTCTATTCTTGAGAGAAAACGATGGCAGAACCTCTCTTGCTCTCACTCTCACACAAGATTGTCTCCAATTGATTATGAAGCCATATGGAAAAATCTCATAGAGCAATCCTTTTGGATCTATGTTCATGTTTATCTAGGATTTCTACTATTGAAATCTTGTTTGTAATTTGGAAATAAATGTGATAGGTTGGCTCGATTGCCATTTTATGATTTGTGCTTTGTGTTGTTTGAGATTTCTTTTTGTAGAAGTGTTTGTGCTATGTTCTCTGCCTTGGCTTTGTTGTGGTTACTAGCATGTGTGATTATGTGACACTTTCCACTATTATTTCATAAGTTTTTTTAACTCAAGCAATTTGGGCGAGCTCATCATGTTCTTTGATTTTGTGTGATATTTTGGCTTTGTTGTTGATGTGATATCTTGGTCCCACAATTGTGATTTGTGATTTGTTAATTCCTCTTCTGTGTTGTTAGATGTGAGACCATGTATTTTTGCTCTCCTAGAGTTTTAAATGTTTAATTATTATACCATATCTGTTCATTTAATTTTATTGTATTGTTGGCTCTCTTAATTTAAATTTATTATTATTACTTTTGTTTGGGGTTATTTTACTTTATTATGTTGGATTTTATGTTTTGGTCTTGTTTGATTTGTTTGGTTATTTTTGGATTAGGCTGCTTGTTTTTAACTGTTTTATTTCCTGTTGGGCCGTGTGTAGGAGTGTTATGAGGGCCCGGCCCATGGCCTTAGGCGGAGCCTAGCCCCAGCACCTGAAACAACGATGTTTTGGTGTCTGGCTAAGGGAAACCCCTATGTTTCCATCGCTAACTCCCCAGCGCCCCATTTCTCCTTCTTCTCTTCTTAATTTTCTTTTCTTTCTTCTGATTTTTTCCCTAGCCATAAACCCATGAACTTCAAGCCCTAGAGCCGCCCATCTCTGCCACCCTCTTCTCGCCACACGTCCGCCACTTCGAAGCCCACTATCTCGCTGATCATGCCTCTCTATTTTCATCCCCAACCCATGAGCCACGTGCCCTATAAGCCCACTCTTTCCTCCTTAAACCGCGAGCTCCCCTGGTATTTTTCCCATGGCTTTTGTATAGTAAAGGGCTGCAAATCGCAACCATGGCATCACGTGATGTCTTTGCCCTGTTGTCAAGAGCCATACAATGGTCTATTGTCAAGAGCCACATAGTGGTCTATTGTAGAGTTTCACCTCATACATTTCACCTAATCGCAGCCATGGTTGTAAGCTTCAAGCTCAACCCGCGGCCTATAAATAGAACCCCTTGACCTCTACCTCAAACCCACCTCCGAGAGCAACCTTTTCCCCTGTCATATACTCTTTTTTTCCCTCTCTTGAGTTCGGGTCTAAAGCCTCTTGGCCTGTTTTTCCTGTGCCATCGAGCATCGCTACGTGTAACCACCCCCTCAACATCTTCGAGGGGAGGGGCCTCCAAAAGAGAGAGAGAGAGAGAGAGAGAGAGAGAGAAAAAAGGAATATTCATATGATTTTTTGCATAACGTCGATATCTTGGTTACAGTCATCATATAGTGTGTGCGTAACAAAATTGGGATAACTCTAAATGCGCCATTGTCACCTTACTGAAAATAATTGACAAGTAAAAGAGAGCTGGACATGAGACTCACAACTAACATAACAAACGGCTAAAATAGACTGGACCGGCCCATAAGGCCCACAGACCACTTATTCGAACTACAACCCCAGACCCATAAAACATATGAAGAATCCCTACAAGCTTCTCGATAGATCCCCGATGCATCGTGAACCCTAACTTGCTTTCTGGTCCACACCTATGACAGAGCCTCCCCCAATTCAGAACACCTTGCCCACAAGGTGTGGGTAGGCACTCTTCAGCTGGTGGTGCTCTTCCCAGGTAGCATCATGGCAGTTCTGACCTTGCCAGCGACTCAGAAGCTCGATTATGGCCCCATTGTTTTGCTTCCTCATCTTGCAATCCAAAAGTTCTTTGAGTTTAGGTTTGAAGATACCCAGCGAATCCACCGGTGGTAGGGTGGGGATAGGATGAATCAAATGGCCCACTTTCTTCTTCAATAAGCTAACATGAAACACTAGATGCACCTGCGGACTCTCCAGAAGTTGTAGGCAGTAAGCCACTTGTCCTATTTTCCTAGTTATCTGGAAAGGTCCATAACACCTAGGGGACAAATTGGCATGCCTGTGTTGAGCCACTGACTGTTGTCTGTAAGGTTGAAGGTGCACATACACCCACTCACCCACATCGAAAGATCTCTCCTTTCGCTTCATATTTGCATATTTCTTCATTCTCTGTTGTGCCTAATGTAAATTTTCCTTAAGAAGCTGACTGTTATGGTCACGGGTCTGTAGGTCTGTATCCACTGTGTCCACCTGAGAGGATCCTTGTTGGTAGTTAAAGAGTTTAGGGTGAGGGTAGCCATAAAGGGCTTCAAAAGAGGTAAGCAAGGTGGCTGAATGGGTGGTGGTATTGTACCACCACTTGGCTAGGGGCACCTAGGTTGCCCAATCTTTAGGTTTATCACCAACAAAACAGCAGAGGTAATTCTCCAAGGTTTTGTTGACCGCTTCTAACCAACTATCAGACAGTGGGTGATAGACTGAACTGAAATCCAATTGAACTCCTTGCAGCTTAAAAAGTTCCCCCGAAAATTTGCTAGTAAAAATTCTATCTCGGTTTGAAACAATGGTATTGGATAGGCCATGGAGTCAGATAATGTGTTTCAAGAATTGTTGGGCCAGGATGGGTGCAATGTATGTGGGTTAAAAGAATAAAACGGCTAAACTTGGTCAACCTGTCTACAATGACCCATAGACAGTTGAACCCCTTTGAAGGTGGAAGACCTTCAATGAAGTCCATGGAGATGTGAGACAAAGGTTTGGAGGGAATGGATAAGGGTTGTAGGAGACCTCCAGGTAGGCCATTCTCGGGCTTCACACCTTGGCAGACATCAGAGACTTTAATGTACTCCCTTGCTCCTTCCTTAGCCCAGGCCAAAAGAACTCTCTATTTAGCCTCTGTAGAGTCTTTTCACAGCCAGAGTGCCCACCCATTGGACTATTATGGAATAGGGAGAGTAATTTCAATTTATAGGCTATATCATCAACTACATATAGCCTCTGCTTGTAGTATAACAACCCATCTCTCAGGTATATTTGGGGCTCAACTGCTCTTCAGTTAATTTTTATAACAGGGACTGCATAGCAAGATCGTTCAAATAACCAGCCTTTAAGTCTTCCAGCAAGGTCAGGGTAGGCACAGAAATCATAGTGAGATAGACCTCCTCCATTTCCTCTAGGCATCTAGATAGAGCATCTACCATAACGTTGTCCTCGCCCTTCTTATATTTTACCAAAAAGTCGTATCCCAATAGTTTAGACACCCACCTCTGTTGCATAAGAGTGCCTCTTTTCTAGGCCAGCAAATACTTCAAGCTCTAGTGGTTAGTTTTAACCACAAACCTACTCCCCAACAAGTAAGGTCTCCAACTATTTATTGTAGTGACAAGAGCCAAAAAAAATGTCTCATATGTAGACATTGTCAATGCCCTCCCCTTTAAGGCTTGACTGTAATAAGCAATAGGATGCCCCTGTTGTAACAACACTACCCCCACAACCTTTCTAGATGCATCACATTCAATATATAGAGGTTTAATGAAATCCAGAAGAGCCTACACTGCTGTTAAAAGCCTCCTCAACCCTTGGGTTTCAGTTAAATCCATTCTTCTTGAGCAACTCCATCAGTGGTGCTGCTATTCCCCCATATCCTCTTATAAATCTTCAGTAATACCCCGTAAGGCCAAGAAATCCCCTCAGAGATTTAAGCGATGTGGGAATAGGCCACCTCAGAATAGTGATTACACTTAAAGATTAATGCGGTATTTGTAGTGTAGTTTTGGAGTGTCGATTTCACAAGGAGATAAATTAAAAAAATGTCAATAGCAAAGAAACTAAAAAAAATATTAAATGATTCATGGGAGAATAAAATTAATTTTAAATGCAAATTGAGATGAAACAAAGTAATTAATTAGAAAGTATTCAAATTTGATGAACAATAGAGCTTCACCCCCTTATACATATCTGATATTTTAATTATTCTTAATTTATTGATAACTCAATTAAAGATTTAATTCCGAAAATCTCAATCGGAAGATATAGAACTATAAATCAAAATTAAATCAAATGTAACCCTTTGAAAAAATCTTTCATCATTTTTAAATCACACAAATTGTTATCTACATTAAGAAAATTCAAAGACGACAATATATTCAGGGAGCGATATTATAACAGAGAATTAAATCAATATATAGACAATCAATTGATCTAAATATAGTCAAAGAAATAATCCATTCAATAAAAAAAGTATGTCTGAATCTATAAATTGAGTAAACTTTATGATTATTTAGAGAAGAAAATATCAAAAATATATTAAGAATGATAAAACAAAGAGTTTTAATAAATTAAAAATCAAATACACGAACTAAAAATAAATTAAAAATATCATTTAATGTGCAAGTCATCTCTAACCCTACTTAAAAATTTAGTTGTCCATATACATGATGAACAATATAAATCTCAAGAGAAAAATAAAATAGCACACGATAACCATAAAAATTATTTCGTTTGCTCTAAGTCCATGTACGCGGCGCTGCCCATCAATCTTGTGTGTGTGTGTGTGTGTGCGCGTGCGTGTGTTCGTGTGTGCGATGCTCTTTGTTCAAATTGAAGGAGACATCCCGCGTGTTAATTCCAAGTGTCGTTTTAATTTCATGCTCTTGCCGGTCCCAAGTGAAGGCCCATAACGCGGTAATAAATTGTAGCCCAATTGTTTATGTCCAACTAAAGTGCAGCATCTAGATCAACAATTAACATATATATATATATATATATATATATATATATATATATATACGAGAAATGATAGATGCAGTAATGAAGTTGAAAGCGGCGTACAGTCACTTTGAAAAAAAGTTAATATATATGAGACCCACGTAAAAAAAGTTAGATTTTTTCTAAAGCGACTACACGTCATTTGCAACTCCACGACTATACATAGCATTACTTAATGAGAAAACCTTAGAGCCGGTCCGGCTTGTATCTGTGTAAAGCCCTATCCAATAATATTACACCAAGTACGCTGCATACAGTCAAAGAAACACACCCGTGATGCACATGATCAAAGAAGCAGCCTTCCAATAAGACTTGCTTCTCTTTCTTCTCTCTAACCCCTTTCCTCTCCAACAAGCAGACCCCATCCCCCTCTCGCCCACCCACCGATTCTGTGACGAAGGCCCAAGAAGTGCGACGGTGGTGGTGATATGAGAGCCTTCTCTCGGCTCTTTGACCATCGAATCCTCTAGGGATTACACAGACCTCCCTATAATAGAGAGAAATCACGTAGCAATGTCTTTTTCTCAACTCTCGTTCCATTTTCTTCGAGTATTCTTCTATTTTTATCACTTCATCATCACATAGCATTTTCTCTTTTTGTCACAGAGCATCGATTCGCACAGCAAGTTATTTTTTCACTCTTATCTCCCTATCGCATAGATTCGCCTATCGCATCGATTAAAGTTAGTATTTGAGATTAAAGTTATAAATTACAGTATTATTTTGTGGATTACCTCTGGATGGCCGAAGACTGATTTGGACTGCTGTCTTTTTAAAGATGGATGTATTTTCTTTTTCTCCTTTTTGTGTTGTGGATTTGAATTAGTGTGTTCTTTTTCCTGCTTGGCAGAGATATAATGAAGATAAAATTTGTTGTAATTCTTAACTGTCAAAATGCAGAGTGTTGTGGATTCGAATTAGTGTTTTCCTTTTCTCGCGTTTGTCTTGCAAAGAGCTTAAGAGTGGCTGTTCAAATGCCATTGTCATATATTAGACTATCTGATATACATACGACTATCTGATATGCCCTTCAAATGAAGAAAAGTGGTTGCTTTTTGAGACTCATGCTGAGGTAGATATAGAATTAGAATCTGAGATAAGTTGCTTGAATCCAATTGGCCTGCCTTGGTAAAGTTTTAGATAAAACAAGCCCCCAGAATTGGACTTTTTTTAATTGGGTGTCAAACAGGACATTTTTTCTTTCTTTTGGTGTAAACAAAACGGATAGACTTGGCAATGGTATTATCTTTTGTTGACCTTTAACAATGTAGTCTTAGGCCTGTTTTGGCAATTAGGCCTGTTTTGAATATTTAGATAGTTTCAAACCATCCCATTCCATCTAAATATTTAAATATCACTCAATTAAATATCTACCTCTTGCATGATTGTTTTTAGAGGTGTTTGTCATAAATTAGATTGTTCTGATGATTTTGGCCTTCAAATGCCATAGACTATCTGATATACATATTGATATACATAAGAGTGGAATTTATTTATTAATTTTGGCCTGTGTAGACGGTGTGAAACTCATATCTCGTGTGCTTATTGTTTTCCATATTATGATAGAAAATAAGAAGTTCAAGCTCTTAGATCGCAAAAGGGGAAGACAAAGTGGCAATGGGGAGACAATTTTGCTCTTGTGGGATTCAAGCAAAACTATGGATTTCTAAACAAGCCACTTTGTTTGAAGAGACAGTTTTTATTTCTATTTTTTTATTATATTGCCAAAGAATGACAATATGTGTCGGCCAATGCTACAACTAATGTATTGAATATGTGGTTAATGTATTGGTAATTTTTGAACATGTATTGAATATTTGGTTAATGTATTAGTAACTTTTGGACATGTATTGATTGTTTGGACATGTGTGGTTAATGTATGTATAAATTTTGGACACGTGGTTAAAACATTGGTAAATTCTGGACGTGTGGTTAAGCAAGTATAATCTTGTAGCACATTTCTCTCAACAAGAATCAAATTTTTTTTCAAAAATAGAAACATCTTCAATAGGCTGCCAATCAAGGGCAAATAATATCAGCATTTTCATTCCAAATCCTAAGTGTACAATTACAAAATCTGCTGCATTAGCAATTTTGTCCACAACTTTCAGTTTTCATTCACCTTTCACTTTCATGAATGTTAAAAGTGTATTGAATTTTACAGCAAATATTCAAAATATGTGTCTTGCTAATAAACATCCTCACATACATAAAATCTAATACTTAGTTACATCTAGAATCACACATCCAATTATGTCTACAAAATGCCGATTACTTCCTAGCCAATTACATCTACAAAATGCCAAAAGCTGCAAATGCATTGCGGCCTTAGTTGAAAGATCACAATCTATTGTGTTATTCCCTGCCACAATAAAAATAAACACGGATTAAATTAATCACATATTTTTTTTTATTAGTTGAATAAATCACATACTTTTTTTTTATTAGTTAAATAAATTACATACTTATCCAAGAGATGACTCCACTAGGATTCTAGATGCTATGATATGTTCTCTGTTCTTGGCCCAAGATCCCTACAAAAATAACAACAAATTCACAAACTTGCTAAACTTCTTCAATTAAAAACCAACATACTACAAATAATTAGAAAACTACTATACCTCATTGAAGGAAAATTATTTTTTGCATGCCTCTCATTCTTGCAAATACTACAACGTCTTTTCTTTGATGTTTGCATTTTCTTTGGGTTTTTTGCTCTCAATGATTTTGGTCGACCTTTAGTTGGCACTCGTGAAGGATCCTGAATGATTTGTGAAAAGTTGGATACAAGTCGTTGACTTCTAAAAATTTGATCATGCTGTGAAGTCTCCTCTCTATTTGGAAAATGTGTTTCCTGTGTATCTATATGATCATCCATTGCAATTAATTCCTTGTGAACATTGTCCAATGCACGGGTGAGGTGTTTGTGTTTTGCTTCTGACTGTGAGCTAAGTTCAACAATGTCATAAAGTTGCGTCATTGTCTTGTTTTTTCTCATCGTAGGATCATCTAGGGATTAATTAAATTGTTCTCCACAACATGGTATGTCAGCAATAAGTCGACTCTTAGCAGCAATGGTCCATCTTTCCAGAACATAATGGTGTGGTTGTGCACGGGTTAACTTAGCTTTCTTGCCAAAAACACACAAGATGTGTTAGCAGAGAATCCCTATAAACTCCCACTTGTGGCATATACATGTGGCATGTTGTTCATCACCCTCCAATGTGACGTGATAACGAGGTGTTTCTTCACCTTCCAATGCCACTCCATATTTCTTCGTCTCACCCCTGTGGATAATTTTTGGCTACGCACACTAGACTATTGAACAGCTCATCTTGGAAGATCTTGAAAGATTTTCTTGTATAAATATTTGCTGCCTCCTCTTCAATTTTATAAGGTGTTTTCAATATCACACAGGCAGATTGCGTCCGCATGTCCTTCTCTTTCTCTTTAAAGTAACGTGCATCTATAGCTTTTTCATACTGGTGAACGAAATCACTAACCATAGTGCTTGAACGAACATAATCTTTGAAGAATTTGTTCATACTTTCACTCTTTTGAGTTGTTGACATACCGGCACAAAATGTTGAGCACAAGTAGGCTAGAACCCATTTATCCCGTCAGATGTAGAGACTTTGTAGCCAAGTGTTTTCTCCTAAGTCATACCTCACTAATATCATAGCCCATTCCCGTTCAAACTCATCAATGGTAATTGTGTCAGGGATGCAATGACAAAATTTTTTTCCAAAGTCCGGATACTCGTTATATACATGAGCCAAGTATTCAAGAAACGTTTGTAAGATATGCTACAAGCATAACCTATGAGTTGTATTTGGGAGCACCTCTGCAATGGTCTTTGTCATCGCCTTGTCATAGTCAGTAATTATAGTCGAAGGGACATGCTCAAGCATTGCCTCTTTCCATGTTCTCAATAACCATATATATGATTCAGTTGTTTCATTAACTAACAAAGAACATCCAAACATAATGGTCTGATGATGATGGTTAACTCCTGTAAACGGCACAAAAGGCATCTTATAAATGTTGGTCAGGTAAGTGGCATCAAACGTGACAACATCACCAAAATATTGATATGCCACTCTTGAGCGAGCATTAGCCCAAAAACAACTTCCCATACTCCCATCTTTATCAACTTGCATCGAGAATACAAACCCAACTTCTTTGCATTGTCGATCAACAAAATGGTTATATAATCGCTGTGCAACCCCCTTTTCAAATATTTTTCTCCTTTGGTTTCCTAAGAAATTCTTGACATCCTTCCCAATATAACCAACATTGAAGTCACCTCCTGATTCTTTACTCATCACTGACATAATCTTCTTTATCGGTATATCGGACTCATTCAAAGTCGTTATCAGTTTTTTTTAGACTTTGGTAAGTTTCCTATGTGCAGGGAGGAAAGTAGTACTTTTCGGTGAAAGTAGCTCATGGTTATGCCCAACCACAAACTTGTTGACTATCCACTTTTCACCTTCTTTTTTTATGCCCATTAAAGGTTTGCATCCAATTTTTGTCATATAAGGTTTAGGAATAGTACCCACTTTTCCTTTCCGACGGTAACCTTCTCTTGAGCAAACATAATCTACTGCACGTAATTTGCGATCATCTTTTGACAACCGAGTATGATTTTTCCATATTGCAAAACCTTTTCATCTTGAATATGCATTGTAAAACACTTGAGCGTCTTCCACATCGTCAAATAACATACCAATGACTAGCTCAAGTGGACCACTAACCCGCAGGACTCCTCCATCCACATTTGGTCTATCTTCAACATTCAAACCATCTTCAACTTGTTGACTACCCTCTTCAACATTCATATCCTCTTCATCTTGTTGACTCTCTTCAACATTTATCCCATCCTCACGTTCTTCACTATCTAACAACGAAATTGGTTCCTTCCATAAAAAAATACAAGATGCCAAATCATTAGTAGCTAAAAAAAATGATATTTACAATGATATACATACATGTTTACAATGATATTTTCAAAACTTGCTAAATATACAAAAGGATAATCATTCTTCAAACTTCTATGGAGAATAGTTCTACTGACTTGTCCCTTTGTTTTTGTTCATTTGGCTCATAATTATTTGCTTTATCATCTTTTATTACTTATAGTGTCATTGTAGAGTGATTAATTTCTCATTTTAATCACCCAGTTGTTATTATAATTTTTTATGTTTTATCCTTATAATATGATTTCTTATTTAGTGATGAGTCTCGATATTGTGCTGACTACTAATGAGTCTTACTTTCAATAATACAAAAAGAAACAAAGGGAAAGAATGATAACAAAAAATGAAGGAAAGATTATCATGTGCTGCCTTAAGTCACTCAAACTAGAATAATGCCAAAATGAAGATAATGCCAAAACAAAGATAATGACGCAAAGAATAATTCCACTCACTCATCCCAAACGTACAACAAATGCCTATAAAGATTAGAAAATCATAGAGAACAAATCAAATAACAAAGTGGACTTTGAAAATCCCAGAGAGAAAAAATAAAATACCAAACGAAAAATCAATTAAGACCAAATATAGAGAGAAAAATGAAAAATCTTTTGAGAAATCTCTTACATTGCTTTTACTTATCAAAAAAAAATCTCTTACATTGCTTCCATCCCAATGATTTGCCATGAGAAATTGCGCGCAATTTTAGAGATGGAAAGAATCTCTTGAATATTTTAGAGATTGGTTGGTGTTGGAACTGTTCGCCAGAATTATTACCGGCGTGGAAATGTAGAGCGGCGTCGGAATATGGCTGGATGTCGGATGTTGCTAGGTGAGCTTTAATGGAATGGGGGAAGTCGAAAATGGGAACGGGCATTCGGGAAAATAGCGGGAATGGGCATTTGGGAAAATGATAGTCTGTATGTGTGTGTATGGGTTCCTATGGATAAAAAGTGACGTGAGAGAAATAAGTGGCTGACTGTAAGCGTCTCTCTTACCCAATATATATATATATATATATATATATATAAATGCCCCTCCATTGACTATTGCGGTTTTGTTCCATATGCATGCGACTCTAAATGAGTTTGAGTGAATTGTGGGTTGTTAACTTGCAAGTGGGCCATGTCCAAGTGAATGTTAAAGTTGAAGAGCAAATGAGTTGCCATGGGACACATGTCCAAGTGAAATGCCTCAAAAGACTTTCCACCATGCAGTTGAAGTGATGATTTAAAGATGCAGGCCCATGTGAGCTTTTTCACTCCTTCAAACACCAAAATAAATGAATAAGTAAAATAAGTAAAAATAAAAATAAAAAATAAAAAATAAAAAATAAAAGTAAAAATAAAAATAAAAGAAGATAAATAATGCTTAATGACATCTCAATGTAAATGAAAATTAAATTCTATAAAAGAAATTATATCATTATTTTTATTCACACACTAGCAGTTTAATCTAATATTAGAGTATTTAGAGTGTACTTTCGTACACTCATTACACCCCTCAACTTGCTCATTGCTAGTTTTTAGAATTTTTATGCCAAAACAACAAAAGAGACCACAGAAAATCACACAGCGAGGCCACCAAGTTACATTTTCTAGATTTACATATCAAAGCAATTTTAGAAATTCAATAATTCTATTACAAGCAATCCACATATAGCAATCCACACAGTGTACGTGCGTGCTCCAAACCATATCCGTCTAACCACAAACCCTGACACATGCAATATCAAGAACATCTCAAGCAAAACGTTCAACTCCATAACTCACGGGTATAAAAGTGTTTCGTGTGAGGGTTCTCTCTATGGAGTTGACAACGAGTGTATACACACTCTCACGGGGGATTAGGTCATTATGTATAAGTAATAAGCAAATATTGATTTTATGATAAGAATACTAACAAATAAGAATTTTCACCACTCATTCCATAAGCTTACTTAGGATCAGAACGATCAACAAAAAAAAAATTGTAACGTGACTTGGGTTAGGGCTATATGAAGAAAATGATAAAAGGGATATAAAAACTTCCAAGTATATACTAAGAAAATGCTATTAAACATTTCCATTGACCACAATTCTTACCTGATGTACTCTTCCACTTTTCAGATCATCAAATAATAATTTTCCTTCTTCTTCAACTTCTCTCCCTTTTTTTTCACTTTTTTTTCTCTTTTTTTTTCAATCTCTTTGTTATTTTTTTTTTCGAAAACTCACTCAATTGATCACTTTGCACTTGTACTCTTCCCTTTTTCTTTTTCTTTTCTTTTCTTTTATTTTTTTTATTTTTTTTATTTTTTTTCACAAAAGAAAAGATGCAAATTCCACACCTAATACACACTTGGAAGCTATAAGGGTAGGAAAAATCAGTGTATAAGCTATACTCCAATATAGAGAGGTATAGATGGTGTGGGCATATAAAAAGAAAAAGGGTGTATATGTTTATTGGCTCAAAAATGGCTACTAAGAGTCTATGATGAGAAGGGTTAGTTTGAAAAATTCAAACGTTAATTCTAAGTTGACATTCGTCATATTCCAAATATATTTATTATCTTACCACCAATCATGTAATGATATTCTCAAAAGTAGTGACCAATTTAACAGATCAATGAACGTTTATCATAAATACTGCATTTATAGGCTCTCAATCCTCTCTCAGAATTAACATGAATACTTAAGTAAAATATTTCTCTAGTTACATATGTCAAACCACCATCTTACCACAAAATTTGGATAAGTACATTAAAAATTCTGTGAATACTTCAGCAAAATGATCAAGATGTGTTTGATGAATTCACTAAGATGGCCATGAATAAGCATGAGTACACATGTGAAAGGATGCTTATATGATGTAATTTTTTTTTTTTTTTTAAGGAAAAATCGATACATGAAAATATGCTACAGAGTCTCAATAAGCATTTTAAATGCTGAATTTGTATTTTCACCCCCAACTTAAATGAAATATTATCCTCAATGTTTAACAATCAAAACTAAATGGGAAGTAACTAAAAATAGTATAATACACATTATGTGTGACGTGGGTAGCTCACTAGGCATCAAAGATGGCAAACTGAATTGATAAAATAAAACTAAGCTGCAAGCAAAAACAAAGAAAGCAACATCAAATAAAAAGAAAAGACCAAAAATAATTAAAAAAATAAACGAAAACAAAACAAAATAAAACAAATAAATAAATAAAAAAATGACTGCATGATGTGGTCAAGGTGGATAGACTGGGTTCGCAGGTAGAATGTCTTCCACTTTTAGAGTTGCCTTTCCTGAGTCAAGATTGAAATGCTTGTTGGCCCAACAAATTACTCAATTCTCGAGGTTCACAGGTAGGTGGCAAGATTTCATGTCAACTTTTAGTACTTCTCCACTTAAAGGAACATGTTCTTCACTTTTCTTAGGTAACTCCTCCAATTTTGATTTTCAAGCCTGTGTGTCATGATCCTAAGTTGTATAAAAAACTGCACAAATATCAATCACATCAGATGACTCACTAATAGGATTAAAGTCAGAATTAACAATAAAATACTCAAGAGAATCAGAATCATGAGTTGTGAAAATTTTCCTGTCTATGAATGAGTCAATCATATATGTCTGGTGGCAATTGTCATCCTCTTCTAGTTGTTTTACAATATGAAAAATATTTATCTCAAGAATCATATTTCTAAAAGACAAATTTATGAGCTCATTCCTACAATTAATAAGAGTACAAGTAGTGGCAAGGAAATGCCAACCTAAAATCAAAAGGATTTTCTATGTAGTATCACAACAGAGCTAGTGTCAAGGATTATGAAATCAATAGGATAGTAAAGTTTATCAATTTGAATTAGAACATCTTCTACCACACCCCGGAATACTTTGACTGAACGATCAACCAATTGTAATACCGTAGTGGTTTGTTTGATTTCTCCCAACCCCAGTTACAAATAAATAGAATAAGGCATTAGATTCATACTAGCTCCTAGTTCTAGCAAAACTTGCCCAAACTCATGATTTTCAATGTTGCATGCAATAGTTTGGAAACCAGGATCCTTGTATTTGGGAGGAATCCGTTGCTCAATTAGAGCACTAACTTGCTCTATCAGGAATGTTGTCTTCTTTATATGGTGCTCCTTTTTAACTATACACAAATCCTTGAGAATTTTTGTATAAGTAGGCACTTGTTTAATTACATGTAAAAGATGAAGATTAATTTTTACCTGCTTGAGATTCTCAAGGATTTCATTACTAGGATCCAAAGTTAGCTTGCTCAATTTCAAATCTTGAGGTAATGGTACCTTAACAAGGCTCTTTGTCACGTCTGGTTCCTTAGGTAGCTCGACATCACTACTATTTTGATTCTTTTCGACATCCTCTGATTTGTCCACTGTTGGGGTGTGTAAAGACTTGCCACTTATTGTCATAATGATATTCACATCCTTCAAATTCTCTGGTGCCATATGTTGACATTGGGTGCAAACTAAGCTATAGAAGGAGACTTACCTCATTCATTCACACTTACGAAGCTCATCAATTTGGACACTTGGCTCTTTATATCCTTGACTTCTTCAACAACTTGCGTAATCAAATATTCAAATTTTTGGTTAGTTTTACCATGTGCCTAAATAAAAGTATATAAAGTCTCTTATAAGGGATTCCTAAAAAATGAAGATGCATGATATAGGGCAAGGTATGCTCAAAGAGGTTGTGCAGACTGCTGGTTTTCAGGCTTCTAGTTAAAATTTCGGTGATCACGCCCCCTGGACTGTAGGTCTCAGAAAAAGGTGCAAAAGGCTTCTTATACATATCTAAAGCATTATATTATTCCTCATACACCCCTATCATTTCAGCAAATGTGGGATACTCTTAGGCGAGGTGATCTACCCCGCCACACACAAAACATGGTCCAAAAGATTATGTATAATTAGCCAAGTGTGTTGACTTTAAGTCCTTAGTCTTTAACAACTCTAACTCCCTAGTAAGTATCTCAATATTAGCCTTTAAGTTGTCTTCCTCCCTAAGATGGTAAATCCCACCACCATTTTGGTTTCATGTAAGTCGTGACCTATTTTTCCTCTCAGTAGCATTAAGTCCAGTCCAAGTGAGCTTTTTCAGCAAACTCATTGAGGTACTCTATGGGGTCATCAGGATTTTTCTATAAAAACTCACAATTACACGTCATCTCCACAAATTGGCACTCAATAGCTCTTTAAATCTTTCCCAAGACATATACAAAGTCTCACTGTCTTTTTGTACAAAGGTGGAGATCTGTCTTTTTAAAGAATTAGTCTTATGTTGGGAAAAGTATTTATTAAAGAAAATCTGAATCATCTCATTCCACAACCCAATAGATCGTAGTCTCAGCGAATATAGCCAACTCTTAGCTCTATCATTCAAAGAGAAATGAAAAAACTTAAGTCTCACAATGACATCGGTTGCATTTTGATTATGAAAAGTCACAACTACCTCTTCAAACTCCCTAATGTGCACATATGGATTTTCATTTTCCAACTCATGAAAAGTGGGGAGTAATTGTATCACCCCCGGTTTAACATCAAGTTGACAAGTATTGGATGGAAACATGATACATGATGGTGTGGTTGTGTGTGTAGGGTGAAAGTAATTCTGAAGAATTCTAGTGGATTGATACTTGTCCTCACTCTTATTTTCATAAACAGAAGAATTATCAAGCAAATAATTAGAAAAATTAGACTCTAAATCTGACTCTAACACAGGTCTATAAGCAAATCAACCTATTGCGTTCCTATACCTATTATGCATGCAAGATAACAATAAAAATAAAAATAAAAATAAAATAATACAACACTAAAAAAATAAAAATAAAATAAAATAAAAACGCAGAAAGCTAAAAGAGGGAACAAAGTTACTGCCTTTACAACTTGCTGAAAAGAAAAACTATCTAACAATTCATCTACCATGTCCTCGACAACGTCGCCAAAATTTAATTACGCCCAAAGATTAATGCGGTAGTTGTAGTATAACTTTGGGGTATTGATTACACAGGGAGACAAATTAAAAGAATAGCAAAGAAACTAAAAAAATATTAAATGATTCATGAGAGAATAAAATTAATTTTAAATGCAAATTAAAATGCAACAAAGTAATTAATGGGAAAAGTACTCAAATTTGACGAACAGTAGAGTTTCGAGAATCCCTTGCTCATATATGATATTTTAATTATTCTTAATTCATTGATAACTCAATTGAGAATTTAATTTCAAAAATCTCAATCGGAAGATATAGAACTATAAACTAAAATTAAATCAAATGTAACCCTTTGAAAAAATCATTCATCACTTTTAAATCACGCAAATTATTATTTACATTGAGAAAACTCAACGACGACAATATAATCAGGAAGCGATATTATAATAGAGAATTAAGTCAATCTAGACAATTAATTGATCCAAATATAATCAAAAAAATAATTCATTCAATAGAAAAAGTATGACTGAATCTATAAATGGAGTAAAATGTCATCAAAAAATTAAAAAAAAAAACCAAGATAAACTTTCGTAGGTAGGGCTTAAAAATCGAATTCATGAGGTTTTGAAAAATGGAGGGAGCATTAGTCAAACTAAATGGCATGACCAGAACTTGTAATGGCCCTCATGAGTTATGAAAGCTGTTTCGGGAACATTGGGGGGGTTAGGGGTGTGCTCCGACTCTGACGGTATCGGAGTTCGGAGTTTCCAACTTCAACTCTAATAACCGTCGGAGTCAAAACCAGAGTCGAATTGGAGTTTCGACTCTGACTGCGATCGGAGTTAGGAACTCCGAACTCTGAATTCCAATCCGAACTCCGACTTTGGAATGAGCCAAATTAGGCCCATTCCGAAACTAAATGGTCCCAATTGCGTCATTTCAATTCTAAATGAGCTCAATTGAACCCATTTTCCAATGTAAGCTGTCACAATCATTTATCTATTGAGGTTTCACTACTAATTAGTCTTAAATAGTTAAACTAATAATACAAATTAGTAATTACAAGACTAATTGCTAAGCCTAATAACCTAATACAAAAAATAATCTAAGACTCCAGACTAAATAATATAAAAAATAGTACAAAATATAAATTAAATTATTAAACCATTCATTATCACTGATTCACTAGGACCCGAGGTTACTAAAAAAAAAAAATTCGCTGTAGCAAAGTAGTTTGTTGTTGGAACTTATACAGACTCATGCCTGAAATTAAAATAAAATTAAAATGTATTATTATCAATAAAAATTAAAATAAACTAAGCAACTGAATAAGTAACCGTAAATTAGAGAAAAAATATACGCAACCGTCAATTATTTTATCAGTCATTGACAAGTATGTTAGGATTGATAACCAGATCTGTGAAATCATAGACAATATAAGTTAAAATTTAAATAGATTTATGAAATTAAAAAAAATCATTGAAATAATTCAATAATTATATAAATTTTGTTACTATAATCATTAAAAAATAAGTAAATTAATTAATTTTATTTTATATGACTCAAGTTGTTGCTCACAACATCAATACTAATGCTCTCTAGTCCAATAGGTACATCACTGATCCGATTTTGTGTGCAAATGAGGGCCTCCATGGTTGATAGTGATAATGAACTCCGGTAGGCATCCAACACTCGACCTTCGATGCTAAATGCCGACTCAGATATAACTGTAGTGATAGGAACGGCTAGCAAATCTCGAGCAATACGGGATAGGATCAGGTACTTGATGGAATTAGCCCTCCACCAAATCAAGATCTGAAACTCCTCACTAGGCTCCTTGACCTCTGCTTGTAAACACCAATCAACCTCATTTGTACACTGCAGTGGATTTCTCGTCGACCGTACATGAAATGACGTTATAACGTTGAAGCCTTGGGATCGACTGGCTACACTGGCCTGGCTCGAACGGGCATCTGTGGCTGGCCCTGAGTTCAAGCTCGAACGTGAGGTACCTGCGGCTATTGAGGATGAAGTGGGGCTACTGGCACTGTAGTGGATGTATAAGTGTTCAGATCTGTCTTAAGCGCTGTGATAAATGCCGCTACCTTCACGACCCTGAGAACCTCAGTTGCCCACCATTCTATCACCGTCAACTTCAATCGGGGGTCAAGGATCGTCGCTATGAACAATAATCTATTTATTTTCTTAACTTGCCCCTAATATTTATCATATTTGGATTGCATCTGTGATGCCATATCAGATAACAGTCCTATCATATCAGCACAACCTTCTTTCAATTGGTGGTGTAGCATGGAGATCTCACTGAACCATATGTTTACCGTCGCATATGTGAATCCAAAAACTCGCATTGTGATGTCATAGAAGATCTGTAAAAAGCTGACAAATTCGGATATATGTTGCCAATCTATGCTGTCTAGAGGACCGAGCCCCCTTCCATTAGGCTCTAGTAGGGCATACGTCAAACCCTCATCCTCAATCTCCAACCACTCAAATGCATTCTGGTATTTTAATGTCACATCCAACATCAGATATGTGGAGTTTTATTGAGTGAGAACATCCATGCACAACATTTTTGAAGACTCAACCCCAACCTGTTCTGCTATTGCGTTGAACTTCCACAACTTTTGGGGAGAAGCCCTCGCGTACTGCATAATGTTGCAGACTTTCTTAATGGAGTCATCCACATCTTTCAACCCCTCAGTTAGGGCTGCAAACGATTCGATCAAAGATGAGTTCGAGTCGAATCGAGTCGAGCTGGACTCAAATAATTCGAGTTCGAGTTCGAGTCAAACTGAGAGTTTGCCGAGTCGAGTTGAATTCGAGCCAATCAAATACGAGTTCGAGTTGAATCGAGTTTCTTATCGATCTTTGTTTTTACTCTCTAACCACCGAGCCGAACTTAGTCGAGTAATTACTCGAGTTTCTTACTCTTTATAAATATTTGACTCAATAATTTTTTTGTGAACTTAATACATTATTATTGTAAAAAAACAAAATGTTACTTTTACATAAAATACCAAAATATATTACTTATACAAAGTATTAAAAATAATATATATAACACAGAAAATATATATAATAAAAGAATATATTTAAGAATATATGCAAGATTATATATATGTATATAGAAATATTACGAGTATTGTTACGAGCCCAAAACGAGTCAAATCGAGTTTATAAGAATCTTGTTCATGAATACAAACCGAGTCGAGTCGAGATTATACGAGTTTAGCTCGTTTAATATTCGAACCAATATTAGTGCTTACGAACAACTCATTTATTAAACAAATCGAGTTCGAATCGAGTTTATACGAGTCGAGCTCAAATTGTTCACGAGCAGCTCTGTTCGTTTGCAGTCCTACCCTTAGTTGATTCATCATTGAAAAATATTCAATTATCATAACAATATAAAAAATAGTACTATTTTTGAAGATTTTAATCATAAAAATATTAAAATATAAAATACAAAATCAAAACCAGAGCAATGCATAAAATGTGGATATACTGATGGTTTTTAATCACATCGTCTCTCGCCCTTGTATTCTGTATAAATCATTCGATAGTAATCTCATTGGCACCGACATTGTCAACTATAATGCATAAAGATTTTTAGATGCGCCAATCCATCAGACAGTCGTCCATCTCTGCCCCTATCGATGCACTCTTATGGTCAATTATTTCTTTAAATTCAATAATCCTCTTTTTAAGATTCAACTCACTGTCAATGTAGTATGATGTGATACACATGTACGAAATATTCTGTACAGACGTCCATGTGTCGGTTGTAAATGACACTTTCTAGCTAGTGGTAATGAATATCTTCTTCATCTCTACTTTTTCCTCAGATGCATCTTCATACAATCATGCATCACTATTTAACGGGATGGCAGTGGAAATTTTGGTTCAAGTAGCTTCACAAACTTGCAGAACCCTTTTTTATTAACCGTGGTAAAGGGCATCTCATCCTATATAACCATCTCCGCAAGCGCCTCGCGGTACACATTTTCACTATATTGAGGGACCATCAGGTTCTTTTTCTGTGTTCTTGTTCCATCAGTGACTGTAGAAGTCTTGTAGCTAAGATTGGTCTGAGAGATTGAGACCCACATGTGGCTGCGTTTAATAATTTATTATCAATATTAGTCTTAAGTGGAAATTAAATTGGATTAAATGAATAAATCAAGTAGCATACAAAGTAAGACACTAACCTCTTGACGCCATCCCCTTCGCTATTTGGTAGCGCTGGCAATTGTTCAGATGTGCTGACAGGCAAGAAGTGTCTTACTTTTTTGAATGACACCTAACTCGAGCGCCACAGTAGTTGCACTCAGCCCATGGATTCTGGGGATCCCTACCTCAACCTTCACAAAATTTTTCCACATCCACAATCTTTTTTTATTTGTTTGTGGACGGGATGGCCTTGCAACTACAGGATGTACTGGTACATCCGGATTCCCAACCGAATCGTCCCTAAGACCCATCTCCACCTCCTCCACAAACTAATCGGGATCTTCCACTTCTATGTCGACTGGAAGTGGAAATCCACTACTAGCACACGAGGTTTGTGCTCGAGTGGAAGGTAGCCGAGTCCGACTCGAACCTGCCGCTTGGGACGCCGACGGAGTCCTGGCATCCGAAATATCATGTAGAGTTAGAGTCCCACGGGCACTGCATGAGGGGTCCATCTATTATGTAGACCTGAAATTTAAATATAACAATATAAAAAATGTTAGTAAAGAGAAACTTATATATAAGTTTATATATAAACTTATAAAGTATTAGCCAACTCACTTTTGCACGACCAATATAACCCGCTTCTTAAAACTGATTTAAGATGAGGAGTGAGGACTGAGTGCAACTTCTTTCTTTAAGATTTTAAAATCTAAAACTTCGTTCGTACACTATTATGAAAATGATTCACTCAAACTTGTCAATTTAAAAGAAAAGTAATAAAATACATTATTAGGAAAAGTTCCATATGAAGTTGAAAAGGTTTGATATAAGCTACTCAAAGTGGAGAAAACAGAACAAGTATTGTTCTTAATCATCTATAAATGCTTTTTTTAGTTGGATCATCCCTTTGGCTATTATTCATCAATATCTACAAATCATCCTAAACCAAACAAATGGACAAAAGAAAATAGAATGGAAAAGAAAACAACATATGTGTATCATGTGTTTTAACTTTTCATTTTCAGTGTTTTCATTTACCACCAAAAAAAAGGAGATGCTTAAACAGTTGCACTAATCATTAACACTTAATTTTCTTTTTGATTTGTTTCCATCATGTGACAACCAGGTAGCTATATATGTTTGATGAAAGAATATTAGTCAGAAATCATGTAAAAGACCATACTAATTTATCATTTTTTTTATAGCTTATAGTCTTATATAATTATATATATTATAATTTATATATAGGTCTGAACAACTCATTATCCACCAATTTTTATACCAATAGTAACTCTTTAAATATTAGGTGTTTGGTTTGGTAGATGTCATGTAAGCCCATAAATATATTCTATGCTCTTTAATGGTATTATAATACAAAGGTTCAATTGACAATTAAATTCACACTAGCACTCCAAAAGTCGACATATCTTTGCATTATTTATCTAAAATATTAGGCAGATTGTTTTGTTTAAAGCAACAAGTTTTTGGACTAAAATAATGCTCCCAGGAGGGCAATGTTATAACCACATCTTTCATTATTGGGATTGACTTTAGTAAGACATTCAAATGGTTGAAAAATATAATGAAATTTTCAGAGAAATAATTGAATCCTTGGCTGAAAATGAAAAATTGTGAGAAGCACTTCCAAAATTTGCAAGGGGAAACAAAAGGAGTTGAAAAAAACAACCTGAAGAAGTTTGTGAATGTAATCATAGCCATTAGCTAAGACTATAGGATATATATTTTCAGTTGTCGGGATAATAATATCAACAAATAATTTATTCAAATTACTAATTTTAATGTCATATAATTATCTCATGTAAAAGACCATACTAGTTTTAAGTTTATCATTTTTTTATAGCTTATATTACACATACAATATACATACAGTGATACACCATAAAATTCAACCCACGTGATCATAAGCATGACCTGATTCAAACCTATTAGCTTATTCCAAACCTAATAAGGGTAAAGATCCACTTAAATACAACATTAATAAAATTCCACTTCATTAAGATATTTCCACAAACACCTTGCACACAATTAAAAGTTAAATACAACATGAAATCCAGCCCATAAAATAGTGGCCTATTTCCTCCATACAAAATTAATACAACAGAAAACAATTAACACAATCCAACCTCAATTTCGCTGAGTAAAACAAAAAATAAATTCCTATTTTGAAATCCTAAAATTTAGGACCATTACCAATTAAAAATGGGGATTTCTCCTAGGCAATGGCGCAGCAAGGTTTGACTCGAAGACAATGGCGTGACTCGAAGATGACAGCGTCGCGGCTAGAGAAGTGGGGACTTGGTTGCTCGAAGACAGGAGAAGATGAAGTGGAGTCAGGCTGCTGGAGCAGGAGAATAGAGAAACCAAAGAAAGAAGAAAGAAGAGGGGAAAGAGAAGATAAAGAAGGGGATCGAGAGGGGGCATCGAGTAATAACTAAACGACGTCGTTCCTAATTAATTGGAATGGTGTTGTTTCATTTTTTCTAAAAAAAAAATTAGATTTGTTTTGCATCCGTTTTTTTTTTTAAATCAAAATTCGGAGTTGGAAATCAGAGCAATTGTGTGCTCTAACTCCGATTCCGAACTCCGACTTCTGAATTTTGACTCTGATCAAAGTCGAAATCAGAACGGAAGTCGATCAAAAATTGGAAATCAGAATTTTTGCCCACCCCTAGACCTAAACCCTAAACCCTAAGCAAGGTTAACTCGAGTCTAATGGTATCCCGCACGTAAGTCCTACTTAGAAAAGATAGTAGATCCCCTTAGCTTATCCAACAGCTCCTCAATAACGGGGAGAGAGAATTTATCCTTAATAGTGGCATTGTTAAGGGCCCTATAGTCCACACAAAGTCTCCATAGGCCATCAATTTTTCTGACCAAAAGGGCAAGGGAAGAATATGGGCTAGTACTGGGCTGGATGATCCCAATGGACAGTAATTCCTTGACTATTTTTTCGATCTCATATTTTTTAAGGAAGGGATATCTGTATGGTCTTACTGAGATGGGCGTAGTGTCGGGGTATAGCACTATGGAATGTTCATGGGTTCTATGTGGAGGGAGGGATTTTGGTTCGTTGAACACATCATAATACTGGTCTAAAAGGTTTTTAACAGTTGTGGGTAGGGCTATAAACGATTTGATCAAAGATGAATTCGAGCCGAATCGAGTCGAGTTGGACTCAAATAACTCGAGTTCAAGTTCGAGTCGAGCTGAGAATTTGCCAAGTCAAGTCGAATTTGAGCTGATCAAAGACGAGCTCGAGCCGAATTGAGTTATTTATCGATCTTTGTTTTTACTCTCTAACGATCCACACGAGCTAAGCCGAACATAGTTGAGTAATTATTCGAGTTTCTTACTCTATAAATATTTGACTCAATAATTTTTCATGAACTTAATACATTATTATTATAAAGAAACAAAATATGTTACTTCTATATAAAGTAACAAAATATGTTACTTATAAAAAGTATTAAAAATACTATATATAACACATAAAATATATATAATAAAAGAATACATGTAAAAATATATCCAAGATTATATATGTATATAGAAATATTACGAGTATTGTTACGAGCTCAAAACGAGTTGAATCGAGTTTATACGAATCTTGTTCACGAACATAGATCGAGTCGAGTCGAGATTATACAAATTTAGCTCGTTTAATATTCGAACAAATATTAGTGGTCACGAATAACTCATTTATTAAATGAACCGAGTTCGAATCGAGTTTATACAAGTAGAACTCAAATTGCTCACGAGCAACTCTGTTCGTTTGCAGCCCTAATTGTGGGAGGTTGGTCAGAATGTCCATTGTTGAATCCAAAGTTTCAAATTTCGTATCTACGTATAGATTTTGATGATAACAAATAAATTCAAGTCTCAAGCTCAAATTATTTACGTAATGGAGCGAAGCGCACATCAAGCATAAAAGAACAAGTCTACAAATGAAACTAATAGATTATTTTTGTACATCTCTTGATAAAATTCGAAATTGGATTAAGACTCAAAATTACTTTTTTTCTCATAAAACATCAAATTATTTTTTTCACATATGCAAGACATCTTTAAATATTTTAGTTTTGAAAATTATGTTTTTCACATATGCATAACTTCATCAAACAATATAATTTCGAAAATTAAATTTTTTGTACAAAAATTTGAATTTGTAAGATGATTGATTATCATATTTGACATGTACATATTTTGTTTGAAAGTCTTGAAGGGTGGTTGTGTATTTTTTTGACAGATGCAAAAGGTAGATGATTTTGTTTGAAAATTTTAAAGGGTGGCTGTGTGTTTTTTTGACATATGCAAAAAGAAGATGATTTGGTTTGAAAAATAAATCATGCTCATTTTGTCATGTATGAAAAATAAAAGATTAGGTTTAATTTCTTTGAAATATAAATGGAGTTGTCTTTGACAAATGCAAAAAAGAAATATTTTTATTTGAATTTTTTGAAAAGTGAATAGTGCTCTTATTTGACATGTGAATTTTTTCAAATTTGAAATTGAAGACTCATTTGCCTATAAATAACTCACTTGAGTTTTACAAAAATCACAATAAGAGCTTACACATCTATTGCTAAGTTTTGCATCATTCTTTCAAAATTCTTATTCTATTTTTTCTAAAGTTTTGAGCCTTAATTCTTGTTCTTTTTTAGAGAGATATAGGTTGTGCTGTATTGTTTTTATCTCACTCATTAAGGAGTGTATTTTGATAGTCTACCTACTATCAACTCTTGTATCAGTAAGAGGGTGCGTATAACCTTTGTGTGTGTAGAAGATGTTCTACACAGGGAATAGTTGAATCACCAAGTGTGAGGTGATTGGAAGTGTAGAGGGTGTTCTACACAGATTCTTTGGAGCGGTGCTGCTCAAAGGTGTAATAGGTTTCTATCTCCACCTAAAAGAGATTGAATAGTGAATTTGGGATCCTCAAAGGGTAGCTTGAGGCAAGGACGTAGGCAGGGGCTGAATCTCGTAAAAATACTGAGTTTGCTTCTTCTTACCCTACTCTTTACATTTCTTACTACTTTATATTCTGTTTATATTTTATATTATGTATTTGATTTATAAGTGTTAATTTTTATAATGTAACCCAATTCACTCCCCTCTTGTGTTAGTCATCTGGGCAACAATCGATATCAGAGTAATGGCTCTGTTATAAGATTAACTATCTGTTGAGTTAAGATCATATGGCTAACATTGCAGCTACTTTCGTTGAAGGTCAATTCAGTAGTCGACCTCCGCTATTTTGTGGAGATAATTATACTTTCTGGAAAGTTAAAATGAGAATATTTCTTCAGTCTCAAGGTCGAGAAATCTAGAAATATATTGTAAATGGGCCTTATATTTCAACAAAAACTGTTGATAGAGTAAAGTTCAAAAAGGAAGAGGAAGAGTTTGATCGCGAAGACGATAGACTTTATACTGTGAATGTAATGGTTATGAATTTTCTATATAATACTCTCAATGGTAATGAATTTAACAGAATAATGACTTGCAGGACAGCAAAGAAAGTTTGGGACAACTTGGAAGTAACTTATGAAGGAACTTCACAAGTGAAAAAATCAAAAATTTATATTCTTACGCATGAATATGAAATGTTCAAAATGAATGATGATGAATCTATCTCTTCTATGTATACTCGTTTTACTAATATTATAAATAGTTTGATATCTCTTGGTAAAGTTTATTCCAGTTTGGAGATAGTAAGTAAAATTCTCAACTCATTGCCAAAACGTTAGGAATCAAAAGTAACGGCGATTCTTGAAACTAGAGATCTTAAAAAACTCGAAGTAAATGAACTCATCGGGTCACTTATTACCCATGAGTACACATTAAAAATATGAGAAGAAGAAGAAAAGTAAAAGAAGAGCTTGGCACTCAAAGCCGTTCCTCATGAAAGTGAAAGCGATGAAGATGAAGAAAGCGATGATAAAGAGATTGCAATGATCACAAGAAGATTTAAGAGATTTTTGAAAAATAAAGCTTCTCCAAGGAAACCTTTCAAAAAATTTTCTAGCAAAGATACAGGTAAAAATAATTCATTAATTTGTTATAAATGTAAAAAGTCAGGACATATCAAGGTAGATTGTCCCCTGCTAAAGAAAGATCGATACAAAGGCAAGAAAGCAATAAAAGTTACATGGGATGATGATTCAAGTAGCTCAGACAGCAACGCAAGTAATGAAGAATCTGCAAATCTTTGTCTTAAAGCTAAAGATGATCTTGAGGTAACAAATCTTGAAAATCCCTCTTATAAAGAATTGCAAAATGCTTTGGAAGAGGTATATGAGGAATTTGAAAAATTGGGTATCAAGTATACCGCTTTGAAAAAGAAAAATTCTTCTTTAATAAATGAAAAAGAAATATATTTCCACTACTAGACCTTTGCAACTAATACACATAGACCTTTTTGGACCAAACAGAGTTGCGAGTCTGGGAGGAAAATATTATGCATTTGTTATTGTTAATGATTTCTCTAGATATACTTGGGTCATCTTTCTCGCTCATAAAGATAAGATACATAATGCCTTTACCAAGCTATGCAAGAGAATTCAAAATGAAAATGGTTATACTATTTCAAACTCCAAAGTGACAGGGGGAAAGAGTTTGTCAATAAATATATTGAGTTTTTTTGTGATGAAAATGATTTTTTGCATAATTTCTCTGCTCATCGAACTCCTCAACAAAATGGGGTAGTAGAGAGGAAGAATATATCTCTTCAAGAAATGACAAGAACAATGCTTAATGAAAATAGTTTACCTAGTTATTTTTGGGCCGAAGCGGTAAATACTGCATTTTATGTTATAAATAGAGTTATGTTAAGGTCTAAATTAGATAAAACCCCTTATGAGGTTTGGAATGAGAAAAAGTCCAACATTGGTTACTTTCATATATTTGGATACAAATGTTTTATACTCAATGACAGAGATAATTTAGGAAATTTTGATGCAAAATCTGATTAAGATATCTTTCTTGAGTATTCAACAAATAGTAAAACTTATAGAGTATTCAATAAAAATACTTTGACTGTACAAGAATCTATGCATGTAGTATTTGATGAATCTAACATTCTGCTCTCCAAGAAATCTATTGATGAAGAATCAAAAGGTACAAATAACACAAATAGTCTCTATCTCGACAAAGAGAATACAATGGAAGAAGTCCAACATAGAGACATCAGGAAAGATCATTAAGACTTAGTACAAGATGCAACCAAATAGTGGAAACATGTGAAAGATCATCCAGTGGAACAAATTCTAGGAAAACCTTTACGAGGTGTAAGTACTCGATCATCTCTTAGAAATATTTGTAATCACACTGCTTTTCTATCTCAAATTGAACCCAAAAATATTAATGAAGCACTTATTGATGAATCGTGGATTCTAGTTATGCAAGAAGAGCTAAATCAATTTGAAAGAAATAATGTATGGACTCTTGTTCCTAGACCTAAAAATCATGCTGTTATTGGAACAAAATGGGTTTTTAGAAATAAGAAAGATGAGTCTGGAATCATCACTAAAAACAAGGCTCGGCTTGTAGCCCAAGGTTTCAATCAAGATGAAGGAATCGATTATGATGAAACGTATGCACCTGTCATAAGATTAGAAGCTATTCGAATGTTACTTACATATGCATGTTATAAAAATTTCAAATCTTTTCAAATGGATATTAAAAGTGCTTTCTTAAATAGTTTTATAAATGAAGAGGTATATATTGAGCAACCTTCAGGTTTTGAAAATTATATTTCTGATCAAGTTTTTAAGTTCGCAAAAGCATTATATGGATTCAAACAAACACCTAGAGCTTGGTATGAAAGGCTTAGTGGTTTCTTAATTGACAAATGCCCTAGCAACCTTTATGGATCTGATGAATAGAATTTTTCGATCATACTTAGACAGTTTCGTCGTGGTATTCATCGACGATATCCTGGTATACTCTCGGAATGATGAGGAACACAAGGAGCATTTGGAGACAGTGCTGAAAATTTTACAAGAACATCAGTTGTATGCCAAACTTAGTAAGTGTGAGTTTTGGCTCCACGAAGTTAAATTTTTGGGCCATGTGATTTCAAGCAACGGAGTTTCCGTGGACCTAGCAAAAATAGAGGCGGTTACTGAATGGCCTCAACCGACGTCCGTTCACGAGATACGCAGTTTTCTTGGCTTAGCAGGATACTATAGAAAATTCGTTGAAGGGTTTTCTAAGTTATCTGGTCCTCTAACGGCTTTGACAAAGAAGAATGCCAAATATGTCTGGAATGACCAGTGTAAGCAAAGTTTCCAAGAGCTTAAGAGGAGATTGACTTCTGCACCAGTGTTGGCATTACCAGAGCCCCCACAAACCATATGTAGTATATAGTGATGCCTCAAAGTTGGGTTTGGGATGTGTACTAATGCAGGAAGGACGAGTAGTCGCCTATGCATCCCGACAGCTTAAGGACCATGAGCGAAATTACCCCACCCACGACCTGGAATTGGCAGCAGTAGTGTTTGCGTTGAAAATTTGGAGGCACTACTTGTATGGGGAAGAATGTGAGATATACACTGACCACAAGAGTTTAAAGTATCTGTTTAGTCAGAAGAATCTAAATATGAGACAGAGAAGGTGGATCGAGACTATAAACGATTTCCGGTGTGAGATCAAGTACCACCCGGGAAAAGCTAACGTGGTGGCAGATGCTTTAAGCCAAAAATCTCAAGTGGAGGAACCACTAGTGCTAGCAGTTATGCAAAGTATGTTGGTTAAGAGTCAGCCTAGAGAAGCGATGTTAGCAACAGTTCAAGAGATTATTTCTCTAACCGAAGATGAAATTCGGGAAGGACAACGGCAAGATACCAAACTGGAAAAGATCCGAACAAATTTACTCGAGGGAAAAGGATCACCCCATTTTACCATATCTGATGATGGAACGTTATACTTTGGAAAGAGAACAGTGATACCGGACAACTCAGAACTGAAGGAAAGGCTTATGAAGGAAGCACACTGCACCCCTTATACAGCCCATCCCGGAAGTACCAAAATGTATCGAGATCTAAAGGAAAGATTTTGGTGGGAAGGTATAAAGAAAGATGTAACTGCTTTTGTGGCAAAATGTTCTGTGTGTCAAATGGTTAAAGCAGAACATCAACATCCCGCAGGAATGCTGCAACCTCTTCCAATCCCGGAATGGAAATGGGAAGATATTTCAATGGACTTTGTAATAGGATTTCCAAGAACCTCGGCGGGAAAGAACACAATTTGGGTGATAGTGGACAGATTGACAAAGAGTGCTGATTACGCCCAAAGAATAATGCGGTCGTTTACAGTATAGCTTTGGGGTGTCGATTCCACAGGGAGATGGATTGAGAAATTGAAGAACAGTAACGAAATTAACAAAAAGATTTAGATGAGTGCGAAAAGTAAATTTTAGAGTTTGACGTAAATTAAAACTAAATGAGTAATTTGAATAGTATAAAAATGAGACGAAAAGTAGAGCTTAGGGAATTCCTTGTGTATTTGTGGTATTCAAATTTATTCTTAATTCATTGATAACTCAATTAAGAATTCTATATCCAAATTCTTAATCGGAAGATATAACATTAATAACCAAAGTTTAAATCAAATGTAACTCTTTGAAAAATCATTCTTCGCGCTTAACTCTCATAAATTGTTATCGACATTGAGAAAATCCAACGACGACAATATACCCAAGAGGCGATATTGCAGCAGAGAATTAAATCAATATAGATAATCAATTGCTCCAAACATAATTATAGAACTAATCCACTCAATAGAAAAAGCATGACTGAATCTATAAACGAAATAGATTCTATAATTATTTGAAGACGAAAAACATCACAAATAAATTGAGAATAATAGAACAAAAGAGTTTTAATATTTAAAGACCAAATACATGAATCAAAAATAAATTACAAACACCATCACACACACAAGTTCATCCCTAACCCTCTTAGAGAATTTAGTTACACATATTGAAAATATGTAACAAAAATTCTTCAAGGGATAATATGGAAGAGCCAACCATTATTTTCTTCTCTCTTCTTTGGTTTTTCTTTTCTTTTCTTAAGCTCTCAAAACAATGGCTCTTCCAAAGCATCCTCCACACTAAGCATATTCTTAGAACACACACCCATCCCTTCTATTTATAAGCATCCTTCATGCAAGTTGTCATGACAAAATCATCACAATTTCAACTTGTTTTGCCATGTGCCATTCTTGAATCCAAGTGACTTGTGAGTTGTCATTTTGATCATTTGTTTTCCCACTATGCATGAGCTGGATTTTGCTTGTAGGTTGAGTGTTTCAATTTTGCTTCTCTACCCATTAGTTGTCTTGTATGACTTAATATCTTGTAGTCAAATAATTTGTCTTGAAGAAACTTGAGTGCACTTCATCTTGCATATGAATTGATCATTGCATTTCCAAGTTGGTGTAGGAGTGCTTGCTGGAAAATATTATGATGACATTTGGATTTGATGCAAGTGGCTGAAAAATATCCAGGAACGTCAAGTGCAGGTGCGTCCACTTGATGGTCGATTTTGTCTTGGATTGAGTGGATATCTCTTAAAACATAAAACATAAAAGTTATAGATATTTCTCTTGCGGTTCTATATCATCTTGAATCAGCTCAATCGGAGATTGGATGAGAGAGTTATGCCCATATTACGAAAATACGTCAGAACTGTCTAAAATTCCACAATTATCTTCATTTGCTCCTAATGCCTCTATTTGTGTCCTAAATCAAAATATAAGAATAATGAGTATATTTAGGCATCAAATAAGAATAAAGTATTAAACATTAAGAGAGGAAAATATGGCATTTTATATTCTCATCAATATATTAAATCATGCTTATATCTATCTCAAGATAAATGACCATTAATTTTAATAACATGAGTTATATTCATTATTTTCTCATTTCTTTTAACATTTAAATAGAGTATTTAGAGTGCATTTTTGTGCACTCATCACACCCCTCAACTTACTCATTGCTAGTCCCTAGCAATTTTCATGCAAAATGATGAGAAAGACCAAAAAAAATCACACATAGGGGCCATCAAGACACATTTTTCAAATTTACATATCAAAACAATCTTAGAAATTCAATAACCCTTTCACAAGTAATTCAAATATAGCAATCCACAGAGTGTGTATGTGTTCCAAACTATTTTTATCAAATCAGAGGTTTCGACACATGCAACATTAGAATATCTTAAGCAAAAAGGTTCAACTCCATAACTCACGGGTATAGAAGTGTTTCATGTATGGGTTCTCTCTATGGAGTTGACAAAGGTGTACATTTACTCTCATGGAAATTTAGCCAATTATATATAAGTAACAAGTAAACATTGATCTTATGATAGGAATACTAACAAATGAGATTTCCACCATTCTTTCCACAAGCATACTTAGGATCGGAAAAATCAACACAAAGGGTTGTAATGTGGCTTAGGGTTGGGGTTCATAAGAAGAAAAGGTGAAGAGGTTTCAAAAACTTCCAAGTATACACAAAAGGGAATCTGTTAAATTTTTCAGTAGACTATACTTTCCTTTTGATGTACTTTTCAATTTTTTAGATTTTTGACTAAGTACACTTTTCCATCTTCTTTTGCCACTAGTGTCTTCGCAATTTGATGAACTCTTTCATGAATAATTTGATGGACACATCTAGCACCATGCCATTTTTGTCATCGTTTTCCTTTTTTTTCTTTTTTTTCTTTTTAAATGATAATTTCATACCTAGTACACACTTGGAAGTAAAATGGTAGGAAAATATAGTGTATAAGCCATACTCCAATGTGGAGAGGTATGGATGATGTAGATATGAAAAGAAAAGGCCATATGTGTATATTGGCTCAAAATTGGCTACTAGGGGTATATGATGAAAATGGTCAGCTTGAAAGGCTCAAACGTTAATCCTAAGTTGACTTTCGTCATATCCCAAGTATATCCACCATCTTACCACAAACCATGTAATGATATTCTCAAAAGAAGTGTCAAATTCAACAGATCAATGGATACTTATCACAATTTCTGTATTTGTAAGCTCTCAATTCTCACAAAATTCACATGAATACTTGAGCAAAATAATTCTTTAGTTACATGTGTCAAATCACCATATTACCACAAAGTTTGGAGAAGTGCATAAATGGTTCTGTGGATACTTTAGCAAAATGATTTAAGATGGGTTTGTTGAATTCACCAAGATGGTTATGAATGAGCATGAGTATCATGTGTGAAAAGATGCCTGTGTGAAAAAAATTTGGCAATTTTTTATATATTGATTGAAATATGCCACAGAGTTTAAATAACAGATTTGTATTCCCACCCCCTAACTTAAATGAAACATTGTCCTCAATGTTTAAGAATCAGAATTGAATAACTAAACAGGGTAGAATACACCTGATGTGGGATGTGGGTGGCTTGCTTGGCATCAAAGATGGTATTTGTCAAAATAAAATTAACCTATAACAAAATAAAGTAAACAATAAACAAAAAGAAAATGAACGAAAATAAAATAAAAGAAAAACATACCTGGAGATGGTCAAGATTGATATACTGGGTCCATAAGTGGAATGTCTTCCACTTCTGGAATTTGTCTATCAATTAAGATTTTGAGGCGCTGACCATTTACTTTGAAGATACATCCATCTTTTGGATTTTCTATTTCTACCGCCCCATTTGTGAAAACGTTTTTTACTATAAAAGGGCCGGTCCATCTAGATCGAAGTTTTCCTGGATGCTTATGGAGTCTTGAATCATATAAAAATACTCGATCATTAGGCTTAAATGTTTTTCTCAAAATATTTTTATCATGAAATACTTTCATTTTAGCCTTATAGATCTTGGAGTTTTCATAAGCATCATTTCTCAATTCTTCTAATTCCGTCAATTGGAATTTTCTAAGTTTTCCTGCTTTTTCCAAGTCAAAATTAAAATGTTTAATGGCCCAATATGCTCGATGCTCGAGCTCCACGGGCAAGTGACAAGGTTTTCCAAAAACAAGTCTATAAGGTGACATGCCTAAGGGAGTTTTGAAAGCTGTACGGTAAGCCCAAAGCGCATCGATTAGTCTCAAAGACCAATCTTTCCGATCCGGGTTGACCGTTTTTTCTAAAATTTGTTTAATTTCCCTATTCGCAAGTTCAACCTGTCCACTTGTCTGAGGGTGATATGCAGTAGAAATCTTATGTATCACCCCATATCTTTTCATTAAAGTTTCAAAAGAACGGTTGCAAAAATGTGTACCTCGGTCACTAATGATAGCACGTGGGGTACCAAATCGAGATAATACATTTTCTTTGAGAAACTTAATTACCGTCCTGTTATCATTGGTCCTGCAAGGTGCTGCCTCTACCCATTTTGACACATAATCTACTGCCACAATAATATATAAATATCCAAAAGAAGGAGGAAATGGTCCCATAAAATCAATGCCCCAACAGTCAAAAATTTCAATTACCAAAATTGGGTTTAAGGGCATCATATTACGACGGGTCATAACTCCTAACTTTTGACATCTTTCGCATGAGCGACAATAGATATTTGTATCTTTAAACAAGGTGGGCCAATAAAATCCACACTGCAGGATTTTTACAGCGGTTTTCTTCATTGAAAAGTGACCACCACAAGCTTGGGAATGACAAAATTTCAAAACGCTTGCAATCTCTTCATCAGGGATGCAACGCCTTAAAATTTGATCAGGGCAATATTTGAAAAGGTAAGGGTCATCCCAATAGAATTTTCGTACCTCAATCATGAATTTCCTTTTGTCTTGGGTGCTAAAATCCTTTGGTATTTCACCTGCAGCTAAATAATTCACAATATGAGCAAACCATGGTAGAGAAGTAATAGAAAGTAAATGCTCATCGGGAAAATCATCTTTGATTGGTATGTGGTCAGAAGTGTCCTCGAATGTGAGTCTAGAAAGATGGTCTGCCACTACGTTCTCCACTCCTTTCTTGTCTTTGATGGTGATGTCAAATTCCTGCAAAAGTAAAATCCATCGTATTAATCGTGCCTTAGCATCCTTCTTTGTAAGAAGGTACTTAAGGGCTGCATGATCTGTAAAGATAATAATAGGAGAACCAATCAAATAAGCGCGGAATTTATCCAAAGCAAATACTACAGCTAACAACTCTTTTTCAGTGGTGGAGTAATTCATTTGTGCACTATTTAGAGTTCGACTAGCATAGTAAATGACAAAAGGTTTCCCTTCTCTTCGTTGTCCAAGAACAGCACCTACAGCAAAATCACTAGCATCACACATAATTTCAAAAGGTAAATTCCAATCAGGTGGTTGCATTATGGGTGCTGAAGTAAGCTTGCCAATTAATATTTTGAAAGCCTCTTGACAGGCTTGTGTCCATTCAAATGGGGCATCCTTAGTTAGGAGATTACATAGTGGTCTAGATATGGCAGAAAAATTCTGTATGAATCTCCTATAAAAACCCGCATGACCAAGAAATGATCTTATATCCTTGACTGTTCTAGGTGTAGGCAATTTAGAGATTAATTCAACTTTTGATTGATCAACCTCCATTCCTTTAGAAGAAATAATATGCCCTAAAACAATACCTGAAGGTACCATAAAGTGACATTTTTCCCAATTTAAAACCAATTCTTTTTCTTCACAACGAGTCAGTACTCTTTCTAAACTCATTAAACATGCATCAAAAGAAGATCCAAAAACAGTCAAGTCATCCATAAAAACTTCCATGCACTTTTCAACCATATCACTAAAAATACTCATCATGCAACGTTGAAAAGTAGCTGGAGCATTACATAGTCCAAATGGCATTCTGCGGAAAGCATAAGTACCAAAAGGACAAGTAAAAGTGGTTTTATCCTGGTCTTCTAATGCAATTTCAATTTGATAATAACCAGAATAACCATCCAGAAAGCAATAAAAAGGATGACCAGCCACCCGCTCGAGAATTTGATCAATAAAAGGAAGCGGAAAATGGTCTTTTCGTGTGGCGGCATTTAATTTTCTGTAATCAATACACATCCGCCAACCAGTCACCAGTTTTGTAGGGACTAACTCTCCGAGGTCATTTTTTATCACAGTTACCCCTTTTTTTTTTTTTTTTTTTTTTTACAAACTACTAAAAAAAACTACAAATTCTTCTACCGTCTCCCCGGCAACTGCTCCAAAATTTGATTACGCCCAAAGAATAATGCGGTCGTTTGCAGTATAGCTTTGGGGTGTCGATTCCACAGGGAGATGGATTGAGAAATTGAAGAACAGTAACGAAATTAACAAAAAGATTTAGATGAGTGCGAAAAGTAAATTTTAGAGTTTGACGTAAATTAAAACTAAATGAGTAATTTGAATAGTATAAAAATGAGACGAAAAGTAGAGCGTAGGGAATTCCTTGTGTATTTGTGGTATTCAAATTTATTCTTAATTCATTGATAACTCAATTAAGAATTCTATATCCAAATTCTTAATCGGAAGATATAACATTAATAACCAAAGTTTAAATCAAATGTAACTCTTTGAAAAATCATTCTTCGCGCTTAACTCTCATAAATTGTTATCGACATTGAGAAAATCCAACGACGACAATATACCCAAGAGGCGATATTGCAGCAGAGAATTAAATCAATATAGATAATCAATTGCTCCAAACATAATTATAGAACTAATCCACTCAATAGAAAAAGCATGACTGAATCTATAAACGAAATAGATTCTATAATTATTTGAAGACGAAAAACATCACAAATAAATTGAGAATAATAGAACAAAAGAGTTTTAATATTTAAAGACCAAATACATGAATCAAAAATAAATTACAAACACCATCACACACACAAGTCCATCCCTAACCCTCTTAGAGAATTTAGTTACACATATTGAAAATATGTAACAAAAATTCTTCAAGGGATAATATGGAAGAGCCAACCATTATTTTCTTCTCTCTTCTTTGGTTTTTCTTTTCTTTTCTTAAGCTCTCAAAACAATGGCTCTTCCAAAGCATCCTCCACACTAAGCATATTCTTAGAACACACACCCATCCCTTCTATTTATAAGCATCCTTCATGCAAGTTGTCATAACAAAATCATCACAATTTCAACTTGTTTTGCCATGTGCCATTCTTGAATCCAAGTGACTTGTGAGTTGTCGTTTTGATCATTTGTTTTCCCACTATGCATGAGCTGGATTTTGCTTGTAGGTTGAGTGTTTCAATTTTGCTTCTCTACCCATTAGTTGTCTTGTATGACTTAATATCTTGTAGTCAAATAATTTGTCTTGAAGAAACTTGAGTGCACTTCATCTTGCATATGAATTGATCATTGCATTTCCAAGTTGGTGTAGGAGTGCTTGCTGGAAAATATTATGATGACATTTGGATTTGATGCAAGTGGCTGAAAAATATCCAGGAACGTCAAGTGCAGGTGCGTCCACTTGATGGTCGATTTTGTCTTGGATTGAGTGGATATCTCTTAAAACATAAAACATAAAAGTTATAGATATTTCTCTTGCGGTTCTATATCATCTTGAATCAGCTCAATCGGAGATTGGATGAGAGAGTTATGCCCATATTACGAAAATACGTCAGAACTGTCTAAAATTCCGCAATTATCTTCATTTGCTCCTAATGCCTCTATTTGTGTCCTAAATCAAAATATAAGAATAATGAGTATATTTAGGCATCAAATAAGAATAAAGTATTAAACATTAAGAGAGGAAAATATGGCATTTTATATTCTCATCAATATATTAAATCATGCTTATATCTATCTCAAGATAAATGACCATTAATTTTAATAACATGAGTTATATTCATTATTTTCTCATTTCTTTTAACATTTAAATAGAGTATTTAGAGTGCATTTTTGTGCACTCATCAAGTGCCCACTTCCTACCGATTGCAAATACTGATTCAATGGAGAAATTGTCTCGAATTTATGTGAAGGAAATAGTTCGTCTGCACGGAGTGCCAAAAACGATTGTTTCAGATAGGGATCCGAGATTTACCTCTCACTTTTGGCAAAGTCTACAGAAGAGGATGGGATCCAACTTGAAGTTTAGCAGCGCCTATCATCCGTAAACTGATGGTCAGACAGAACGGACTATTCAGACTTTAGAAGACATGCTACGGGCGTGTGTGCTAGACTCTAGTGGCGATTGGGAGAGTCTTTTGCCTTTAATTGAATTTGCCTACAACAACAGCTTTCAAGCTACTATCCAGATGGCACCGTACGAAGCCTTATATGGAACAAAGTGCAGATCTCCTTTATATTGGGATGAAGTCGGTGAAAGCAAAGTGTTAGGGCCTGAGTATTTGCAAGAAGTTAAGACTCAAGTAGAGCTGATACGGGAAAGGATGAAAACTGCCCAAAGCAGGCAGAAGAGCTACGCAGATCAAAGGAGAAGACCCTTAGAGTTTGCAGTTGGCGACTGGGTGTATATTAAGATTTCGCCAATGAAGGGAATGGCCCGATTTGACAAGAAAGGAAAATTAAGTCCTCGTTATATCAGACCATATGAAATTCTGGAAAGAGTCGGACCAGTAGCTTATCGTTTGAATCTGCCAGTAAACCTACAAGGAGTCCATAATGTGTTTCATGTGTCGTCTTTAAAGAGGAGTTTCGGCGACAAACCAGCAACGGTAATGGATCCGAGTACCATCGAACTACGCCCTAATCTAACTTACGAAGAGTGGCCGACACAAATTACCGATCGCAAGGAACAAGAACTAAGGAATCAAAAAATCTCCTTAGTGAAAGTGTTATGGAATAACCCGGCATTTCAAGAAGCAACTTGGGAACGCGAGGATGTTATGAGGGCTAACTACCCTCATTTGTTTGAAAATTTCTAGTGTATTTAATTTTCGTTTGACTGAATTCTGTTGTGAATGAATGAATGCTTTGTTTGAATGTGTGAACAATTGATTGATGTTTTGAGTGCTATATTCTTTGGATTACATCACCGCACTATAAGTAACTTTTTAATAAAATTTAACCAGGTTATGGCCAGAACTAGAAGAACCCCACGCATGTCAGTAGCTACTATAGCCCAATTAAGAGAGAGGAGAGAAATCAGACAAAGAATTTTGCGTAGAAGGCGTGAAAGAAAGAGAGTACAGAGGCTTAGGCACCTGGAGTGATGTGAGAGACATCGTACCCATCGGATGGACATAGGGCTTAGAGGAAACCTCGTATTCCGTAGAGATACGCCGAGCGAAGAGCGACAACCCCCTAACCCCTGGATGAAGGGAGAGAGAGAACAATTGCGTAGAATAGTACGGAGAGAAGCGAGTGAACCAAACATGGAACCTTTGGAAAATTCTGATACCTCTAACGATCGCATAAGACAAAGAATAGAAGGAATACCACGAGTGGAAACAGAAGAAGAAATAATGCACCGATTGAATGAATTAAAGACGAATCTATACTACGACTCAGACTTGGATGCTATATTTTATTTTTCTCAAGACTCTGTGACCGAGGAAGAAGGAGTACCCACTTATTCATCATCAGAAGAGTCCACTACTAATATTCCTCGAGGTATGATATAATTTATTATTATTCTCCATGTCATCGCATGCATTGATTTCGAGGACGAAATCTTTTATTAGTGGGGGAGGATGTAATAGCCCTAAAAATCTTCATCTTAATTTAATTATTCAATTAGATGCTAATACACAAGATTAGTGGTAATTGGTGAAAGAATAAAATAGGCTTTGAAGAGATGGGCTTAGGAATGAGACTTTTGAGGAATGGATCAAGTAAATGGGCCAAGAGAGCAATGGTGAGTCCAAAAGCCCATGGAATGAGCCCATGGCCCATCAAGCCCATAGTAGAGACACTTGTCAATTGAAGAAAAATCCTAGAAAATTATCCAAATACTTGTAGGAAAATCCTAGTTGGTGGAGGTTGACTAGTAGGTGTATGCATGCCATGTAGGATTGAGTGTAGGATCTAATGGAATGATTTTTCCTACCATGGAATCTTGGAGGTACAAGATACCATCCCTTGACTTGCCAATTGAGATCATGGTGTGTAGGGAAGTGACAAATGGCATGAGAAGAAGCATGGATGAAAGGAACAAGGTGGTTTCGGTGGAAGGCAATCCGTGGGGTGTATTTGGAGAATCTCATGGGGTATGGCCACCAACAAGTGATAGGACAAAGGGGAAGAGTGTGTAAGTGAATAAAGTACATGTGTAAGAGAGTATGGTGATGTGAAGAGAGGTATGGTGTGGGTGTAGGTGATTGAAATGACAAAAACTAGGAAAATGAACAAAGTGGATTTTCGGTGGAGCTTGGCTTGGCCGGATCATGCCTTGCTCAAATTCCAAAAAGCATGGCTTTGAGATCACTTGGATGGACACATGAGAGGATAGGGGAATGATGATTGAGTGAAAAGCAAGAAAATGGATGCTAGAAGCACCAAGAAGTCGCCGGCCATAGGAAGGGAGAAGGAGAAAGGAAAATCCACCAAGGCATGGCCAAGATTTGATCTTGGAGTGGCCTAGAGTTGTCAATCACTCAATCTATCATTAGCCATACCTAAGTATGGTAAAAAGTGTACCAAAGACCCTAGGAAAGAGAGCTGGCCGTGTGACCCCTTAGGCAATTCCCTTAGCTCATTCCACTTGGACACATGCAAACACTCCCATTTCCTCTCCACCTCTCAGCCAAACTCACTCAAGTCACTTCTACTTTTGCTTCTTCTCCTTTCACCACATATTTTGAAGAACCCTATAGTAGTGAAGCCAAAAAGCAAGAGTATTGAAGTGATCAATTCATTGGAGAAGGTTAGTGACTAAATCCATGCAAACTTAGGAAGAACACACACACACATGTGACACTTTGTTTTGGTTAGAAGGAAATAGGGTTTCCTTTAAGTTTTATGTTCATGGCTAGCCTAATGAGAGATTTCATATGTGTATTTTCAGATTTTAAGCTAAGGTCTAATAGGAGTGTGGTAAGTATACTTTCACTTTTTCCTTGACAATTCTTGTATATAGTGAAGTGATCATGCTTGTTGGATTAATGGTTGTAATTGCCATGTTTGGATTGAATTGATTTTACTTGTTTTTGATATGGATATTTTTGTGCAAATCTCTATGATGAAATAAGCTTATAATGTGAGAAGAGATGATGGATCAAGTGTTAGTTGCAAAAAGAAAGGAAAAGCATGAATATTTTATGAAATGATGAAGTTGATGTATGAAGGATTTTAGTGTTAAATATTAATTTTGGTGTTGCTAAGATAAAGTTTATTTGAGGAAATTAGTGATGAAATTGATTTATTCAAGGAGCATATTGTTTTGAGAAAATGAAAATGGACATGAGAATAAATTATATGATTGATATGGATGGAAATGGTATATACTTGCATATGGAAGAAGTGACCACTTGTGTATGATGTCTAGTAATGTTTAATTGGAATTTTATGATATTTAAGGTTGAGATTTGGAATATCAAGATTATATTGCTTTGTGGTGAATTTGTTTAATTAAGCTTATAGAAGAGGCTATTAGAAAAGGAAGCTTGAATAGACTAATGGAAGGAAGTTCCCTAAGTTAGAAAGGAGAATGGAGGAAATAGAAATAACTAAGTTTGGAAGTGAAAATGGTTACTTGGGGAAACACTAAGGTTTCGGTTACCCCTTGCTAAGGAGGGTACATGATTTAATTTGACATTTTAAAATTAATTGGAGGATGATTGGAGTCAAATGATGAAGGAAAGCCCTAGGAACTCCCTAGGAAGATTCGGCCATGATAGGTTGGAGATGGGCCAAGTACTCCACTTCAAGCCTGGGCCCAATTTTGGGTATAGAACATGATGACTAAGTAGGAAGTTGTGAAGTTATCCCAATGAGGGAGAAAAGAAAATGAAATGTGAATGCACTCGAGCTTGTCTCGGGTTTTGCATGAAATTAAGTGAGCATTGCATGTTCCATGCATAAGTCATGAAAAGAAGGTTTTTAAAGTCAAGCATGTTTTTAAGAAAAAGAAAAGAAAAGAAAAGATTGAATTTTTTTAAAGAAAAGAAAAGAAGTAAAGTTTTATAAGAACCCCAAAGGCTGGGACGGGGAAGTGCCCCTGTGGAACTCCCTGTCCACTCAGGAGTGTTTAAAGTCGAGTGGTAGCCCCTGGGTCAACGAAGAACAGTCGGCGGACCGTGTATGGCACCAAAAGGTGTCCGGAGCGCGGTAGCACCTAAAGCTGGTGGGTGCCAAGGACGGATATGGTGTAAGGACCTGCCGTTTTAAAGTTATAAGACGCACTCACATTAAGGTGATGCGGTAACCAGCAGGGAACACGCGGTGCTTAGGGGAGCCGTGTTGTGTCTTATACATGTTAAGTGAAAAGTCATGACAAGAAGGGCTTTCGAGCCATAAGAAAGATCTGTTCAAGATAAGTGGCGCCTAAGAAAGAATGAAAGATACGAAATGTTTTAAAGAAATGATTTGAAAAGTAATGATATGAAAAGAAGTTTGAAAGAAGAAATCTGTATGAAAGTTTTATGAAAAGAAGTCTGAAAGAAGCAAGTCTGTTTAAAAGTTTTCATGAGCATGTGCATGAGTCAGTCATTCATTGCATGTGCATTAGTTTAGAATGTTTTGTTCACTCATCTGTATATTTGAAATGTTCTGGTTTAAGTGCTAGTGTACTTGCTGAGATTTCTCCCGAAATCTCACCCTCTTTTATTATCTCTACTATCGCTCCCTTGGGAACGATAGAAGTTATTGCAGGACATGATGGATCCCCGGATTACGACTCTCGAGAAGATGGGTCGGACCCTTATAGGCCCGACTAAGACTGAGACTGCCGGGCCAGTGACCCTAGACCTGTTGGGTCAGTGGGCGGCAGAGTCGCTTCCTATGGCGACGTATTTTTTTGACGATCTACGCCCTACGGGGTGCTGTTTGGTGCTAGGAGTTGATGGGCTCCTCCACATGGGACGCCTGTTTACGTCATCCTCTGGGATGATGTGTGACGTAGGCCCAGGACTGAGTCTGGACAGCCTTCGTTATGGCTCAGACTTTAAGAAGATAAAAGAAGAACCCGCCTATTAGCATGGTTGGCGGAAGGAGGAGTGGATTGACAGTATCTTTATTTTGTATTCACTGATGTATTTTGTGGAAAAATCTTCCTGTTGTTTTGGGAAGTACTTTTGTATAAAACTGTTTACATTGGTGACCTTAACCTGATATATATGCATGTGATGTTTAATTTGGGTTTTATTTTGTTAACCATGTGATGTGCGACAAGCGTAACGTTTTGTCGTTTATTTATAGCTTGACCTTTTTCCGCTGCGATATATAAAAAAATATATATATATCTGTGTATGACGTAAAATAAGGCTCTCACACGTAAAGATGAGGGATGACTTCCTTGTGACGTTCGTCCCCGGCGTCGCAATTTGCGTACGAACCCAAGCGCAAGCTGGGGCGCCGACAAATATGAACAGGATGATATTCTTATAATTCAAATTTATGTTGATGATATAATATTTGGTGTTACTAATGAAAATATGTGTCAAGATTTTGCTAAGAGCATGCAGAAAGAATTTGAAATGAGCATGATGAGAGAACTTAATTTCTTTTTTGGATTGCAAATGAAGTAAGTAAAAAGTGAAACATTTATTAATCAGTCAAAATACATCAAAGAGTTACTTAAAAAGTTTGAGATGGAAGATGCGAAGGTATTTGGAACACCAATGAGTCCAACCACCAAACTTGATAAATATGAAAACGGTAAGCCAGTTGACTCAAAGGTATATCGAGGTATGATTGGTAGTTTGTTATATTTGACAGCTAGTAGACCTGATATTATGTTCAGTGTATGTTTATGTGCACGTTTTCAATTATCTCCAAAGCAATCTCATTTGATTACAGTCAAGCATATTTTTAGATATTTTGTCGGTACCATTGACCTAGGGTTATGGTATCCTAAGCACACTTCTTTCGATCTTATTAGTTATCAGATGCGGATTATGCTGGTTGCAAAATTAATCAAAAAAATACTAGTGGAACATGTCATTTTTTAGGTCATGCACTTGTTTTATGGTTTAGTAAAAAGTAAAATTATGTTGCATTATCTACTGCCGATGCAGAGTATGTTGCTGTAGGTAGTTGTTGTACTCAAGTTCTTTATATGAAGCAACAACTTGAGGATTTTAAACTTATGTACAATCATATTCCTATTAAATGTAATAATACTAGTACTATAAATCTTTCAAAGAATCCAATACAACATTCTAGGACCAAACATATTGAAATTAGATATCATTTTCTTAGAAATCGTGTGCAGAAGGGCGATATTGTATTAGAATTCACTAGCACACATGATCAATTGGCAGACATTTTCACAAAACCCCTACTAGAAGATAGACTATGCATTATTAGAAGAAAAATAGAAATGATGCATGTCATGAATATCTGGTAGATACTTTTATTCCATTATCTCAAATGACCTACAGAAACTTGAGATGTTTAGCCTCATCATTCAAATACATTTGCTCCTCATAAATTATCATGCTATTCTTGTTTAAAGGATTAGGCAATCGAAAGGAAGAGGCAAGTAAGGATTTTAAATCCTTATTCTGTTGCTTTAACTCTACTATTTTTTTGTTTGACTCATAAACAAATCGTTGAAGTACAGAGACCGTTTCGTTAAGCTTCTCAATTTTGCGAGTTTTGGACTGTAACCAAGCGAAAAAAGCAACAATAAAAGATGAGTATCGAGTCTCGAGACCCACAAGCTCATAAATGGTGTCATGATCTGATTTATTAGCCAAATTAATCTCTTGCTGCTTCATGGTACCTACGACAGATATAGAAATAGATTGATCACGAGAAACACTGAAAAAAAATTGATGAGCCATTAAAATTTTGTAAAGTGAGAATGAAGATGAACTACAGAAATGAGAAGAAGATTTGATGCGGATTAGATAACACTAAGGATTGCTTTTATAAATATGGAAATAAGTAGAAGACAAACTGTCAAATCTTACTTAGTCAAGCTTACAAGATATGCCAAATGCATATTGTCAAAAGTTACCGAACAAAACTAGCGAGATTAATTACAATTGTCCCTGTTTTTCTCGTGAAACGCTGCCATTATCTGCTGATGTTGACTTTGTACTTGAACTCTCACTCTTTCCGATTTCTCTATTCGAAATTTCAGAACACGAGCTAATTCCGTCAAATCTTTATTTTCTTGCTTTAACCTCTTATTTTTTCTACATTTATTTGCAAGATTTTGATGGAAAACAGATATTTGATTTTTAAGTCAATCAACCTCATTTTCCCTCGCTAGTAATCTCCGAGACATGGTCGTAACAGAGGCAGCATATTGAGCACTGAGAGTTCTTGATGCTGCAACAACCTTAGAATCAGTCCTACCAGAAAAATGCATCTCTGCTTACCTCATGGTGTTGACAACTTCAGGAGATAAAATGACTGGTTGAGACGGTTCTTGATTCAAATCTGGAAGATTATTAGACGAAATTTTCTCTACCATTCTATCGTTTTGGATAAACAAATATTTGATCAATGAGCAATGTGAGATTTCTTTTAGCATTCGGTGGGTGAAAATTGTCATTTAAACAAAAATCGAAAACTTTCAAATCTCTACGTATCTTATTTATCAACAACATCAAGCGGATTTGAATCTCCTTCCGCACCGAATTGCCAGAGCTAGACCTCCAACCTTTGCAGGTTTTGTTGGACACGCATGGTTCCGCACTGAATTGCTAAAGCTAGACCTCCAACCTTTGTAGGTTTTGTCGGACACGCATGGCTCCGCACCGAATTCTCTACATTCTCTACTAACGCACCGTTTTATTTGTCTACTGGTTATTATAGAAAGATGTCTTATTGAGCTAATTATGATTCCTTTTTAATGATGCCCAAATGGGGAGAAGTTTTAGACGTAAATATTTAGATTTTTAATTATGTTATATATGCTGGAATTATGTTTATATATTGCTTGAAAAACTAATGCATATTCTCAGGGGGAGCTTAAGCATTACTGCAAGTCTCAAAATTCTACTAAGTATTTGTCATCATCAAAAATAAGGAGATTGTTGAATCCAAGATTTCAAATTTCGTATCTACGTATAGATTTTGATGATAACAAATAAATTCAAGTTTCAATTTCAAATTATTTACGCAATGGAGCGAAGCGTACATCAAACATAAAAGAACAAGTCTACAAATGAAGCTCATAGCTTATTTTTGTACATCTCTTGATAAAATTCGAAATTGGATTAAGACTCCAAATTACTCTTTTTTCTCATAAAACATCAAATTATTTTTTTCACATATGCAAGACATCTTTAAATGTCTTAGTTTTGAAAATTATGTTTTTCACATATGCATAACATCACCAAACAATATAATTTCAAAAATTATATTTTTTTATATAAAAATTTGAATTTGTAAGATGATTGATTATCATATTTGATATATGCATAATTTTGTTTGAAAGTCTTGAAAGGTGGTTGTGTGTTTTTTTGACCAATGCAAAAGGTAGATGATTTTGTTTGAAAATCTTAAAGGGTGGTTGTGTGTTTTTTTGACATATGCAAAAAGAAGATGATTTGGTTTGAAAAATAAATTATGCTCATTTTGTCGTGTATGAAAAGCAAAAAATTAGGTTTGATTTCTTTGAAATATGAATGGAGTTGTTTTTGACAAATGCAAAAAGGAAATGCTTTTATTTGAATTTTTTGAAAAGTGAATAGTGCTCTTATGTGACATGTGAATCTTTTCAAATTTGAAATTGAAGACTCATTTACCTATAAATAACTCACTTGAGTTTTACAAAAATCACAACAAGAGCTTACATATCTATTGCTAAGTTTTACATCATTCTTTCAAAACTCTTATTCTCTTTTTTTTTAAGTTTTGAATCTTAATTCTTGTTCTTTTTTAGAGAGATATAGGTTGCACTGTATTATTTCTATCTCACTCATTGAGGAGTGTACTTTGATAGTTTACCCACTATTAACTCTTGTATTAGTAAGAGGGTGCGTATAACCCTTGTGTGTGTAGAAGATGTTCTATACAGGGAATAGTTGAATCACCAAATGTGAGGTGATTGGAAGTGTAGAGGGTGTTCTACACGGATTCTTTGGAGCGGTGCTGCTCAAAGGTGTAATAGGTTTCTATCTCCACCTAAAAGAGATTGAATAGTGAATTTGGGATCTTCAAGGGGTAGCTTGAGGCGAGGACGTAGGCAGTGGGGCTAAACTTCGTAAAAATACTGAGTTTGATTTTTCTTACCCTACTCTTTACATTTCTTCCTGCTTTATATTCTGTTTATATTTTATATTGTGTATTTGATTTATAAGTGTTAATTTTTATAATATAATCCAATTCACTCCCCCTCTTATGTTAGTCATCTGGGCAACATCTATATTGCAGCCCCTTAACCTCCAAACTGTTCATACTAGGAATTGGCCCCTCCTCAATTAGGCTCGTATTGCCTAGCCCATTAAACTCCACCCTCTGTTGGTTCCACATAAAGACCATAATCTTTGCTTGGAAATTTAAAAGAATAGATCCTAGGGAATAGAACCAAGATACTCTCAGTCCCATATCACAACCTACCAAACTCAGAACAAAGGCATCAATGATAAAATGGAAACCCTGAATTAACATAGGAACCTGAGATACCTTCTCTTCACAGCCCAACAAAGCCCCATTTGCCACCTTCACTTGGATTGTGTTGGCTGGATCCACAGTTAACTGTACCTTAGTTAAAACTACAGGGTCCACAAAATTGTGAGTGCTCCCTATGTCCACCAAAACCACAATATCCACTCTTGCTACACTAGCCAAATTGCGCAAGGTGGTAGGATTATTAGACCTCATAATTGCATGTAAGAAAATTTTAGGGTTGTCTGGGGTAAGGGTAAGGATAAGTAAATGGTTAGGATGGCTGGTTTCTTCTACTATGAAGTTTTGAGATCCACTGAACTCAGATTCACCCCCTTGGTAGTCATAGACTTCTTCAATGATTTATAGTTTAGGTTTATGACATCTATGACCTTGAGACCACTTTGAGTCACAATAGTAACAGTGGTCTTTTTCATGCCTCTCCTTCATTTAGGCTTGGCTTATTTTCTGGACAGGGAAGGATTTGGGTTGGTTTTTTTGGTAATCAAGTTGTCAGGCTGGGGGAAGAGGCCAGGGTTGAGAGAATTTTGGTTTGGCCATTTAGGTTTTTTTGAAAGGATAACATGTTCTTCCTGGATTTTGGCTAGGCTGTGGGCTTGGATTACGGTGGAAGGGTTAAACATGCGTATAGGGAGTCTAATATCATCCCTCAGCCTACTGAGGAAGCAACTGAGTATGATAGACTCAGAGATACCCTTGACTATGTTAGAGAGGGATTCAAACTAGGACTTATAATCTTCCACAGTCCCAGATTGCTTCAGCTGAGTAAGGGCTTTCATAGGATTGTCTTAACAATTCGGACCAAACCTTATCAACAAGGCTTTAATAAAGGAATCTCAGTCAATTAAGGAACCTGAATCATCCAAGTCTTGAAACCAGGTGAGGGTCTTTCCTTCCATGTGGAAGGAGCCTAAGCGGATCTTGTGTTGAGGGAGGGTATTATGAAACCCAAAAAAATGCTTAGCCTTATAAAGCTAACCCTCTGGATCCTCACCGGTAAACAAGGGAAAATTAATTCAAACAGGGCATGTATTTACCTCACCCAACGCGATTAGAGCTTGTTCCTTGTTGTTATTGGAGGAAGAATCATTTTCATTCCTCTGATTGTTGTTCTTCTTTTGCAGCTCCACGATAAGAGCGGCCATCTGTTGTACCACAACTTTGGTTTGTCGCTTCAATGCCAACATCCTAGCTTCAACCGTACGAAATTGGGACTCATTGGATTTCTTAAGAGCAGAAAGCCCTTCTTGTAGCTGATTCAAACGAGTTCCTTCAGCCATTGGAGGAGAGAATGACTGAGGGCTCTGGATACCAATTTGTAACAAACAAGGAAAAGAATAAGAATAACCTCTCTTCGAGGGGAGGGGCCTCCAAAGAAAAGAGAGAGATAGATAGAAAAGGAATATTCGGATGATTTTTTGCATAACATCGATATCTTGGTTACAATCATCATATAGTGCATGTGTAACAGAATTGGGATAACTCTAAATGCACCAATGTCAGCTTAATGAAAATAACAGACAAGTAAAAGAGAGCAAGACATGAGACTCACAACTAACATAACAAACAGCTAAAATAGACTGGATCGGCCCATTAGGCCCACAAACCACTTATTCGAATTACGATCCTAGGCCCATTGAACATATGAAGACTCCCTACAAGCTTCTCGATAGATCTCTGATTCCTCATGAACCCTAACTCGCTTTCTAGTCCACACCCGTGACACTCTCTTCAGTCAATTTTGGAGAATGGCCGGAAGTTGAATATTGGGAATGGCCAAAGGGAATCAACGGAGAGAACCCATCGAAGGGAGTCATCAGAGGGATCTGGGTTTCTTAGCAAAACGCGGGAGCTTCAAATTAGTCGAAATGAGATTCTTTTTCTTCAACCCACAGCATTTCAATTTTCATCCCGCATTTTTCTTCACTTTTATTTCTATTTTTTTTTTAAACAGGGGTGACGTGGCAACATGCCACATCATCCGACACTAGGAAAAAGGTGACTCCATGTAAAAGTATTTTAATAATATACATACAACTTTTTTACAATTATTTTACTATTTAATTCAAAATAATTAATATAATTGGATCATTCATTAATAAAAATGTAATTAATTAATATAATTAGATCATTTCTTTAAATATGGAATAAAAATTTAAATGACAACAAAGCCTAAAACTATATAAAATTAAACTAAAATTTAAATTTGAGGATTGATAAGTTGGCAACGTTTTTATAAAAGCCGCCAATTTATATATTTTACCACCGCAATAATATAAACATAAAAAAACTTAATATTTCTTGGCATATAAATAATAAATTTGAGGCACTTTTATAAACACCGGCACAAATAGATATTATTACCGGCATAATAGTATAAACACCAGAAAAATTATTTATTTAGCGGCGTAAAAATTAAGCGCCGGTAATAATTTATTTTACTGGCATATAAATAAACGGCGCTAATATAAACGCCATCAATTCTAGACTTTTTTGTAGTTAAGTAATTAATTTATAGTATGCGTAAGTATTGGGCAATCTCTGAAAATTTGAATAAATACGAAATCAATATAATTTTTTTAAAATAATGGATCTTTTTGTTTCAAAAAAAGTTGTATAATACTTGTAAACTATACGACTATATGTAACATTATTTCATAGTTATATCTCGCAGATGCATATATATGGTTGCTTTTTATTTATTTATTTTTTAAGAAAACTAGTTTTCATTTAGATAAGAAAAATATGATACAAGAGGAAGGATGAGGTTCTCCAACAAATATCACAACATAATAACCACAATGTAAAAGTGGATAGAAAAAGAAGAAAAAACGAAGGTTTTAGGACTAATATCTTGATCCCCACCAATGCCATACAAAGAGGCGAGTCTCAAAAGAGGGTTTTTTATGGTTTGCGTAGTTATGCAAACTGTGGAGCCACCGCTGAAGACGGTGGAGGTTGTAAGTGTGACGTCCCCAATTTACGTCTGAGATTTAACCTAAATTAAGGTGTCTGGATAAATAACACTTGGCTACTCACCCTCATACCTAATAAGAATAAAATGCATATATCATGTGATTCGCAGCGGATCTGGTTTTAGATATAAAACTTTCTAAAGATCATATGGAAAATATACTCACAACATTCACGTCATTCATTAATAGCTTAACATTGTACCTTTTTACATATACAAGGCCCAAATGGTAGCAAGTTAGCTAAAAATATATATTACATTCTTCCAAAAGACTCTCCTTCACCTCACTCATTTTCTTTCTTGACCTCGGGGAATTCCCTCCCATAGCGAAACCTATCCATACTAACACTAAAGTCTCGCTGGAGTTGTTGTCCCTATGGAGTCACGTAAACCCCACACATGGACAACGAGCCATCTAGTTCTAATGTTAAACAGCATCCTGTGCGTCGCCTCTCCTCAGCAAAAGTGGATGCGTCAAGGCTCCAAACTCATGTAGGTTGATTATTGATAAGAGGTCCGAAGGAAATAAAAGAAATGTTCATATAAGGACTATAGTCGAAGAGTCCCTCAGGACTCCCTGAAGTCTCCTGCTTCATCGGGGCTTTCCCCTTACTGGTCATTGAATCCTATATATAGTTGATATGCACAAAAAAATATAGAACCACAAAACAGTGAGATTTCCTTTGAAATCTCAGTAAGTACATAAGCAGCTTAAAAGAAACAAGGAAAAAGCAACCATGATATTATCACCACTGAATGACTAGGAAAAGTTACCCTAAGATATACATCATAAGATCACTGTCTAACTGGTACTTTTCTTAGCTCAACCGAATATGTAATCTTATATGGAATTACACCGTTTCCTTACAAGTTCTTATTCTTTCTTATCACTAATGGGCGTTACGTCTCACCGTTCCCATCACATATACTCATCAATCATCAGAGCGTTACGTCTCGCCATCCCCGTTGTGATGAGTCTCGTGTCAACCTTCCGGGCGTTACATCTCGCCGTCCCCGTCTTGACACGAAACATATACATATATCACTGCGGGCATTACGTATCGCCGTCCCCGCTATTTAGATCAGTCTCACGGGCGTTACGTATCGCCATGCCCGTGAAGACCACACACTTTTATAACACGACAGGCGTTACGTATCGCCGTCCCTGTCGGCATGTCAGTCATCCAGGCGTTATGTCTCGCCGTCCCCGTCACGACGTGACTAACTCATTCTTATACATCGTTTTCTTTTTAGTAGTTCCTTTCTTATTCATGCTAGTTTTTCACTTATAACTCTTTCCATTTGGAACACCGATTTTATTCCAGGAAAATCCTGAGTCTAAGCAAAACAGGGCATCTCGCTCGAGCGGGTGTCGAGCGATCATCAAGCGAAGTCACGGGTTGGAATTTGCTCGAGCGGAGTATCAAGCAAGACTCTAGCAAGGGGTCATATTTTGCCTTCACTCGACCCACAGGTCGATTGATGGTCGAGCGAGATCACGGCTCTAGGAGTTTTTTCACTCAGAACATGCCAATCTTTTTACTATAGTTTATTTGGCTTCTTAAAAACTTAAATCTAAGTTATTAAAATTTTATTGAACATTTTTATAAGACAATTTAAATCCAGCCTTACTCATATGTCACTTTGTCACTTAATCATGTTCTTAAAAGTTCAATACTAGTAAACATAGTTCAATCACTTCAATAAACAATTTCCATGCTTAAGTTAAGCTAGAATATGGACTTACAAATTCTTCAAAGTTCAAGAGAATGGATCCAACCAATTTCTTGCAAGTTTTTCCCCAAACTCAATCACTTAGCTCACAAAAGAAATCTTTAAGGGTTTTGGGAGGGTTTTTCTGGAGTCATCTTCCAAAGGGAATGTGTTCTCTCCTTTTAAAGGAGCTTAGAAAGCTCTCAAGGGTCTATTTATAGGATGGTGGTCGACCAACATGAGGGGAAGAAGAGGGAAAAACCCTAAAGTGCACTAGTTGTCTTTTTGTATGGGTGATGAGGTGTCCACCTAAGCATATCTTATGACGAGGCTTAAGCCTCCCAAATCCTAGGCTTTACAGCTGGATTAGTCATTCAAGGGCTCACATTTGAGATATTTTTGTCGCCAATTTTAATCCATGGCTGAGGAGTGAGCTAAAGGGATAAGAGGTGAGGTGGCATTTCATCTAACCATACATGCACCTCCCATCTCTAGCCCTTTCCTTGTGTCATACGCCCCTCTCCAGATTTTCCCACTCATTTGGTTACTTCCTAACTCCCTTAAGTCTTCATTTAACATTTTCTAGAAGGCCACTTCTTAGTTTAGTTAGAGTAGAGCCAAATCTGACCCACTTAGTCACCTATCAACTAGATTTTGGCTCCCCTTGTGTTTCCATCACACTAACTAACCAATTAGCTTCCAAATCAACTTTCCATCCATTTCCAACTATCCCTACACATGTCCTAATCCCATAAAATCTCAAAACCAATTGCCTAATTAGTTACGTGCGTCAAATTAGTTCACTTCATCCAACTCGTGTTCCATTTAAGGCCATTCCAGAGCTGCCCACTTGCTTCTCAAATAAGTTATTGATCCCTTCCGAATATCGAAAAACTTAAAACATATAAGTTTTAGATCTATCTCTCAAGGTTATATACCAATTTGAATCACCTCATTTGGACCTCATATGAATAACTTATGCCCATTTCACTAAAACTAGACAGATTAATCCGAGAATGCATAATTCCCAATACCAAGTGTTATCTCATATTCCTTAATTAAATCTCCCACTCTATTTTCCTAGAAAATAAATACATCAAATAAATTTCCTTAAAGTAATTTCCATAAAATAATTTATCTTAGAAAATTTGGGCTATTACAGTAAGTGCCTGAAATCCACCCATATGCGCGATGGAACATGCGACGGATTCCTAACCTTCTCGAGTTCCCATTTGCATGACATGATGGAATCCATGCTCCAGCTTCGCCACGCCAAAAGATAAAATACAGTTTTGATCTATGTGAAATACAGATACAGATAAAGATCCTAAGCTGCTAGTATGCCTGTCAAGTTTTTTTTATCTCTTCCCTACCTCAAAAAAATCCTAAAAAAGCTTCAGACTTGGAGATCCTAAGCTACTAGTTCGATTTTCGATACTTCTCGACAAGAAGATGTTGCTATGTGCCTGATGATGCTTTCAAGGGACTTGTGGATGAGAAACAACGAGGGGAAAAATGAAGAACAATGAAAACAAGTACAAATATGGGTCAAAGTTAATAAGTTAAGGTTTGAGAATCAAAGAAGATTGTAAATTAGGAGGGTTAATCCATTCGAGAAAATGTAAGAAAACGTCTCAATCCTTTCAATCTCTGGGCAGTCCAAAACGATTTGCTGCAAAGATGAATCGAGTGATGATGGGAATGAGAGAACCTTTGAGTCCCCATTTTGTGACAAAGTGTTTAGGCTTGGACAAGTCCTTAATGGCCACAAGAGATCTCACCTCTTGGATTCTTCTTCAACAACTACAACAATCATCATAAATGCTTCTACTTCAAGTCCTTTGAAATTGGAGACAAGTGCCATAAATCTCAACACGATGGTGTACCATTTGCAGACACGTTGACGTGGCACGGAACATGACTGTAAAGATTCGAGGGTCTGCCATCGTCGTTTTGGTGCGCATTCCACTTTCTTTTGCTTTCCCTCACAAATTCTTGGCATCCAAATAGAAAACCAGATTGTGCAAAAATCAAAATAGAAGAAAACGAAAGCACGTAACATCAAAAACTTCAAGATTTCTTGGAGGAAAATTGCTCAAAAGCATTTTTATTTTTTATTTTTTGGTCAAATATTTTTCTAGACTTTTTCGGGTTCACTCTTATGGATTTCGATTTCCTCTTCAACACTATATTTCTGAGCTTATTATCTTTTAGATTTTCAAGCGTCTGCAATCCATAAACACTATTTTCCATTTCTCAAACACACAAAGGGGGAAACGAAATGGTCTCTAGTCAGACTTTTATCCTCTGTTCTCAAACTTTCTTAGCGACCAAACACAGTCTACAACAATTTTAAAAAGAAAAAAACTTTGCCCCATGCATCCATTTCTCGGGTCACTAAGAAATTGAAAAATCAACTAGAACGCCATATCTCAAGAAAAACGATGGCGATAACAAAGTGAAGCTTAGTTTGAAATTTAGGTATTGTTAGAAAAAAGATGGCGACAACAAAAAAAACTTTTACTTTTGTTTTCCTATATAAATAGCTGCTTCGTTTGCTATAAAAGCAACATTTTTTTTACCATAAAAGCAGTTGCTTCATTTTCTAAAAAGGATTTTCACTTTTGTTCAAAGTGTCCTGTTTCACTTTGGCCACGTGGACGGCATGTCCTCAATGGCGTGTACAAGAAGCATTTCTATTGTTTAATTGTTTAATAACTCAGGTTTTGATCTCTGTCATTTGGCAGGAGGATTCGGCATACTCAGATTCATTTAACTTAACCATAAAATGCCTACGTGACATATTTTTATTAGCCAATGAAAAAATAAATTTAACATCCATCCAGCTTGAACTGTGCTCTTGAATTTTTTGTACAGAGCATGCTTCTCTTTCCAAAAGAAGCCGATAGATGCTGTCGTTTGCTTTTTATTCTTATTTGAATTATTCAACTACAAAGTTGCAAAATGTGACACACAGAACTTATATCAGATTTGATGGCACGTCGGATCATCCAAAGACAGCATTAATCATCCGTCATTCATTTTTATTTTATCAAAACGAGCGCGAAGGGTCACAGAAAATAAAAATTTTATATGTTATGTTAAAAGTTTAAACCCAAAATGTAGCACAACTGGTTGGTTGCAAAAACTGTTGAATTCGCATACGATTGAATTCAAAGATACAATGATTCTGTATCACTTTGTAAATTTTTAATTGTAAACTACATTTTTATGCAATTGCTGAATTTTGTTTTCTTTAAATAAAATAAAATATTTTAGTCACAAAATAATTCTTTAAAGATAATATCACAAAATCTACAGTTTGACATGATCTATTAGATAATAAAATTATTTTTATTATAAAATAAAGAGTAACGCAAGGGTGTGATCAGACTGTACTCCAGCGTCTTTGCAGCTTCCTTAATTCTCTATAAAAACCCAATAAAAATATTAAAAAATATAATTAAAAAAAAGAAAATTTAGAAAACGCAATAAAAAATACAATAAAATAATAAAATAAAGAAAATATAATAAAAAACACAATAAAAAAATAAAATAAAGATGAATTTTTAAGGTATATTTGACCTTACCCAACCCCCGCCGCCACTGCCGGCAGCGGGCGACACTGCCCACTTTATCGGAATCGGAGAGAACTAGTGATCCCACCCCTGTGAGGTTCGAAATAGGTTTAAGGCCGCCGGGGTACACCGGAGGTCGCCGGGGCTCACCAACGTAAGGGTGAGGTCGTCGGCTCCGTTCGGTCTCGATAGAGTAGGAGTGTCGCCCACTGCCGCTAATAGCAGCGGGGGCTGCAAATCACATAAGATTCAAATCGAACCCCAACTTTTTTCTAAAATAAATTTAATGAATTAAATTAAATTAAATTAATTTATAAGATTATTTTTATATTTTTTATTTGTGTGTATAACAGTTATAAATAATAATAATAATAATAATAATAATAAATAGTTTACATTCGCTTCCAGGTTGTTTTTGACCGTTGGTGAGCTGCCGTCAATTTAACGGGATTACGAATAGCGAACAGTCAATACTCCATCAAAGAATTCAAATTAAAGTGGAGGCTACTCTCACACTCGACTCATGCGCGTGCAACTCACTTGCTGCACTAATTACCCGAACTATCCTCAAAGTGCACTGAAGAAATCGAGAGAAGAGGGCTAATTTGGTCATCATACAGTAACAACCGCCGAACGAAAATAATGCAAGTCTATAATTCTTGTCAACGTGTCGAGAGCGTCCTTCCAAAAATCAGTGTAGCAAAAATCACGAAGCTCTTTAATTCCTTTCTTAAATTATTTTTTCTCCCTCCTGCCTCATTCTGTGTGAAGGCATTCTATGGTTTTGTTTGCTGTCCGCCATGGATGAGGCTTCACGAGTCATAGAGAGCTTCGAGACTCTCTGGTTCTTTACCGGCGTCTTTCCACCGATAAACCGGACTTCAGGCTTTGCCGGTGACGAGATCACCACAGGAAACGATGTAAAATTGTCTCCCATTGAAGAACCACAAGAAAACATCAGCCCGGCCCTTCAAAATAAGCTAAATCATGAGTTTTCGAGTGCTGAGACTTCGGTGATCACATTCATGTGCCTCAAATGTGGTGAGTTTGCTGCCGAAATTGTCAAACCCAAGATCGTCGATCAGCCGGTTGAAACGGAGTTGCTGGAGTCCCAGAGGCATATAGAGAAGCAAGAGAGAAGGAGGACAAGGAGAAGACGGAAGAGGAGCAAGAAATCGAAGGAGAAAGACTCTAGGAGGGCTTGATTTGGGTTTTGATTTGAAGGAGGTTTCCGAGTCGGCCTGGATGTTTGAAGAAACATGTCGGCCGCATCCAATGTTCGAAGATGATCAATATCCAAACATAATGCCTTCATTCAACGACAATCTGGCCATGAAAGAACATCTCAAGTCTTGGGCACATGCAGTTGCCTGTACTGTAAGATAATTTGAATTGAAGGTGGGAATTAAGTTGATGCAAGCTCTTAACTTGTCCTAGCTAGGATTGTGTCTGTCTCTCTAACTCATGATCAGCCTTTCTTTCTCATTTCTTTTGTCTTTTTGTCTTGTTTAGTTCTAAATGTAACTGAGTAGCTGATTAATCTGGCCATGTGAGAGTGCCCGTGCAATGATCTGAATCATTGTAATTCCACAATGTTAATTAAGGCTATGCTCTTTAATTCTTTTCCTTGATTAATGTTTACTTGCTAAATCTCTTTAATTCTTTTCCTTTATTTAGAATGATGTTTCTGTTGCATGAAAGGCGTGATGTTGTGTATTAACTTCAATATTTCATTAAGGTGGACAGTTACAAATACAATAATTCATTTTCAAGATCGGTCAGCAGCAGCTTGCAGATGCTGATATTAAATACAACATTAAATTATATATTAAATGCTGATGTTGAATACAATATTAAATAATGCTATAGGAACCGCATGGTGAGAACATCTCTTTGCAAAATTTTGTAGTATAGGATAGTCAAGCAATTGTAAATGACCCTAATTTCTATGGACTATGGAGTGTTTTCACACCTCTAAGCCACTCACACATCTAGGTCCTGTTTAAAACTTGGATTAAATTCAATTCGTCTTATAATCTTAAATTGAACTCTCAATTTTAAATTTGGATCCTAATTTCTTGAATCCAACTCTCAAATTATTAAATTCATCTCAATTCAAAATTTCTTTATTCATGGAACCGACAATCTTTTTCAATTCTAACACTTTTTTACACGCAAAATCCACAATTATTTTCAATTTTTTATAGACACACATAAACTCATCGTAATATTTAAACACATCTAAATTTATTTTAAGTAGATTCTATAAAATAAACTCCACAATCTTAGCCTGGAGCTTACTGTTCCAAGTGACCGCTAGGCAACAATAATGTTTTAATTTTTTTTTCAATTTTTTAATCTTATCTTTTTATCATTTTAAATTATCTTTTAAAAATAGAAAAAAATTCAATACAGTAATAATTTTTTTTAATTATTAAGTAATTTTTTTTTTAAAATCAAAATACAAGAAGTGTCAAATTGAGATATCAAAATTGGTGGACAAAATATCATTTTTCATCTAAATATAGCCTTAAACTTACTCTGCTTCCCAAAATTGTGGATATAAAAAAAATCTAAATATAAGTAATATTAGACATCCATATATACACGTATTAATAATGAGGTGAAAAAATAGATCATTTAATAAAATATTTAAATTTAAAATAAAAAATATATAAATAAGCAATTAAAATATATAAATACACATATAAATACATGATATTATTTATATGTAGTATTATTCGTAAAAAAATATATATATATCCGTCAATCGTGAAAGTTCACATTGCTCTGATGCAGAACCTTATTTTGTTGTGGCTACCAGTACCAACCATGCATGGCAAGCTGGTCGGTCCTTGATCATCCACTTACCATATTTTTTACATTATTTATAGGAAGAAACTGTCTTGATTTGATCGGAGAATAATATATTTTTATTTCTCCCAAAAACAGAAAAATAAAAGGAAAAAAAGCAGCTTCCTCGAAGTTGCCGTTAGCACAATAGCTCGAAGTGGCTCCTCTCTCGTTTCTCTCTTCTCTCTCTCGACCCTTCTTCCTATTTATAAAGGAGAAAAGTCGAGATTCGATCGGATTGAATCTTCCACCGTTTCAGCTCTTGTCATTCTCGATTACGATGGGCGACACCGTCCATTTCATACCAGTCCAAAACGGATTTAAGGCCGTCGGGAATACACCGAAGAGGTCATCAGGGCTCGTCATCACAGGGGTGAGGTCGCCGGCTCCCTCCGGTTTCAATGGGGTGGGCGGTGTTGCCCACCGCTGCCGACGGCGTAGGGGGCTGAGTGAGATCAAATTTCCTTTAAAAATCCATCTTCATTTTATTTTTTTATTGTATTTTTTATTATATTTTCTTCATTTTATTATTTTATTGTGTTTCTTAAATTTTATTTTATTTTTTGTATTTTTTATTGTACTTTTTAATATTTTTTATTGTATTTTTATATCAATTATAGGAGTTTAGAAAGTGGGAAGTGATGGGCTGCAAAACGCTGGGGTGCAACCCGATTGCACCCCAGCATGTCCCTTTAGAAAATCCCTCACCGTCAACTGTTTTGGAAAGAGGGCAAAGCTACAGCTTTGTTCCTCTCCTAGATTTTTTTTTTCTTTTTTTTTTTTTGTTTGGTTTCCTGGTCACCAATTTATATATTTTTTATGGTGGTTTTTTGGAAGTAGGTTTTTTGAGTTGGTGATTGCAAGTTGGAGCAGCTCCGGAAGCTTTAGACCACCACTCGCAACGTCTTCGCTTTCCTAGTCCGCCAATCTGATTGTCGCCTGGAGGTTTTGTCGAACTGAGCGGTGCGTTGTTCACACGCGCAAGGTCGTTTTCCAGACGCACACTGCTATCTGGGGAAGCTTCTTCTGTCGTGGGCGTTTGTGCTAGGGTCAGATGTCGTTGAGATGCTCGGGCTTACGAGTGTTCATGTCTAGAGGGACGCGTGTGTTTCACGCACTTTCGAAGTCGATTGTTTTTGAGTTTTTTTAGTTGTATTTTTGTTAATATTTAGTTGTAATTTGTTTATTATTTATTGTGTTTGTATAGATAATGTTTGTATAGATAAAATTTATAAATTGAGAAATAATCTCTCGAATTTTATATTCTTTAGGAGTTTAGTTTTCTCTTTATTAGAGAAATTTAATAACTACCTCATTTCGTAGGTAGATTTAGTTCTCTTTTTGAGAGATTTAAGAAGATATTTTTTAGTGTGTAATTAGTTGATTTATAGTCATATTATAAATTTTATATTTATGAATTTTAATAAATGAAATTATTTTTAAAAAAAAAATCGGTGGAAGTGACAAATGTGAATCGGACCCAAGTATTGTCTCGCTTCGTCCTTTGCATTGGCCCAAGTTTTATATATGTCTGCAAAGTTCTGATTCTGATTTCTGCCATCATATTCATACGAGAGCTTCGTTGTGTATTAAATTATATATATTAGCATTTCTAGGAAACTTTTCCAGGGCAGTTCAACTTTTTCATCGTCGGAATAGTCCATGCATCCATCATGTCTTTTCAATTAACGCAAGTTCCAAATTGGTTCACGTGCCTCATATATATAATCCATGACCCGCTAGCTTATAATATATATGGGAATTAAAGAATAAAAATCACATGCATAACATTAACAGTTGATCAGGTCTGTGATCTCCCTGCAGCATGCTCATATATCATCAGATTTAGATTTTCTTGAGAAACGAAATCATCAAATCTTCTCGCTAATTATTACGAATTATTGACTGGACTTCTTCTCTCCTTTTTTTGAACAGTGCTACGGAGCTCACAAATTTCATGGATAATCGACGGAACACGTGACATTTAGGCACGGTTTAGAATTGTCGATAATTTCATTTCATCGTAATTTATTTTAAATTTATTATTATATTTTTTAATATTTTTATATAAAATATAATAAATTTTTCAAATTTTTCAAATTTTAATTTAATTATTTTAAATTTTAACATAATAATAATATTAAAAAATAATATTTTATTCCATTTTTAAAATTATCTTAACTTATCTCACCTCTCAATTTAATTTACCCATTAAAATGCTAAATTTCAAGCATCAACTCTGGCCACTCTCTTTGGAAAACCTCTAAAATCCAAACTTTATTTTTCTACAGTTCTTTACAGCGAACAATACAACAGTTATGAAAGAAAAAAATCCAGATAAACATGGATTTCTATCTTCATGAGTTGTATATTTGACAAATCCATGTCTATACAAAATAATCATTTTCTTTTAATATATTTAGAGAATCTACAGTATTGAAAAATACTAGACATGTATATCTATTTTCTTATGTAAAACAAGTATACTTTATTTTCACATACCCACAAACGAAACAAGAGATTAAATAACAGCAATTTGAGATCAATTCTACAAAAAAAATCAAAACAAAGTAGTGAAACTTAGAGAGTAAAATATATAGTTTATTCACTTTATTTTTTGCCGTAAGACACAACCGAAAGGGGAGGGACGATGGAGGGAGGCAAAGCTGCAAAACCCATGGATTCAAGGAAAAAGAGATAAGTTTATCACTGCAAAGACGATGGAAGAAGGCGTAAAAAGGATTCAAGGAAGAAAGGTATGAGTTTCTTACTATAGTTTTTATTTTTAAAATATTTTGTATGGGCCCTTCAGAATAGAACACTTGGCATCGGTAAATTTTCGGTTTGAAGTCTTTGGTCCGTCTAGCCTTTTTCCTTTTTTTATTTTTTCAAATCATTGCACAATTAAATTAGGATTTTTTTTAATTAAATTAGATGCGTCCAATCGAGATGGTCATTTCAAAACTACTATCTAGAAATTAAAGATAAAAAATACTAGTATACTCATATATTTTATTTTGACACTTCATATATATATATATTTTTAAATTATTTAATAATTAAAAAAAATATTTTTTAATATTTTTTTTATATATTTTTTAAAAATATCTTAAAATAATAACAAAATAAGTAAAAATTAAAGAACAAAAAATAATTAGAAGTACAAATGAGTGATGTTACTCAAGCGAATAATATTTAAGAAACTTTTATCGTAATTTGTTTATATTGAGAGATAAGATAATTTAAAATAAAAATTATAAATAAAATAAAATATTATTTTTTTAAATATTATTATTATTTTAAAATTTTAAAAAAATAATTAAAACTCAAAAATTTTAAAAGATTTATTATATATAATTTATATAAAAATTATAATAATAAAATAAAATGAGTTGAAATATTTATAAATATAAACCAGAGCTAAAGGATGATTCTCCCCTAAAACTTAGAGTTGAGTTTCCAAGCTATGAAACTCTCTTACCAACAAACCAAAATAAATTCATCAAAATTAGAGTTCAATGAAGCCAAAGTAAAACAATCGACGTACGATCAACCAATTTGCTAATCCTTGTTCTGTTTTTTCGTTTCTAGCTATCGTTATGGTCGCTTCTTAAATGACAAACATATAAATCTTGGTATACTCCGACAAAAGTAAATGATATATAGGATTTCACGTTGTTTGAAAATAAGAAGTTCTTATTTTATATAAAATTTTAATAAAATTCTAATTATATTATTGATTAATATTTTTAAAATATAGGTCATGTGATAATTTAGGCCTTCCATTAAAGTATTACATTTGGTATCAAAGACAAGTTATAAATTATGCATACACTAGAAGTTTTATTGGATATACTGAATAGGAATGGGAAGAGTAAGGGATTGGTTGAAAGTTTTTTCTTTTATTTGTAGATGAGCTAAGTATGTTTACTTAGTTATTTTAGTTTTAAAATAGTTATTTTGAATTTTAGGATGGCTTCTCCACATTATTTTTTAACTTGAATAAGCCAATCAATTGAGAGACACTAGCTGGACTAAGTTCTAATGGCTTTGCGGTGATTCGGGAAGTAGCTCAACAAGTAAAAAATTGCACGTAACTTTGTAGTGCATAATGGGCATGTAGTGAATGAAGGATGCACTATAGAACAATTTAATCAATTGCGATCTCCAACTTTTGAAGGAATGGTTGATCTAATTGCTGTTGAGGATTGGATTCAGGAGACTGAAAAAATTCTTAAGAGTCTTGCAATGCACCAATGAGCAAAAAGTGTTATTTTTAACATTTAAATTAGTTGGAGAAGCAAAACGTTGGTGGATATCCAAAAGAGAGCTCTTGGAACAAGTGCCAGAGCAAACTCCAATCACTTTGAATCATTTTAAGGAAATTTTCTATGAGCGTTTCTTTCCAAAGTTTGACAAGGATGTTAAGGCTCAGGAGTTCACCAATTTAGTACAAGGATTGATGGATGTGCATCAGTACGTGGCAAAGTTTGTCGAGCTCTCTCATTTTGCTTCCTATTTGATTCTTGATGAAGAAAGGAAAGCTCGAAAACCTGAAGGAGGTCTAAATCTCAAGATTTATGATAGAGTTGCAAGTTTTCAAATGCAAAATCTTTTTGAGTTAGTGGATAAGGCATCTAATATTGAGCAGAGTCTTTGAAGGAGTGCTAATATTTATAATGCTGCAAAGAAAAGGTTGGTAATGCAAGAAAACAATTATAATGGAGATCAATGTCAATGGAAAAAGAATAAGTTGATAGAGCATTCAAGGACAAATATGATACATGAGAAAATTTCTCCAAATAGTCAAGATACGGGGTGTGCAAAGCGAGGAAAGAATCATAGTGGCAATTGTAAGGCTCGAACATGTGTATGTTTCAAGTGATTTTATGTGAGAACCAAAGAGTCAAAGACCAGAACGGGAAGGACGGAGGGAAAATCGGTCGAAGGTAGATCCTTGGACAACCGATCGAAGACGGACATGAGATTCTGGATCCAATCTAGATCCACCTTGCTAGGATTGTTCAGCCGAGCCGAGCCGAGCCGAGCCGAGCCGACCGGACCCGTTAACTATTTTTTTGACCCAACTCGATTACAAGGTGATTCGATAAGCCGATAGGCCGATTACCCTATTACCCGACTCGATATTGTTTTTGGGTAAATGGTATTCCGACTAGTTTCCTATTTTTTTTTTTGAACTCTCTGTCAATGGGAGCATTCAAAGCTGATGAATAATTTTAATAATTCAAAAATTGGATCCCATATCTAAGATTGAAGAATGAGGAGATCAATGGACTTCACAAAATATATTTAAAAAAAAAGACTATTATAAACCCAGTTCCACTAGGTATCCAATAAACAAAGCTTTTCAACTCCAGTTAATTCCAGACACAAACACTGGCTCACGCACAAGATTATTGGAAAACAAAGATAGAAATGGAAACAAATCAAAGAATTAAGGATAAATTCCAAATGGGATTTTAGGGATTTAGCGAACCAATGCAAACCTTAATTGATGTGCAGACAACGATGGAGGGTTTGAGGCAACACCAACACAATCTCTCTCTCTCTCTCTCTCTCTCTCTCTCTCTCTATATACATATATATATATATATCTGAGTTCTCAACTTTCCGTTAATGAGAAATCGAGGAGAACAAATTTCGGCGAGGTTTTAACTCAAGTATGTCCCTTTTACATGCATGCTGGTTCTTGTGATCATCACCGATCGAGTCGCATTTTCTCATGTGATCATCTGTCTACTCGTTGCAGCTGCACGCATGGCCTACAAAGATCCCTATCATAATAAACTGAAGTAGTCAAGACTTGAGCGAGAGAGAGGAGAGAATCAGAAATGAGAAAATTGAGGCATAAAAGTATTGTGGCTAAATTGGTTATCGGGTATTATTCGATTTTAAACTAAACGAGTCGATAACGGTATCGGGTAAGTGCTTTCCGCTTAAAATGTAAACGAGTCGGGTATTTCAGGTCGAAATTGTTCGAAAAATCGGTCGGATCGGCACTGTGGCTTTTTTGTACAGTCCTACACCTTGCCATCGAAAGGCCACGTTAGTGGCGTCCATATTGGATTCGTATCGAATAAATCTCGGCCTCCTCCATCAGGGTTTGCATGTAATAACCACATTTCAACCAGGACAAATAAATAACAAAGATTTGAAATCAAAGAATTAATGAAATAATAAGGCGCACATTTTCCTTCTTCAGAGAAGCCTGACTTTACAGATTTTATTTCAAACTATCGATGCTTTAATCCATTTTCCCAAGACAACAACATGGCGATGGATGTTATTCTTGTTATTGTTACATTATTATGTTCTTCAATCAATGGAAATATCTTCAATAGTAGAAAAATTGGAAGCGTTACAATTGATATCAGAAATAATAATCTCAAATACTGAAATGTGTATATATTTAATTATACACATTTATTACTAAAATACACATTGCTATCAGAAATGGTATCAGAGCCAATTCTTATTAGAAATATGGGACTTGAGCCATACCACCAACCACAGATAGACCCGATGAGGGTGCTAGACATTTTAAGATGGATAGATTGTGATACTCCAATAATGATATGTAGTGTATGGGATCCTACATTATTTGAAAATGAGAAGTTATTGTTCTTTATAATATTTCAATGGGACTTCAATTGTATAATTGACTAGTCATTTTAAAATATAAGCCATGTAATTTGAGTATTCCATTAGGATGTTACAAATCTTCCTTAAACAATTGTCAAGACAATAAATAAGTAAATTACTCTTGAATGAAACTTGTTCCACCATGGACTAATTGAATATACTAGGCCTTTTTTGGTTACACAAATAATATAAGATAATATAAGAAGTCTATGAATATTAGTAAAATAGTTTGAGTTAAGATTTTTAATGAGTTTTGAAAAATGAGGGAGAAAAAGTTTAATACAAAATTATGAAGAGGGTTTGAATATGATTTTTGTTAATATTATTTTTGTTTTGAGATTTAAAATATTTAAATTATTTTGGTGTTTTATTTAAAGTTTGAGAAAGCAATTAGATAATAATTAGATGAAAAAGTTAAGAATTTGAAATTTTAGAATTTAAAAATATTTATGTATGAGTGGTGTTTAAATATTGAGATTAAAAAGAATGAAATGAGCTTGAAAGGTTTATGAAACTAAACAAGACCTTAATAGCTTCTTTTTTTTTTGTGGGAAATAGAGAGTAGTCACTTGTCCAATAGTAACTCTCATCCAAATTTATTAATGAAATCCTCACTTTTAGTGGAAGAATACTGTAGAAATATATAAAACACTTGGAATTTACTATTAATATCCGAAGTGTTAACAAATAATACCCATCTAAACAAAATCGCGTTAAACATGCCTAAACAATTATTAACCAAAGCACTTATTAGAAACCACTAACAAATAAACAATAATCAATAGCTAATAAACCAACCAAATCATAAATGACATAACAAGAATAGTTAAAGCCAAATGAAAGCGCATTTTCCCTTATCCAACCTATAAGTCCCATGAAATATTTTTGACAAGAACAACTACTCCAAACCTTAGAGACGCTTAAGCTCCCAACCGAGCAAAACCATCAGCAAGATTATTTTCTTCCCTAAATATATACCGAATTCTGTAATTTAGCCCCTCTAGCATGAACATGACTTCTTCCCAAAAGTCTTCCAAGTACCAAGTTCCACATTTCTTCACACTAATCCAGTTAATAAATATTTTAGAATCCATTTTAATCTTCGAATTATTGAAACCCAAGAACCTAACCATGCGAAGTCCTTGAAGCAACCCCAAAAAATTTTGCAACATTATTCGATTGAATCCCGATGGAAATTGCAAATCCAGAAACCATCTTTCCACTAAGGTCACGAATTACTCCACCCGCTCCTAAATTGCCCGAATTTCTAATCGAGCTACCATCAACATTCAACTTTACCCAGTCAACCGGCAGAGGATTCCATCTCACAATATGTGCATTTTTCACTTGGCTTTAAAAGGCAAGTATAATCCCATAAGAATTTCTTCATCTCTTCGACTGAGGCCTTCAGATAACTTCAAAATTGTCCCTACACAAGCCATCCAATATTTGATCGAATGAAAAATCGTGGTCACCGATTCAAATGCCCCTTCCATTCTAGCTATACACCATCAGCACCATAGATGCCAAGTAATGATGGAAGAAAGGATATCAAGCAACTAACCATATTGAGATGTTGAATTTGCCCGTCTGTGCCAAATTTAATTTTCTATAACCATGTCTTCCCCTCTAAATTGGAAAGAAATTAAGCGCCACACCTGTTCAGCAAAAGTCCCCAAAGCAAAGATGTGAGTTTGATCCTCATACCCTCCTATTTGGTAGCAATCACATTTCGAGATCATCATAATCTCAGCTCGTCTTATGCGATCATCCACCAATAAGCACCCGTAATTGGCTTTCCACATTACAATGGAAGCATTTCTCGGCAATGCAGAATACCACACCCGTCTCATGCATGGAATCTTTGAAGAGGTAACTCCTATGCACTACCATGCTTCCCAAGTAGAGAATTTACCATGAGCATTTGGAAGCCAAATTAACAATTCCTTACCTGATTTGACTTTGCCAAGCTTCTCCATAATTTGATCAGTTTTATTAACCTCCACTACCTTATCAAATAATTTCACATTCCATCTATTACTCATCTTACAATTCAAAAATTGTAATTCCGGCATTTCAATAATAGGAAATTGATCAATGATAGGACCATTCAAAAGCCAATTATCCCTTCAAAAAGACACAACACCTTCCTTCACCCTCCATCTAGAGAGTTACAAGACCTTTTGGAACATGTCTCCTAAGCATTTTCCAAAACTTAGTGCCTTTACTATTGTCAACCATTGAGATATGTTTCTGACTCACATATTTGACAAGGAAAAATTTAGCCCAAGAAGACTTCCCTTGCATAAGATTCCATGTTAATTTCATATGTAAAGAGTCTTGAACATCATTTAATTTTTGAAGCCCCACACCACCTTCCAAAATTGGTTTACATAACTCATCCCAAGCTCGTCATTTCCTCTTCAGTTTTCCATCTCTTACACCCCAAAAAAATGTGCTCATTATTCTTTTTAATTTCTCAAAGACAACATTAGGAGTATGTAAGATTAAAAGAGTATGGATAGAAATATTTTGTAGCACTTGCTTAACAACAAAAGTCAAGTACCACTGGACAATAATCAAGATTTCCACCTCTCTAGCCGAACTCTGATTTTGTTTAAAAGGTCCTCAAAATGCATTGCAAGCAACCTACCACAAACAATAGGAATTCCCGAATAAATAAAATGAGTATTTCCTTTACTAAACTCAATGAGCCGAAGCAGTCTTTAACGCCTAGATGGAGCAATTTTCTTAGAGAAGCATATAGAATATTTCATTGTATTAATCATTTGTCCAAACTAGTCTTCATGTTACTTTAGAATAGACATAACATTTCTTAACAAACTCATGCCACCATTAACAAATAACACAATATCATCTGCATAAAGGAGATGGGAGATAATTGGAACCCCCCTAGGGTGATAGAATGGTGAAAATTTCTACCCAAATTCACTTGCCTTTTTATCATTTTAGAAAGCACCTCCTCCACCATGATAAACAGATAAGGAGAAAGTAGATCACCTTTTCTAAGACCACGATCACTTTAAAAGAAACCTTTTGAAATACCATTCATAACCATTGAGAACCAAGGAGTGTTAATACACTGTTTAATAATGCCATATAATTGCTCAGAAAACCCAAATGCTTTCAATACATAAATAAAGAACTTCCAATCAATACTATCATACGCTTTGCCCTTTGGCCATGTCTATTTTTAACACCCCCCCTCCCCCCGAGATTTTCTATGAAGCCCATACATCATCTCCTAAGTCAAATTTATATTTTCAAAAATGCTACACCCCTTATAAAAGCACATTGTTCCAGTGATATGATTTTATCAAGAAATAATGATAACCGATTTACCATTATTTTGGAACACACCTTATAGAATACCGAACATAAACTTATAGGTCTAAATTTGTCGAAACTTTTCTGGTTAGGGACTTTTGGAATTAAAAACCAAATATGACGCCGAATAGAACCGAGGTAGTGTCTCACCACAAAAAAAAATCAACCACTGCATTTACCACATCTTTTTTAACAATAGTCCAACAAGATCGATAAAACCGAGACTTAAAACCATTAGGCCCTAGACTGCTATTAACCGGAATAGAAAAAATAGCTTCTTGAATTTCCTCCATAGGAGGAATCTGACACAAATCAGCATTATCACTCTCAAAAATCACCTCATGAATCAACTCCAAGTGGTTAGGTAAAACTAGACATGGTCTTCCTTTCAAAAATTCTGCAAAATAGTCAATAGCACCATTATGAATATATTCAGGAGAAGATAAGATTATACCATCTGGGAGCTTCATTTCTTTAACTTGCATAGCATTTCTTTGACTAATTGACTTGAAAAAACAAGCATCTACATCCATCTGTGAGAGACGTAATTCATCTCTATCCGTCTAGACTTTAAGTTCTAATTGAAAGATATGGAGATCTAATTCATCATCTTGAGAGAAATTAGATTGTTGACTTTGCTCTATCCTCTCAATGCGAGATTTAAGACTAGAAATATGCTTCTTTGTCTGCTCGAACACCTCTTTATTCCATACTTTTAAAACAATTTTCAATTGTTTCAGCTTCACAGCAAGTTGAGAGAGAGCATTCCCCCCATCATCAACTTTCCAGGATTGAGATACACATTTGAAAAATGATTCATGATTCACCCACATTTATTGAAATTTAAATAAAGGAAAACCATATGAAATTATATTCTAGTCCAATGTAATATGCATAGGAGCATGATTCGAAGAAGTTCTTGACAAATATCGTAAATGAACATCTGGGAACTCCTCACTTCCTGATAGGTTACAGAAAGTACAATCCAATCTTGCCCAACTGCGATTTAGGTTCGGATGCCCATTACACCGTGATAAGGAATTTTCACTAAACTGAACTTACTTCCATTAGGCCACATGCATCAATAAAGGCATTCAGATCATCAATAGCAACATCAGGCCTCGACCTTCTTCCTCGGCGTTCTTCATTATTTCTAATAATATTAAAATCCTCAACTACAATCCACGACATATTACAAGTAGCATAAGATTCCAAGCTATGCCAAAGTCTTCTTTTTTCCAGAAAATTATATTTTGCATAAACCAAAGTTAAGATAAACTATTTTGATTGCTCAAACAGTCTCACCGAAATAAAATTGCTCTCCCATTTCCTGCACAATAATTTTAGTTTCTGACTTCCAGAATAACCACAATTTACCCCAACCTCTTCATTAGAAATATAATCATCAAACTTAAACATTTCTTTCCAAGCCAATATCCGAGATTGAGACACCATAGACTTAGCAAGCATTAATACCTTAGGCTGCAACTTCTCAATTAATTTATTAACTCACCTTTTCGAACTACACAATCCTCAGACATTCCAATATAACAACGAACTCATCATAAACAATGAACTCATCACTAATATTTTTGAGTGAGAGTTATTTTTCAAAATAGCAAATCATATATATGGAAATGTTAATAGTTTTCTTTTTTATTTTTTTTGGAAAAGATTGTATTTCATTCCAACAAATCGAGATTACAACTGTGACCTAATAAACAAGGCATATCTAGATTACAAGTCAAACTAACTAAATTGATTGACGCACCCCACACACAAATTTCTTGTGACGGACATTATCTTATGGTTCTTCATTATTTGCATATGGCCTTTTTCTTTAGGTGCTCATTTTGTATGAGCTTTTAGTTTTAATGTTTCTATTCTTCAGATGTGGTTAGTGGCAAGAACTTATTGAATCTATCATTTGAGCTCATAATGAATTAAAAGTTGCTCCTACCCTCTATACATTTTCAAGTAATAACACCATTAGAGACTTCCATCTCGAATTGTCAAAGAGAATAACTCTCTATAAAAATAAATAATAAAGCCAAATCTCATCCACTATCATTCAAAAGAAATGAGGAGATTAACACCACCATCCTCTAAAAGAAGAGTAAGACAAATAAATAAATAGTCCTTTAATATTTATTAATACTTAGTACAAACTACAACACAAAACAAAAGATTACACAAAACGGACAATAAAAAATACAAAATACAAAAACCATAACAAAGTTTTTTAGTAGTCATTTCTTATTTATTAATAGTTAATAAAAAGGAAATCATTAAAATTTCTCATTCCAATTCCAGATCTGACATGCTCGATCTATGTTATGAAGTGAATTAAATTTTTGCTAAAACAATACAAATTATAAAGTGGCCATGAATTTTCTTTATAATTTAACCTAAAAATAGGGAGTGGAACAAAGTAAAGAGTAGCCCCCAAATATTTTTGAGAAATTCATTTAGTATATAAATATAAAAAACTTTTTATATAATTAATATTGTCCCCTCAATTTATCAAAATAAAATAAAAAATTGCCCCCTAATATTCAAACCTCTAAAACTTTTAAGATTATAATAAATGATAATATATAAATTTTATTTTATGAAGATCGTCGCCAAACTTAGGCTCCATATAGATTCGGAGACGAGATGAGTTGAGATGAGATGAGTTGTTAATAGTAATGAGATGAGTAAGTTGAGATAAATTTTTGTGTATTTGGATTGAAAGTGAAATGAAATGAATTTAGGTTGTTGGAAAACTAATATAAGTGGGTTCCACAACTTTTTGGAAACAGGTATCGGGACTGTTGAACGGCACGTGGGAGACGACGGCTCAATTGCCGGAGATGGGATTTTAGGGGTTGGTCTCTAGCGTGAGGCGATGCGGGTGATGCTGACAGTGTAGCTCATGGTAATCGGCGGTGCGTCAAACGAGTTTCAAACAGTTTGAAATCCATGTTCGGACTTCGATTTGCACGTGGGGAACTACTGCTCTGTTGTCAGAGCTGGGATCGTTGGGAGTTGGTCGTCGGTGTCGTCTGATATCGGTAATGCAGGTGATGTAGCTGTTGGTGGTCGGTAGTGGGTCAAAACTTGAAGACGACATCCACAGGCTTGAAGATGACCTGCAACAGTGAACAAAAATAATAATAATAAATATTTGAAAGTAAACAGTACTTGCACTAACGATAATAAAAATGCATGAAACTAAACTCATTTCACGGCCATTTGGATTAGAAATGAGTCTATCGTACGAAGTGATCTCAACTCACTTTTGAATCTAAACGGTGCCTTAATTTAAAGGAAAAATCTTAATTTAATATTTTTTTTTATTTTCATTTTGTAATGATCTCTATTAAACTACAAAAATTATAAGAAAAATTATCTTAAAATATGATTTATAAATATGTATTTTTTTTATAATTTTATAACGTAAAAATATTATTATTTTTTATATAATCACATACAAAAAATATATATTATTTATATTCATATATATTACACACTTTCTCAACAGTCTCTCAAACACAAAATCGTAATTTCACCCCAATATAAATATTTAACTAAGCTGACAATCCGAATACAGAACAATTTTACACGAATCCGGATCAAGTTGATCTAATAAAGCCATACCTACCGTATTCGCATAGAGAAAGTGAAAAACCGTGAAAGAGAGTGAAGACGACATGACGGAGAGTAGCCCGAGACGGCTTAGGGGTCACAAAGCTACGGCCACGTCCTGCATCGCCTCTCGCGAACGTCCTGGTCTCGTTGCCACTTCCGGCGAGGTAAACCGTGAATTCTTTCCTCTCACCCTCTGTTTCCCCCTGGGAACGGTTGCTTCCATAATTTCTTACTTTTTTGGGTGTTAAGAGAATTGGAAACACGGACAATTTAAACTATGGAATCACGGGCTTTTCAATTCTTGGGACTTGGCTTGAGCATGTCCGGTTCCTCACTCAGGAGAAACTTTTATGGCTATTTGACTTTACTTTAGCTGAGGTCTTCACTTTTTAGATGAATTAAAACAATGTGGTGCTGTTATATTCAATGAGAAGAACCAAAAAAGAAATGTCTTATTATTATCTTCTCAGTTACACTAGGTTTTGGTTAGAAATGAGGAGGATTTACGATATATAAGTTAATGTATCCTTACGATATGTTCTTATTCGGGGCGTTCAATGAAATAGGATGGTTGCATTTGCTGGTTTGATATGCGATGCAAAGACGTGCAACTTGTGATGGATGTTGCAAAGGAACCCATTTCATCATTATGTTTCAAGTCAGGTCGGTATGATTGTCTTTTTAACATTAAATATTTTTATGGATAGTAAATCCTTATATTTCGTCAATAGTTAATTTCTCTAAAACCCGATTTGATTTGTAATGTAATTAGTGTTCGATCGAATTCGCTGTTTACTTTATATTCAAAGCTTTACATATATCTTTTGCAAATAATTGCTGCTTGAATCAGGGAATGAAGAGATTATTTATGTTTCTTCAGGAAAGGAGGTCAAGTGTTTTGATGTGCACATGGTATACCTTTCTCAGAGCCTGAGTTGAATTTTTGGAATTTTTATGCATTTCTGGTTTAGGGTGGCTATTGTTACATGTAGCTTATTGCGCAGGGCTCATTGTTACATTTGTAGTTTCTAGGAAACGGTATATCTTATCATGGTTGCTATGTGATGTTTTCTCTCTTCTTCCCCCTTTATTCTTTCGGAGGCCGCTGCATGGAAGCCATTGGAGACTTATACTTATAATAAAGAGGAGATAAATCAGGTAGAAATATTAGTCATGCTTCTTATTGTCTAACTATAATTGTTGTTAGTTTTCACTGATGTGTCCATATCATTACTTCTGTTAAAAGTTAAAAGATTATAATTAGGTTCTATACTTCATGTTCGAGATGGGTTCCTCATTGCTGTTTTTATGTTTAATTCTTTGTTTGAGTTTGAAACCGTTTCCTTACAGGAGCCAAGTTGGTCCCATATATTGATACTCATTCCTTGCAAGTTTTAACTGTTTTTTAATTAAAAATTTGGAATGAGTTTTTGGCATCAAAATAGAGTCAGTATTTGCAGCTACATTTTATGGTTTCTGCATTTTTTTTCATCTACATTTCACTCTGTTTTCAATCGATTTAAGTATTTAGCACTATAATTATTATTTTTAATACGTAAAAGAAATTTTATCAATACGAAAAATAGGGATAGCCCAAGTACACAGGTAGTATACAATTAGCACTATAATTATTTTGGGGCCTATTCAATGACATTTCCATCCTGTTTTAGTGATGGTAGTTGTTGTGTGTGTCTTTGTACTATTCATGTTTTTCTGCTAGCTTATTGGTTTGCTAGACTACCTCTGTATGTCTAGGCCACAAGATGTATTTGGTGATGGTAATCTTAGCTCTTCCAAAATATCCTTGTTTCCATCTACGCAGGTTGTATGCAAATCTAAGTCCTCTTTTCTTGCTGCTGCAGACGATGGCGGTGAAGTGAAGGTACTTTCTATGAATTAATTCAATGGTTGTTTCTCTTAGTAATGTATGTGTTGAGTTGTATGCATAATTTCATTTCATAGCGATTTTATGCCAAATGTATGTTCACTGCATTTGTTATGTATTCAACAGTTCATGGCGGGTGGGGGTTTAGTTTGGGGGAAGGAGTCTCCTAGCATCTGCACAGCTTAGATTGATATGTTTTAGTTGACAAAAAATTATCTTCTTATTGGGCCTTGCATGTCAGCATTTTTAACGATGCTTATTTCTGTCATAGAGGGTTTTTGTGAATATTTAAAATGCTTATTTCTTATTGTGCACTGTTTGTACCCATATGTTTACCGTGGAGGCAATGGATCTAGTTGTGAATTATAAGTGTGCTTTTATTTATTGGAAACAATTAAGTAAAAGTCTCAAGTCACGAATATTAAATCAGGAGTTCATGGATTCTATATATAGTTGATTATTTCTTTGTCTATCAGAAAATTACACATTTCCATATGATATGTGAACTAGACATAATATAATAACAATATAATTCGATTTATGACAGAAGACATGATTTTACTTTTGTGCTTATTCTCTATGATTTGATATGATTATTTTGACTCTTGTTGTTACCTCAGATACATCATCCTATTCTTTCTGGAAACTATTCTCAGTTAGTTGAAGTCTTGAAGGGTTTATTTTTTCAATTTAACCATTTCGTTTTTCCTCTTGATCTCCTTCTCTCTTTGGCCAATGAAACTCATTTCATCTTATGCTTTTCTTAAGTGCAAGAACAAGAATAAAAGTTAGTAATTCTTCTTTACTGTAGTTAGCTGCTGATCATATGATCTCTATGGCAGATCATTGACATCCACCAGCATTGCCTTTATAAAACACTAAGGGCTGGCCATTCAAGTGTATCCTGGTAAATTTAAAAGTATTCCCTGTTTGGTAGACCTTCACCATGTGCCATCTATGTAACATGTTCTGTTCTTTTATGTTGCTTGACTTATCTGTTTTGATACATTTCTAGTACTTCTATCACCTTAACTCTATATTCTAGATCTGTAGCAGTGTGCAATTTCTTCCTTGGAGACCTTGGGAAGGTACTTCTTATATTTTCTTTGTAACCCTCTCTCTCTCTCTCTCTCTCTCTCTCTCATGTCCAATCACGCTTGCACTTGGAGTCTCAATGATGATAGCGAAATGATATATACCAACCATAAATGCACAAGCCTCACGCAAGCCCTTTATAGGAGCCATGGTTACTGTGAATGCAGCTAAGGTTTTTAGGGGTTCCTTATTTGACATTTTTCTTCTCACATGAAACATGAATGCTGTCTTTGCCACTTTTCCCAAAATCTGGTAATAGTTTCTGAACCGTTAACAATTCTTTTGAGTACCAATTTCTTCTTGTGTATGTCAGCAGTTATTACTGGAGGTCTTGACTCAAGGCTAGTTTTGTGGGACTTCTCCAAAGGGCGCCCTTACAAAATTCTTGATTTCAGTATGTATTTGTCTACTCTGGTCTCTCCTTATCTCTATTATTTGATTTTGCACTTTCCAAGACCCTAATGTGGTTTAACCAAAATGAGATTTGTTCCCCCACTTCTCATGGGCTTTGAAAAGCATCAAGTCTAGCATGCTAGTCTTGGAACATGAATTGTCTACCCACCTTGGTTTATATTATATACATCTGTTCCGAAACAGGGCTCAGTTTTTCATCTTTTCATCCTAAGCAAAATGCTAAGCAATCCTCATGGTGAGAATATAGTCTTCTTGCAATCTTGTAGTTGATTAAAATATATCTATTTTTCAGTTGTAATATCTAGTTCTATTTAACTGTCAGACCTTTGACCTGTAGCCTTCCAAAGATTGATGTGAGTATATGTTGCTTGGGCAATAGTTACTAGTTTGTGAAGTTGTGGTTAAGAAGTGGGCTTCACAGAAAGCAGGTCAATTTGTGGTGGAAATGGAATTTAACCAAATAATTGATAAAGAGTTAAATTGAAAGCTTTACAGCCTCTCACAAATTATACAATGTTATTTTCTACAATAATGCGATATGTATATTACAGGTCAATTATAAAAGATGGATAGACCTTGACATATGTCGCATGATTCTACTAATGATTTTATACATCGTGAAAACAAATGGAGTCTTGGTATGGTATTAATGCTTGAACTAATTCAACCTTGCCATGTTTTGTTAACTGCAGGTTTGCCTGACGCAAACGGTAGTGGTAGTTCGGGACAATGCTTTAATCCTGCTTTTGTTCATGCACTAGCAGTTTCAGAAGTTGATATGTTGGACAACTTAGGCAAGATGTGTGCTGTTGCGAGGGGTGATGGTGCTGTTGATGTGATTAATATCGAGTTAGAACTTGCTGCTATGAGGTCAAAAAGCTCTACAAAACCCCGAAAAGGATCTCAATCAAGGTCTAAAGATGGTAGTCCGAGTGGTGAGGTAGAAAACCCAGATCAAAGCAGACAAAAGAGGTTGCATTTGGATTACTCATTTGGGGGGCACACTGCTGCTGTCTCTTGTGTGTAAGTCCTTTGCTTGTATGCAACTATATGAAACAAAACTTTGTATATTTTAACAACTACTCGCTGCAGGGCTTTCTCTTTGTTTGGGGAGAGAGGGAAATTCATTATTTCAGGAGGAAATGATAAGTCTGTGAAGGTCTGGGATTGGTCCAGATACCTTGATGCAGGGCAATCTAGTGGAAACAACAATCCACATTTGAACATCAATCTCAGCAAAAAAGTGAGTTCTTATTGCATTTTCTCCTCAAACTTCTTGGATCTGTTTCTAGTCCCTCTTTGTTTCTGTTTGTATAGAGCTTCTCATCTTGTGTGCTTACACTTTGGCAGGTCAATTGGCTTTGCACCACTCCAAGTGAAACAGAAAACCTTGTTGTTTGTGATACAACAAAAGTTGTGAAAGTCTATTCTGTATCATAGATAAAAGCTGCACATCATTGTATTTGTGGATAGATATGCCCAACTTTGGAGGGCAAAACCCATCTTTGGCATGGTGGACGATTATCGACAGTTTGCTTTGGTACTCTTTTTACTCCAGGGACCATGCTTCATTCTGTGCTTCCTATGGATGGTTGAGATCTCAAGGATATTTGGCAGGGGTCTTAACTCTTTAACAATAAGCTCAATTAAATGACATGGTGCGGCTGCCTGTTTGAGAGCATATCAGTGAACTTTAAGATTGTTTAAGTTGGGAGTAGTTGGTCTTCAGTATATGACATGTAACTGGATTATAGTAACTAGTTATATCTGTGGTTTTCGATGAAGCTCCTCGTGCCATTGAGAGGATCTTACGGAGATGTATTCCTCGGGAAATGGTTTTAAGCTTTTCATTTTTGTTACCATGGTGATGTAATTTTTATTTGTATTCATTGTATACTCAAATCCAATAGGATGATTCTGAATTCTACTAAACATCCCCCCATCTAGAGACATTCACAATCTTTTTAACTGTTTGTGTTTGAGAGACCCGAGTATAATTTACCTCCCACGAAAATCGAACATAATTAGATGAAACATCTCCAGAGAGGATGCACTGACTAACGGAATGCTTGTATAATCAAGATTGAAGTTGGGTTTTTATGCCTATTACTTTACATAAGCGGGACCAACAAAATAATGGTCAAGAATTTGGCCAAGTGAATATAACAACATCTACGATTTGAAGGACGCATCACTGCCGAATGAGAAAAAAAAAACCCATTTAACGGAAGATGTTGGGTTTGTTTTCAAATTAGAGAAATGCTTGTCACGATAAACCTAACATGATCATTTATGACGGATCATTCAATCCACCATCTCTAACAAATTAGTACTTGAAGAACAATGTCACAATTCCGACAACTAGAGTTAGCAACTTCGATTTTTAGTTGAGGTTAGGCCTATTATAAGAAAGACCAAAGGTCCAAAACTAAGGTCCATTAATGTAGAGCACCAATTGTGATGTTGGATGCCAGGGTACTGATCTTTCCTTGAAAACTTGTGCAAGGTTGGTTAGTTAAAGATGTAGCTTGCCCAACCGAAAGCTTCCTTAGACTTCCCGCAAAATTTTAAATTCTCTTTTCTTCATACCAAAAAAATAGACGTTGCTTCTCATCTCTCTCTCTGTCTGTGCAGATCAATGACACCAACACCCCAACCTACAGGCCTTTCCAACCACCACCCTCCAACCCTTCTCAGTATAATAAAAATTCTCACAAAAACCAGCAATACCCTACTTGGGAATAGGGTTATATTCATATAAAGCCATCGAAGCAAGAAAGATTGAGAATCCCCTCGGAAAACCTGGTGTTGCGTCCATAAGGAAAGGGGAAGTGAAAGCAATATGATGGAGTCTGGGGTTCCTGTTTGCAACTCTTGTGGTGAGCAAGTTGGGGTCAATAACAATGGAGAGGTGTTTGTGGCTTGCCATGAATGCAATTTCTCCATTTGCAAGGCTTGTGTTGATTATGAGATTAAGGAAGGCCGGAAAGCATGCTTGAGGTGTGCTGCTCCATATGAAGGTAACTCTCCAGCTCTGGAATTTCAAATGGAAGTTTATTTGCGATTGTTTCAAGGGATCTTTTGCATTATATTTATTTGCGATTGTTAGAAATTCTAGATCAAAGTATACCGCAGAAGCGATATTGCCTCTTTGGTAAATTGTAGATTTAGAGCAGTTGTTCCACAGATTCTTTGACAATGTTGTTGTTCATCTGAAATAATCACATCGATAATAGAGTGTGCTACGTGGTAGAAAATCATAACATCACTCACAAATCCCACAACTTAGATGTCGGGACTAGAGAAAACTATTTGAGAGAGCATCATTTTTATTTACGTTTCAAGTGTATCACATTCACAAGGGGGGAGGGGCTATGTAAATAGCCCATCTACGTGTAAACCCCGGCTGGCCCTTAATGGCCAGCCATCAGGCCTTGCCACTTCAGGAGGTGAAGGGAGTAGGGACGCCCATTATGGGTGCCCCTTTCTTACTGCGATTGTTTGAAGGATTAATCTTTTGCATTATATGATTTGAAAATAATGACTGTTAAAAAGGTTAATCTTTTGCATTATATGATTCGGAAATGATGGCTATTAAAAAGGATATCAACGTGATTATAACTAGCTCTGGGAATATTATGAGTTCATGCAATGCTCAACTGTTTTCTGACATATTTATTGGTGTTGAGATGAAGGGGATTAGATCAAATCCTCTTTCTATTGCGAAATACTATATATCTCCTTCTTTAATTTTACCTTTCTAATAAAAAGAAATTACGTTGCTCTAATCTGGATTGCTTTGTGTCTTCTATAATGGGATTCTAGATTTAAATTCCTGAACTGATAGTGTGACTATGAATCCTCTAGATAAGTCAATCGATGAAGGTGGATTAAAGGCATCCGGCGATCGATCCACAATGGCTGCTCACCTTAATGATTCTCAGGTAAGAATGCCATGATGCAATTCTAGTTGGAGGTAGTATGATTTATAATTTTAGAAAGTGAGATGAAAGCCGCTGTACTTGTGATGGTGATTAAATTTTCAAGTTTTTAAGTACATTATGAGAATGGTAGGATGTTCACATATTAGTCATTTTGGCAGGTACCGGATGTTGGAGTTCATGCTAGACATATCAGTAGTGTCTCTACGGTGGACAGTGGTAAGTGATATTGATCTGGTGTCATATTGATTTTTGGTCTTCCACGATACTTTTGGTAACTGATTGATGTTTTCTTGAAGAAATGAATGATGACTCTGGGAATCCAATATGGAAGAACAGAGTAGAGAGTTGGAAGGATAAGAAGAACAAGAAGAAAAAGGCTCCAACTAAGGCCGAAATTAAGGCTAAAAAGGAGGATGATATTCCACCAGAGCAGCAGATGGAAGAGAAACAGTATGTTAAAATAAACGCCATTTCAACTGTGAATATATATATATATATATATGAGCAAAGTAGAAGAGAACAGATCTTAGTTTTAAGTTGATCCTAACAAAAGGTCTTTCTGAGATAAATTTATAGACATTAATGAGATGTGCTGATTTCTTTCGCAGGTCCCCAGAGGCTGTACAGCCACTTTCAAGTGTTATTCCAATTCCATCCAGCAAACTGACACCATACAGATGTGTTATAATTATGCGACTTGTAGTTTTATCGCTCTTTTTCCATTACCGAATAACAAACCCCGTAGACAGTGCTTTTGGACTTTGGCTCACTTCTGTCATATGTGAGATCTGGTTTGCTGTTTCTTGGGTATTGGATCAGTTCCCTAAATGGTCTCCAATCAACAGAGAGACATATACCGATGAGCTATCTGCAAGGTACAGATGATCGATCTATTCCTCAAATTCATATTGTTGTTGTAGATGTCAAAGGTCCAAGCTATAATATCTTGGAAATGGTTTAATACTGCAACAAGATTATCTACCTACCATTAATGTCCTTATCCTCTGTGAAACTCAGGTTTTTCTCCTTTCTGAAGATTTAGCATTAAGCCTGTTTAGGAACATTGTCAATATGTAGCATTAAGCCTGTTTAGGAACATTGTTAATATTTAGCATTAAGCATGTTTAGGAACATTGTCAAGGGGTGTTTCTACATCAAACCCCATGCTAAATACCCACAAGTAAAACCAAAGCCTGCTAGATTTGACATGCATGGAGAGATTAGAGAAACAGTAAATATATCTATTGAATATTCACAGATGCAATCATGCAGGTAATTAAGAGCTCATACCTGACGTTGGATTGTGAGATCACCACTTATTCAGAAGTTTAGATTGATAAGAAGATGTAGATTTTTATTATTTATTTTATATCTTAACATTCTCCCTCACCTGTAGGCTAGACTCTCCTTTAATGAGTGGCACAATACGTGAAATATTTAATTAAAATGGATAGAATGTAGAGTCAGAATTCGAATTCAAGATCTCTGCTTTAATACTATGTGAAATCATCACTTGTTTCAAAAGCTTAACTGATAGGAAGAGATAGATTTTTATTGTTTATTTTATTTCTTAACGGGATCTGATTAATGAAGTAAAGTTTACACGAAAATGTATGAATTGTTGTTGAACTTGAACATGTAGTAATGGTAAACTCACTGTCATTTCAGGTATGAAAGGGAGGGTGAACCGTCTGAGCTTGCTGCTGTGGATTTCTTTGTGAGTACGGTCGATCCTATGAAAGAACCCCCACTGATCACTGCCAATACTGTGCTTTCCATCCTTGCGGTGGACTACCCCGTCGAGAAAGTCTCCTGCTATGTGTCTGATGATGGAGCTGCCATGCTTTCATTTGAATCTCTGGTTGAAACTGCTGACTTTGCAAGGAAGTGGGTTCCATTCTGCAAAAAATATGCCATTGAACCACGTGCACCAGAGTTTTACTTTGCACAAAAGATTGACTACTTGAAGGATAAAGTGCAACCTTCTTTTGTGAAGGAACGTAGAGCAATGAAGGCAAGTAGATTAAACTGCTAATTCATGATAAAACTCAATTAATATCTTAATTATGTATTAATATGTTTGTTTTTGTTTTGTTACAGAGAGATTATGAAGAGTTTAAAGTGAGAGTTAATGCTTTAGTTGCAAAGGCTCAGAAAATGCCAGAAGAAGGCTGGACTATGGAAGATGGAACATCTTGGCCAGGGAATAACAGCCGTGACCACCCAGGCATGATTCAGGTCAATCTAGCCTATAGCTGATTCTCTAATTTAAAATTTAAGTTTTCAAATTTCTTGTTTAGTACCGTGAATATTGACATAAAACCATTTTTCACCTCTTTCAGGTTTTCCTTGGGCATAGTGGTACTCATGACATAGAGGGAAATGAACTTCCTCGACTGGTTTATGTCTCAAGAGAGAAAAGACCAGGCTACCAACACCACAAGAAAGCTGGTGCTGAAAATGCTCTGGTGTGTTTGAATTTCAACGAAAATAAATGATTGCATGGGAACATCAACATTTCATTAACACTTGAATTCTTGGTTTTATTCAGGTTAGGGTGTCTGCAGTTCTCACAAATGCGCCTTACATCCTCAATCTTGACTGTGATCACTATGTTAATAATAGCAAGGCAATTCGAGAGGCAATGTGTTTCTTGATGGACCCTCAAGTTCGTGGAGACGTATGCTACGTGCAGTTTCCTCAGAGATTTGATGGCATTGATCGAAGTGACAGATACGCCAATCGTAACACAGTTTTCTTTGATGTAAGTTTAAAGCTAAAAGCTGATACATGCTGCATTCGTTCAAATAGTTTCATTATTCTCTTTTATAATACAACTTTGTATTTTAAATACGTATTTAGTAACTCTAGTTAGAAATAAGAATAACATGAAACTGAACAATTATAAAAAAGAGTTTGGATATTAGCATGTCACTTTTTTATAGTAAAATGGGAAGATTTGGATGAGCAAAAAGCCAATGCTGTAACGACCATGACAAATCCCTGCATAATTACACCAGTTGTGGAGCTTTTGAGATTTGAGAATATCTTCATTTCAATTTCAGGTCAACATGAAAGGACTAGATGGGATTCAAGGACCAGTTTATGTGGGAACAGGTTGTGTTTTCAACAGGCAAGCTCTTTATGGCTATGGACCTGCTTCTTTGCCTAGCTTACCTAAGGCTTCCTCCTCCTCATCGTCATGCTCATGGTGTGGATGCTGCTCTTGTTGCTGCCCCTCCAAGAAGCCCTCTAAAGATCCCTCAGAAGTATACAGAGATACAAAACGTGAAGAGCTCGATGCTGCCATATTTAACCTCAGGGAGATTGATAGTAAGTCTACTTACCAAGGCAAATGCATTTTATAGGAATATTAATTAAAAGAACTTTCAATAAATAGGATGCGTTTTCCTTGTTCAGGTTATGATGAGCATGAAAGGTCAATGTTGATCTCACAGATGAGCTTTGAGAAAACTTTTGGCTTGTCATCCGTATTTATTGAGTCTACACTGATGGAAAATGGAGGAGTGCCTGATTCTGTTAACCCATCAACACTGATCAAGGAAGCAATTCATGTCATTGGCTGTGGTTATGAAGAGAAGACCGCATGGGGAAAAGAGGTGGACTTTCTTTCTCTATTATTACAATTGGACAAGAATGTGAAATACGTTACAACCTTTTGTTAATCTTTACTTTGAAGACAGTGCATTAATTCAAAATTTCGTGTTCTGAATTTGCAGATTGGTTGGATATATGGCTCGGTCACTGAGGATATTTTAACTGGTTTCAAGATGCATTGTAGAGGATGGAGATCAATTTACTGCATGCCCATTAGGCCTGCATTCAAAGGATCAGCCCCTATCAATCTTTCTGATCGACTGCACCAAGTTCTCCGGTGGGCACTTGGATCTGTTGAGATTTTCCTTAGCAGACACTGTCCGCTATGGTATGGATTTGCAGGAGGCCGCCTCAAGTGGCTTCAAAGACTAGCCTACATAAACACCATTGTTTATCCATTTACATCCCTCCCTCTTGTTGCTTATTGCACAATCCCAGCAATCTGTCTTCTCACAGGAAAATTCATCATACCAACGGTAACTTCTTCTTATACTTACCCTTAAAATTAAAGATCAAGTCTTGATACAGTCCTGTTTTTCATGTTCATTTTCCTTTCCGTTTGATGCAGTTGTCCAACGTTGCAAGTACGCTGTTTCTTGGCCTTTTCATCTCCATTATTGTGACCAGCGTGCTTGAGCTGCGGTGGAGTGGTGTCAGCATTGAAGACTGGTGGCGCAATGAACAGTTCTGGGTGATTGGAGGTGTTTCGGCCCATCTCTTTGCTGTTTTCCAAGGATTTCTGAAGATGTTGGCCGGCGTTGATACCAATTTCACCGTCACTTCAAAAGCAGCCGATGATGGAGAATTTGGTGAGCTCTATCTTGTAAAGTGGACAACAGTTTTGATCCCTCCAACAACACTCATCATCCTCAATCTGGTGGGTGTTGTGGCTGGATTTTCTGATGCTCTTAATAAAGGATACGAAGCATGGGGGCCACTCTTTGGCAAGGTTTTCTTTTCATTCTGGGTCATTCTCCATCTTTACCCCTTCCTAAAGGGTCTCATGGGCCGCCAAAACCGGACTCCAACCATTGTTGTTCTGTGGTCGGTGCTCTTGGCCTCAGTCTTCTCGCTTGTCTGGGTCAAGATAAATCCCTTTGTGGGCAGTGCCACAACCGTCACCCAAAGCTGCATTTCTATAGATTGTTAGGTCTCTCTCTCTCTCTCTCTCTCTCTCTCTCTCTCTTCTCTCTCACTCTCTCTCTTTGGTGAGTGTTTCACATATTGATGTAAGTTTTGGACATATACGTATTGATATTTTGAGTGCTGGATAATCCCTGTTTGCCAACTGAGAAAATATTTTCTTACATGAGTTGAAATTCTACAGAGAAAGATGCCAACCGGTCGAATTATTTTGTTTTTATCTCCAATCACTCGGCATTAGTTCATCATATTAGAACAGTAAACTGTTGGTTTGTTAACATATCACTTTCATTTTGTCTGGCCATGTTTTTAGGGAATAATGTGGGTTCGAGCCACAGAATATTGGCCCCAACGGTCACTTACATGAATGTCCACTAAAATTTTTGTACCGTTTCTTCACCACTAAACTTGAGATCACAGAAAGTAGTTTAGTTTGATAATCTAACCCAAAGGTACTTTGAATATTCAAGAAATATTGCCCAAAAAACATGAGATTGCCTGATCTATGAAAATGTCAGAACATTTTCTAGAAGAGTTAAGTCAGCATTTTGTGGGTAAAGTTCAAAGCAAGCGTCCTTGCAAACTTGCATATTATTATTGTCATTAATCATTATTATGCCTTCTCAAATTAAGCAACGAAATTATTTGAGAAAGTAAATTACAAAGAAACCAAACCTTGAACATAGTATAAGGGCATATGGCATACTTTTATATGCATATATATGATGAAACAAATATAAGATTATATATTTAGTCCCGTTTGGATTCGAAATTGAAATGAGATGAGTTTTGAAAGTTGAATAAAATATTATTATTATTATTATTTTAAAATTTTAAAAAGTTAAATTAGAATTTGAAAAAAATTATACTGAGATTTGTATTTTATATGAGAATTTGAAAAAGTGTAATAATAAATTTGAGATAAATTAAGACAAGCTTAACTTGTCTTCGAATTCAAACAGAGCCTAATCTTTCAATTATCACCCTTTCTCAAATTTATCCCTAAATTAACGTTTGAGTATCAATCTCAATAAATACTAACATATATCACTTCTGCTTTAGGTTGGATTTTGTTGCCTACGCAAAATAATTCACGTGACTTGCAAGTACCATTTTTTTGGTTGGAAAACAACCAAATTACCAGACGTCATGTGTTGTACCATTGTTCAAGTTGATGTAGCCAAATTACCAAGTTCTTATACATTATTATATTCACAAAACTTTAGCACATAATATCTCAAGATCTATACAATTTCTTATTATTATTTATATTTATAAAAGAATACAATAATGAAGTTTTTTATGATAATTAATGTGATAGATTTTTATATTAATAATTTATTTAATGAACTAAAAATATACTATGAAACTTATATATTTAATATTTCAAATGCGTAGCCCCTCCAAACCTAAAATTCAATTTAAAATCCTAATGCTAAATAATAAATTGAATGGCTAATGTTACAAAAAGATAAAGAGTTTATAAATCAGGTGTCTGTCATGTGGCGTGTTGGTATGAAGGTGCAGTAGCCACTTATTTTCCGACCAAAAAAAGAAAAAAAAAAAGTATAATCTAATCAAATACAGTCATTAAAAGGTGGGTCCCAAAAGAAATAATGAAAAAGAGACTAAGAGCTGGAAACAACGCACGCAAATGAAGCCGAAAGATATCTAATTCTATATATATTAATTGAGTAATGTTAACATTCCCAGTACACTTTCATATAAATAGTATTTTTGAATATTATTTATATGAATATGTGTTATGAGTATGGGATGCTTTTAATATTTTCTTACATTGATTAATAAAAAAAACCTTTTTAACGGGCATTTTTATTTAATTCTTTATTAACTTCAGTTTGGATTCAAAATTTATTTTTATTTTATTATTATACATTTTTAAAAACTTTCATATAAAATATAAATTTTTATACATTTTTCTCAAATCTTAATACAATTTTTTTAAATTTTAATTTAATTTTTTTAAATTTTAAATAATAATATTATTATAAAATAAACTAAACTCATCTTATTTTTAAATTCAAAAAGAGCCTTAATCTACTGCTACTAGTTAAAATTCCTCCTTTAACCTTTTTTTATCTTAAACTTCTACATGTTAATTAAAATAACAACCCTTCTTACCTTTAAAAAGTAATTGAATACAAAATTAAAATATGTATTTTTTTTTTAATTTTATATATTTTTTAGAGTGTGTGAGCACTATTTATGTATATGAGAACTTTATAAGTCATTCATATAACATAATTTGATTTAAAATATAATTTTATAAATTAAATATCATATAAATTAGGTGTAGTGTGAAAACCTTCAAACAATACTATTTTTTTTTTTATAATGATAAAATTTATTGATTTAAGGGTCTAAATGCTGTCTTTGGCCTTCATCATTATTCAATAGAGTTTATTTGCAAAAAGAGAGGAAACAAATTCAGTTAAAAAATAAAAATAAAAATTATATATATGAAAAATTCTATATACTAATATACTATATTATCATCTTACTTTTATTTTACTATATTATAATTCAATAATAATAAATATATCAATTCTCATATAATAAAATAATACTGTAACATTACTCAAACTGCATAAACTGTAAAATATATCAATGGCCAAGGGAGGAAAGCAGAGTCACGGCTCGGTACTTCAATGGTCATACACCCTCCGGTTTTTTTTTTTTTTTTTTCTAAGCTTATACACCCTCCGTTTAATACTCTACAGTGTCTACACTTCCCTTCCTACACTCATCACTTCTCATTTCAACACTGATTACATACTCTTAAAAATCTGTATGCTTCACACTTTCCTAAGCTCCGAAGAGCTCACTCCACCCTGTCTTTTCTCTGCACATCTCTGTCTAATCTCTGTCTCTGTCAACAATGGCACCACCACCGCCATTCTTCTTCACTCTTTTGCTATTCCTCCTCTCCATCACCACCACGGCCTCCAAATCTATCTCCGTTTCACCGACACCCTCCCCCACTTCCTCCCCAACCCCAACTAAGCCAACTCCAACCACTCCCTCTTCATCTTCTTCACCCTCCACGCTCGATCCCAAGCAACTCAGGGCCCTTCAGTCCCTCAACATCCCAACCTCAAAGGACCCATGCCAAAGCAAGAACAACGCCACCCTCCTCTGTGACTCGGCCAAGCCCTTCCGCCACCTCCTTTCCCTCTCCCTCTCCAACTGCTCCAACGACGACGTCGCTCTTTCCTTCACTGCCCTCAAATCCCTCTCTTCCCTCCATTCTCTCTCCTTCCTCAACTGCCCCATCTCCCCTATTCGTTTCCCTTCCGAACTCGCCTCCTCCCTCTTATCCTTCACCTGTATTCACTCCCTCAGAACTCTCACTGGCATCTGGCTCTCTCGCCTCCATAATCTCACCGACCTCACTGTCTCTTCCACGCCTGTCAATGCCTCCGGCCCTTTTGTCATTCTCGGTAATATGAAGAAGCTTAAGTCCATAACCATCTCCCACGCTAATCTCTCTGGAAATATTCCTAGGCACTTGAATCTTAACCTTACACACATCGATTTTTCGGGTAATAGGCTCAGGGGGAAGATACCCAGCTCCGTCACGCTTCTCGAGGACCTCCAACTTTTGAATCTTTCGTCGAATGCGCTCGTTGGTGAGATACCCACTTCGTTTGGGGACTTAATTTCACTAAAGAACGCGTCATTGGCTTCGAATTCTTTGACCGGGTCGATACCGGAGTCGATGTCGGCAATACCGAGTTTGGTTCACATTGATCTGAGCTCGAACCAGTTGAATGGTACGATTCCGAGGTTCTTTTCGGAGATGAAGAGCTTGAAGTACTTGAATCTCGCGAACAATGACTTTCATGGGGTTATGCCATTCAATGGGAGTTTCATTAAGAGGTTGGCTGTGTTTAAGGTCGGGGGGAATAGCAATTTGTGCTATAACCATTCAGTTTTGTCATCAAAGTTGAAGCTTGGCATTGCACCATGTGATAAGCACGGATTGCCGATGTCGCCGCCTCCATCTAAAGCGGATTCTTCTGCAGATGATAATTCCAGTGATTCGGACTACGATGAGAGTGATGGGGACGATTCCGATGACAAGAAAGAACATCATCACGGACCAAATAAGGTTGTTCTTGGAGTGGCAATTGCGCTTTCTTCGATTATTTTTCTTATTATTTTCCTAGTTCTTCTCTCAAAATGGTGTCGTTAAAGGAACCAGAAAAAAAAAAATTGCTTATTTTCTTTCACGTAGATTAGGAGAAATTAGTAATTAGAGATGATTTTTTTTTTTCATTTATGATACACTTAATGATGAAGAAGAGTAGGTGCAGAGAGAGAGAGAGAGGAATCATTGGATTGGTTTGTAATTTTTTTTTTTTTTGGCCCCTTTGATCATTTGGTGGAGAAAAGAGCAGTGGGTTGTCATTTATCACTGTTTTAGGTGTGTTCACTTTGGGTGTATTATTAGCTGCTGTCGAGGAGGAAAGTGGGTGATCTGTAATTCGTGAATACTGCCCTTTTCTTGAGCTACTACAAGCATTTTGCCTTTGCACACTTTTTTGCCACTAGGCCACTCTGTTCGTTCTATGCGCTTTAATTGAATCTAGTTTGTTGACTATCCACTGTTATTATTGTACTAGTGAAGCCAAACTCTAGAAGAAACCTCTGCTCATTCGTACAATTATGTCCAATCAGAGAAAATTCCCTGAAGAATGAGGTTTCTTCCTCCTTGCTTGACGAATGAGGTTCTATGATGATTTAGCTCTGTGGTGTCTAGCTTCTAAATTCTTCGTCATTTTCATGATTTTCATGGAGTCCATTTGTTGTTATTTTTCCATATTTTTGGGTTTCAGCCTCTATTCACTCACACGCCTTTTCCACCTCTCATTATCTTTATTAACCACAGCAAATTTATTGTTGGGCAGACACTAACATGGTTATCTGATTCAGTAGAGGAATGAACTTATATCCCACCAATAATCACACGCTCTTCTTGCTTATCTTTGCTGTGTGTTGGATCATGGATGCTTGGATCAACTTGGTCAGATTATCATGCTTTTAGGGGTTTAAGACCTGCCATTTAAGTTTTAATGCAGAGAAGAATTTCTTTCATTGCCTCACTGTAGCATGGTTTTGAAAATCTTTCCACTCTGGAAGAAATCACCATAGAGGGAAGGTGTTATGTTATGCTTGTTCTTGTCGTTCATTTTGAATCCTTGGTGCCGTTTTAGACGGAATTTGCCTTTGGTTTTCCTTCTCTTTTCTGGGTCTTATCCTCTCAGTTTTAACAGATAAGGATGTCCAAACCAGGTTGTAGTGTCTGTAAAAATCGATTGCCAAAATGAGACTGAAACTTCTTGTTCTTCTCGGTGGCCATTGATGATGTTATATGATTCTTAAAAGTTTCTAATCTCAGTTTTGAAATATCGTGCCAACCGGAATATGGCTTTCCATTAGTTAACTCGAGAATTGGAAATAAGCTAAATGTTGAATGAGGACAAGTTTATTTCTGACTGTTTTAAAGATGAGAAAAACAAACATTCAGAAGTGTTAGCCAAAAGCCCTTGAACAATCTATGCCACAACAGGACTTTGGCATGTATAAACCACCCACAGCTCAGAAAGACTCAGAATTGCATAAAGGTACATAATCTTGAGCAGACTTAAAAGGTAAGTAACACATAAATTGCTGCTGAACACCCCTGTGGTGGACTCTTTCCTTCCAAATGTCATCGAGGCCATGATTACAGTTAAACTGCATTTGCAATCTACCTTTTGCTACATATGGATGAAGGGGACATTCAAGATGCCGCCGCCCCTCATCTGTAAAACTAAAAAGAAGCTAATTAACAACGGGACAATTCAAATGGTATTGTTGATTCCTCATAGTATCAATCGGTACTGAAGTTTAGAGGGGACAATTTATTTCTTTAGGATCTTTATCCATCTGTGTGTTAATCAAATCAGGCCAGTCTAACAAAAAAATGAGATGAAAGCTGTTGACGGGAGACTCAAGTCTATTAGAAGGCAAAGTTTTTATCAGCGTTTAGAAAGAAGCTAATACACAAAGAATAGAACTCTCTCTCTCTCTCTCTCTCTCTCTCTCTCTCTCTCTCTCTTTCTCTCTCATACACAGATGTAAGTCAGGTCAGTTTTGGAAACAAAACATTCTCAAACATTTTCTATTACTATTCATTACTTTATTATTATTTTTTCCATACTTTTATTATTATTTATTATTATTTAATATTTTTTATTATTATTTTTTACTTATTTTTTATTAGTATTCACATACTCTCAAACATCCTCAACATCCAATCCTAATCTGAGTGGTGTCAAAAGAATAATCATTTCTTACCACGGTAATTATTACACCAGCAACTTCAGACTTGGCCTATACAACAAATAAAAAGTCCTGTAGAAGGATAGGTTTTAACTTACAGAGATAATGGATTAACAAGAATTTTAAAAAAAAAAAAGGCTAATAATAATAATCACGAGGAAGATATGGGACTAAACTGATCTTTATCAATATGCTAAGATTTTCAGAGTCAATAATTTGATGATGTTTCTATCGCATTTGAAGGTTTCATTTTTTGACGTCAAAGGGGAAGTCTAACCTAAAAGTTTATGCTCATTTTCAAGAGCACAGGACCATGTTGTTACATCCATACTAGTAAGTGGTGAGCTGTAGACCATGTAAAACATCTCTCAAAGTGGACCCCAACACAATCAATATCGTAAAAAACAACAGCGCTGGCCACGCAATAAAATTATCTGAACCCTTCAAAAAGAGATCTTACAGTACCCACATGGAAGAAATGAATCATCAATTTGATCTCTCTACTTTATAGTATTAAAAGATTGCTTTAGAAGCAGTTTATGAATGCTTCTAATGGTGAGCAGAATGATTCCAAGTAACTTGCTTTTTAAGCCTTCCCACAATAATATACCCTAAACAATAATAAACCTAACAAAACACTATTTTTTGCGATTATCATAAACCTAATTTGCACGTCTTAGAATATGTTCCAGAATTATTTGAAAGTCAGCAGTGCCCGCTTTGGCTGCCTTTATTCTCCACACTGAATAATTCCTTTACCTCCAACAACAAAGGTTGGAACTTGGCAAGTCATTTTTTTTTTATAACCTCTTGGCAACAAGAAAGTATTCCAAGGGACACAAATCCACTTTTTTCTCCAGAGTGATTACCCCGCTTTCCTACTCCTGCCAAGAATGGAGAAAATTTATGAGTACAAAACAAAAGAGACGCCCATCATATGATAAACTGTTTCATTTCATTTACGTGTGACATCAATGATTTATAAACTCTTACATATAGGGGGAGCTTCTCAGTATATCTGTAATCACATTGTTTTGATCTGTGAATTTGGCAGAGCTTCATTTAATCCAACACATATCCTAATCCTAATTCTTCATCAAATATATGTTTATCTCAGGTCAACAAACCATAATTTGTGACAACTCGTGAATCATTCCTCCACATACAAGTACAACTTGAGTTGCAATGATTCTAGATATGAACTCATTCACATTCACATTGACACTCATACTCCGCTTTGATTCACCAGAAACCTCTGCAAGAACAATGGCCATTTTTAAAATGGTGAAAGCGATTGGAATCTCTCAAGATAATCTCCCTGCCAGCAGACTTGGATAAGAACTTGGCCATCTCATGACAGTCACCACATACTCTTAGATTCTTCGTGACTCGTATGGTTTTTCTGGAAGGCAGGCTCAATATTCCAAAAGCCATGGCTAACTTTTCACTGTGCCCACAGAGAGCCATTTCCTTCTCCATATCATCTGCATTAATTAAAGAATACCTTGTCTTAGGAAAGTAACCTTCTTCCTTCATTTTTGTTCTTAGTCTCTTCAATAGTAACTCTATCTTTTTGGCTTGTGCATGTGAACCATCTCCAGCCACAAAGACATTAACTTTGCCACTGATTTCTATCCAACTACATCCTGGGTTCTTTTTCAATCCTCTCCGACCAATCCTCTCACGCAGTTTTTTCACTTCTTCCCACTTTTCCGCCTCTGCATAGATATTGGCCAGAAGTACATAATACCCTGTGTTCTCTGGCTCCAGTTCAAAGACATGTTCTGCGACTTTCTCTGCTAGTTTTACATCATGGTGGATCCTGCAACCACAGAGCAAGGCACCCCAAATAGTGGCATCTGGTTTAATTGGCATTGTCTCGATGAATCTATACGCCTTTGATAAATTCCCAGTGCGGGCAAGAAGATCTACCATACAAGCATAATGCTCCAACTTGGGCTCAATATTGCATTCATTTCTCATAATGTTGAAGAATCTCCATCCCTCATCAAGTAATCCAGAATGACTGCATGCATAAAGTATAGAAATAAAGGAAACTTCATCAGGCTGAACACCTGCATTTCTCATTTCATTAATTGTAGCTACAGCTTTACTTCCAAACCCATGCATCCCATACCCAGCAATCATAACTGTCCATGAGACCAGGTCCTTTGAAGGAATCATGTCAAAGAGTAACTGCGCAAAAACTAGTACTCCAGACTTTACATACATGTCAACAAGTGCATTAACAACATATTGATCTGATGAATATCCATTTCTTAATATGTGACCATGAATCTCTTGGCCTCTTTCTAGAGCTGCTAGACTGGCACAAGCTGGAAGAATACAGGCCATTGTTATGCTGTCGGGCTTTACCACTCGTTGCATCTCAACAAACAAATTAAGAGCTTCGTTGGGAAGACAGTTCTTTGAGTAACCCCCTATCATGGTATTCCATGAGATAATATCCCTTACAGGCATCTGAGTAAAAACTGAGCGAGCATCTTCAATGCTTCCACATTTTGCATACATATCCATGAGAGCATTAGACACAGACAAACTTGAGTCCATTTTCTTTTCCTTTATATAGGTGTGTACATCCCTGCCACTATCCAAAGAGCCATTACAAGCACAAGCATGAAGGATGCTTGTGATGGTAAACAGATCAGGGCTAACACCATTTCTTTCCATCTCGTAGAATAATCTAATTGCCCCATCCGATAGACCTTCTCTGACATAACCCGATATCATTGAAGTCCACGACACGACACTTCTTTTGCCCATCTTCTCAAAAACTCGAACTGCAGCATCCAGATCACCACATTTTGAATACATGTCCAGTAGAGTATTCTTGAGCTTGATTTCTCCATCAAAACAAGCTTTTATTGCATAAGCATGAAGTGGTCTACCCAACCAGAGGGTACTAATACTTGCACAAGCCACAAGAACATTCACCATTGTCGCCAAATCTACCCCAACTCCCAAACATAGCATCTCTTGAAAAATCTCAAGTCCTTTTTTAGCAAAACCATTGGCTGCATACCCACTTATCATAGAATTCCACGATATAACATCTCGGTCAGTCAGTTCATCAAACAACTTCTTTGCACTTTCAACTCTTCCAACCTTGAAGTAGAAAGCAATTAGAGAATTCACAACCGAGTTGTCACAACTAAAACCCAATCTTAACAAATAACCATGAACCTGCTTTCCACCTTTTACATTTCCTAAGGCCGCACAACACTTTAAAACACAAGAAAAGGTATGAGAATTCGCTTCAGTTCCCACCTCACTCATCTTCCTAAATAAATACATAGCTTCCCCAAAATCACCAATCTTTGCGTACTCGTTTATCATAAGATTCCAAAGAAAGACCTTTTCATTAGCAACATTATCGAAAACCTGCCTCCCTGCTCTCAAATCTCCACAACTAACATACATAAAAACAAGTTTTGAACCCAGAACTCCCTCCACTAGTAAGCCATTAGAACAAATAATTGAGTGAACCTTTCTACCATCTTCTAGCGATTTGAGCTCGGCGCAGAGCTGCAAAACCAAACAGTAAGTCTTGGTCTCAATCTCGGATTTCTGAGACCTGCAAAGCAATTGCATGGCATTTCTCAAACTTCCCACTTGACATAAACTACAAATCTCGTTATTAACATCCACAACTTCGTAAATGGTCGACGAAGCGGAGGCGCGGGCTGTGGTAAAAGAACTACACAAATTGGTAGGGAATGGAGGGTTTACCCAACCTCGTTTGAAGAAAACGAAACCGGTTTTGGGTTCGATATTGTTTCCTTTAGGAACATGACTGCTTTGTTGGAAAGGGAAAGAGACCCAGAAGACTGATGCAGTTTTGGGCGTGACCAGCATGGCTCTGTCTCTGCAATTTTGAAGAGCGCAGGATAAATTTGTTAATAAGGAGAGAACCTTGTTAGTAAATATATTACTGATGGTAAGGATTAATATTGTAAATATATTCTTATTAGGGTTTGCTCATATTCTATTATATATAGGACTTCTTTGTATATTTGACATAGTAAAATCATTACAAGATTACTTTTACCTCTCTTAGATTTCTCTCAATATTTCATCATGACATCAGAGTCAAAATCCTGATCTTCCTGTCTGTGCAAACCGTCTTCTTGGTATTCTCCTGTTGCACACTAACTTTGCCTTCCACTATACTGCCAATGGGACTTCCGTAATTCTAGGTACGTTTTTTTGCTCTTTTTTTTCAAATCTGATCATAAACATATCCTTGAGAATTTTATCGGTACTTCTGCGTCAAAAATTTTGCGATTCGCTTATCCATGCACCCTCATGCGCCACCTCCTTCTGCTGCTCTTTATCCCACGCGCCCGCACGCGCCACCTCCATCAATTGCGCGTCAGTCCACGCGCGACACACGTCACGCGTCCCACGCGCCACATCCGTTTTGTTGATCCGGCACTCGACTCGACCTGGTTCGCCAACCCAGTTCACACTTGACCAGGTTCGTTTCCTTAACCCGACACAAGCAGTCAGTAGACTTTTTCTTTGACTTAGACTATTGACTTAGACTGTTGACCAGGAAAAAAAAAATATGTCTCAATCCTCTCCCAACCTTGATACCATTGTTCGTCCTATTAATAATATTTTAGATGGATCAAATTATAATATGTGGACTCAAAATATGGAAGTATTTTTTCGATAACGAAAATTATGGCGCTATGTTTCTAGTGATATTTTTGAACCTAAGAAACAAGAGAGTGAGAAGGATGATATGTTTGCGTGTCGCCTTGAAAATTGGCATTGTATTCATTACAAGATTTTATCTTGGTTTGTCAATACTTATGTTCCATCCATTCATAGCCTGTTTTCTAAACTTGGTAATGCTACAGTTGTTTGGGATTTTCTTGCAAAACATTATAACTGCACTCATGATGCCTCACTGCAATTTCAGCTTGAGACTAAACTTTATCAGATGCGTCAGGAATCAAGTCAGTGTATTGCTGATTTTTATTCTCAAGCTAATAATTTTTTGGAACAGTTATCTGCTGCAGATCCTAAACTTAAATGTTCTGAGGACATTGAGTTGTTTGCGACCTATCGTGATCGTCGCAAATTTATGCATTTTATTATGACATTGCGTGAGGATTTTGAATCTATTTGGGCATCTCTCTTGCATCGCACACCTCTACCATCTCTTGAAGTTGCAGTTGCTGAACTTATCTCAGAAGAGAAACGTCATTTAACAATGAAGATGCAGATTCTAGATTCAGTTATTGCTGTCATCCCTAGGAATACTTTTGGATCTTCTACAGTCGCAGGCCATGTTCCCTCTCAGTCTTCCAAGATTATCATCTGCAAATACTGTAAACGTTTTGGTCACTCTATTACAGATTGTCGTAAATTGCAAAACAAAAATTAGTCTCGGGCCCCCTTGTTACAAGTTGCTGCAGTGGCTCCAATTGCTCATTCTACCCCCTGAGTCTACTGCTGAGCCTCCTTCAATATCCACTCCTCTCACTACTATTGACATTGAGGCATTGATTTATCAGGTTTTATCTCGGTCTTCTAGTGCCTTGTCTGTCACCTCAGGTACATCTTCTTGATTTTTTAATTTTGCATGTTGTAATCACATGACCTCTAACCTTAATAGTTTTTCTCAAAAATCTACATTGTCACCTAATTCTATCATATATACTGCTGATAGCGCTCATTTATCTATTAGTCATATTGGGTCTATTTTCTCTCCTACCTTATCTGTTGACAACACCTATCTTGTTCCCAAGTTATCTTTAAATCTCCTTTCAGTTGATCAACTTTGTGAGTTAGGTCTTAAGTTTACTTTTTCTAATGCGGGTGTTGATGTGCAAGATCCATAAACGGGTCAACTCATTGGGACAGGCTGTAAGATTGGACGTTTGTTCGAGCTCGCTTCATTGCAGTTTCCATCAGATATATGTCGCTCCGTTGCTGCTACTGTTGTCTCTTCTCAGTTATGGCATTCTAGGTTAGGTCATGTCTCTTTTTCTCGTGTTTGTCTTTTGGCTTCCCAAGGTTGCTTAGGGTTTATAGGAACTGAGTCGTTTGATTGTATTTCCTGTCAACTTGACAAACAAACTCATTTACCTTTTAATAAAAATGAATCTTTATCCGCTGCACCTTTTGACTTGGTTCAATTTGATATTTGGGGTCCTACACTCACTCCTACTGTGGGAGGATGTCGTTATTTTCTTATTTTTGTTAATGATTATTCTCGTTATACATGGTTGTTGCCCAGATGACTAACACAAGAGGGGGGGTGAATTGGGTTATATTAAAAAATTAATACTTATAAACTAAATATACAATATAAAATATAACCAAAATGTAAAGTAGTAGGAAATATAAAGAGTAGGGTAAGAGAAAGCAAACTCAGTATTTTTACGAGGTTCAGCCCCACTGCCTACGTCCTCGCCTCAAGCTACCCCTTGAGGATTCCCAAATCCACTATTCAATCTCCTTTAGGTGGAGATAGAAACCTATTACACCTTTGAGCAGCACCGCTCCAAAGAATCCGTGTAGAACACCCTCTACACTTCCAATCACCTCACACTTGGTGATTCAACTATTCCCTGTGTAGAACACCTTCTACACACACAAGGGTTATACGCACCCTCTTACTTCCAATCACCTCACACTTGGTGATTTAACTATTCCCCGTGTAGAACACCTTCTACACACACAAGGGTTATACACACCCTCTTACTGATACAAGAATTGATAGTGGGTAGGCTATCAGAAAACACTCCTCAATGAGTGAAATAAGAACAATACAGCACAAACTATATCTCTCTCAACAAGAACAAGAATTAAGGCTCAAAACTTTAGAAAAGAGAGAATGAGAGCTTTGAAAGAATGATGCAAAATTTAGCAATAGATGTGTAAGCTCTTGTTGTGATTTTTACAAAACTCAAGTGAGCTATTTATAGGCAAATGAGTCTTCAATTTCAAATTTGAAAAGATTCCCATGTCCAAGACATCATCATTCACTTTTCAAAAATTTCAAATCAAATCTTTTTACTTTTTGCATGTGACAAAAGGAGCACACTTTACTTTTCAAAAATTTCAAACCTAATATTTTACTTTTTGCATATGATAAAAAGAGCACACTTTACTTTTCAAAATTTTCAAACAAAGACATCTACCTTTTGCATAAGTCAAGAAAAGCATCCACCACTTTTGAAAATATTCAAATAAAACATGCACATGTGAAAGATGACAATCAATCATCTTAATATTTTCAAAGTTCAAACCTTTAATCATATCATGCACATGTGAAAGATGACAATCAATCATCTTAATATTTTCAAAGTTAATTTTCAAAATATTCATGCACATGTGGAAAATGTATTTTAATGCTTTATGATAAAATATTTATTTTGAGCCTTAATCCTAAGCATTTGTATCAAGCATTTGTTAAGCATTTGTTATCATACAGGTTTCAAGTTCTATCAAGCATTTGTTATCATCAAAATCCATGTGTAGATTTACATGAACCTTGAAACCTTGAGTTCAACAATCTCCCCCTTTTTGATGATGACAAATACTTGATAGAACTTGAAACCTGTATGAATACTTAAGCTCCCCCTGAGAATGTGCGTTAGTTTTTCAAGCAAAAATATAAACATACAAGTATATATAACAAGTTTAGCAATTTAAACAATGTTAATGTTCTAGTCTAAAACTTCTCCCCCTTTTGGCATCATTAAAAAGGAATCATAATTATCTCAATAAGATATATTCCTACAATAACTAACAGACAAATAAAACGCTGCGTTAGTAGAGACTGTAGAAGTTAGAACCACCCGTGTCCGACAAAACCTGCAAAGGTTGAAGCCGAATTTTATCATCTCGGTGCGGAAGAAGATTTAAATCCGCTTGATGTTATTGACGAATTAGATGTTCCAGAGATTTGAAGTTGAATAATTAAAATTATTCGTGTCCGACAAAGACAGCAAAAGCTGCAGGCTTAGCTCTGGCAATGCGGTGCGGAGCCACGCGTATTTGACAAAACCTGTAAAGGTTGGAGGCCTAGCTCTAGTAGTCGGTGCGAAAGCATATTTAAATCAATCGCCTGATGTTGTTGACAAATGGGTTTGAAGGCTCTGAGTTTCTATAAAAAAATCATTTTCACCTATCGGATACCAAAAAAAAATATCGCTTCTTGACCTAAGTTCTGTTTCTCCATAACGATAGAATGGCCGAACAATTCTCTTCCACTAATGTTCCAGACTTGAATCAGGAACCCTTGACGCATCAACCATCAATCTTCTCTCCTAAGGCCGTCAATGCCATGATAGGAGCAGAGAACCGTTTTTCTAGTAAGAAAACTTTTGACAATGTGTGTCCAACATATCTTATATTTCTTTTGACTAATAAGATTTGAAGAGACAATAGTTTGTCTTGTTCTTTATGCTATCTCTATAAAATCAGTTTTAAAGTTCATCCGATTTGCATCAAATCTTATTCTCATCTCTATAACTCATCTGCATTCCTTCAATATTCTCGCTTTAAGTTTTCAATTCTTTTCTCAATGGCTCATTATTCTACATCTCAATCTCATGTCCTTTCTGCAGCTACCATTGGCGCCATGTTGCAGCAAGAGAACAATAATTTGGCTAATAAGCCAGACTCCGATGCTATCTACGACTTGGTGAGTCTCGGTACTCGCTACTCATCCTCTATTGTTGCTTTTTCCCAACGGCTACAAGTCAAAAATCATGAGGTTGAAAAGCTTAAAGAACAAATTGTTGTACTTCAACGAATTGTTCAAGAGTCTCACATAAGGGAAGGAATCGTTCGACAGAAGAATAAACGGTTGAAATCACTATTGGATTCTTCATTCCGCTTGCCAGTTCCCATGGATAGGGAGGACATGATATTGTATGAAGAGAATGAGCGTCTCAAACATGAGGCTAAGAACCTCAAGTTTATGTAGGTCATTTGAGTTAATGGAATAAAAGTATCTAGCAGATATTCATGGCATGCATGTGTAGTCTATCTTTTGATAGGGGTTTTGTAAAAATGTCTGCCAATTGATCGTGTACTAGTGAATTCTAATGCAATATTGCCCTTCTGCACATGATTTCTAAGAAAATGATATCTAATATCAATATGTTTGGTCCGAGATTGTGTATTGGATTCTTTGAAAGATTTATAGCACTTGTATTATCACATTTGATTGGAATGTGATTGTACATACGTTTAAAATCCTCAAGTTGTTGCTTCATGTAAAGAACTTGGGCACAACAACTACCCGCAGCAACATATTCTGCCTCAGCAGTAGATAGTGCAACAGAATTTTGTTTTTTACTAAACCAGGAAACTAGTGCATGACCTAAGAAATGACATGTTCTACTAAAAATTTTTCGATCATCTTTGCAACTAGTATAATCGGTACCTAAATAACTAGTAAGATCGAAAGAAATGTGTTTAGGATACCATAACTCTAAGTCAAGGGTACTGGCAAAATATCTAAAAATCCGCTTGACTGCAATCAAATGAGATTCGGAAATGATTGAAAACGTGCACATAAACATATATTGAACATAATATCAAGTCTACTAGTTTATCAAATATAATAAACTACCAATCATACCTCGATATACCTTTGAGTCAACTGATTTACCGGATTCATCTTTATCAAGTTTAGTGGATGAGCTCATTGGTGTTCCAGTTTCCTTAGCACCTTCCATCCCAAACTTTTTCAGCAATTCCTTAATATATTTTGATTGATTGATGAATATTCCACTTTTTGCTTGCTTAATTTGCAATCCGAGAAAGAATGTAAGCTCTCCCATCATGCTCATTTCAAATTCTTCCTGCATAGTCTTAGCAAAAACTTGGCACATATTTTCGTTAGTAGCACCGAATATTATATCATAAATCTGAATCAAAAGAGTATCATCATTTTCTTATTTAATGAAAAGAGTTGTATCAATTTTTCCTCTTGAAAAACCTTTTTCAATCAAGAAACCACTGAGTCTCTCGTACCATGCTCTAGGAGCTTGTTTGAGTCCATATAGTACTTTTGTGAGTTTGAAAACATGATTTGGAGAAATATGATTTTCAAAACCTGAAGATTGCTCAACATATTTTACCTATTCTCACGATCTTCCCTTTTGAGTTGTCTCTAAATGTCACGTGTCCTTCTTCTTTAGATCTAAGATCAAAGAACTTAGTCTCGTCTCCCGTCATGTGTCTTGAACATCCACTATCTAAAAACCATTTATTTTTACATGTAGAATACTTCATGCATACCTACAAAAGTAATTAAAAACAATTCTTGGTACCTAAGTTCTTTGGGTCCTTTATTTATTAGTATTAGAAGAAACAAGATTTTTAGGTACCCATATGGCCCTAATAGTCATTGTATGTTTTCTTCTAATAGGACAAGCATGATAATTATGACCATTTCTATTACAAAAATTGCAAATAGCATGTGACATATATGAAGAACTTGAGTGATTATAATAGTATCCTTTTTTTAACAAAATTATTTTTATGAAAAGAATTTTGAATATTGGACTTTGATGTAGAAGGATTATCAAAGAAGTTTTTATAAGGTTTGTATTTTTGTTTTGGCATATATCCCAAGCCTGCCTTGTCAAAAACACATCTTTGACTACCAATAAGTTTTTCAAAATTTCTTTTCCATTCGTAAAGTTTTCAATAATATTTTCTAAATCAGTTTTCTTTTTGTTCAGCTCAAGATTTTCATTTTTCAAAACAATACTTTCTTTCTTAAAATATCAATTTCGTTTGTTAAAGAAGAATTTTTCTTTTTCAAAGCAGTATACTTGATACCCAATTTTTCAAATTCCTCATATACCTCTTCTAAAATATTTTGCAATTCTTCATATGAAGGATCTTCAATATTATCAAGATTTGTTACCTCAATGTCATCTTTAGCCATAAGACAAAGATTTGCTGATTCTCCATTGCTTGCTTCACTATCTGAACTACTTGAATCATCATTCCACGTAGCTTTCATTGCTTTTTTGCCTTTGTTTCGATCTTTCTTTAGCAGAGGACAATCTGGCTTGATATGACCAGGTTTATTGCATTTATAACAAATTAAAGTGTCATTTTTACCTGAATCTTTCTTGGAAAACTTATTGAAGGATTTTCTTGGAGGAGTTTTATTTTTCTTTAAGAACCTCTGAATTCTTCTTATTATCATCGCAACTTCTTCATCTTTGTCGTCATTTTCCTCATCTTCATCACTTTCACTTTCATGTGGAACAGCTTTAAGTGCCAAACTCTTCTTTGAATTTCCTTCTTCTTCTCCTCTTTTCAATGTGTACTCATGGGTGATAAGTGACCCGATGAGTTCATTCACTTCGAGCTTCTTGAGGTCTCTAGCTTCAAGAATCGCTGTCACTTTTGACTCCCAACGTTTTGGTAGAGAGTTGAGAATTTTTCTTACTATCTCCACTTTGGAATAAACTTTGCCAAGAGCTGTCAAGCTGTTTATGATGTTAGTAAAACGAGTGTGCATACTAGAAATAGATTCATCATCATTCATCTTAAACATTTCATATTCATGAGTAAGAATATAAATTTTTGATTCCTTGACTTGAGAAGTTCCTTCATAAGTAACTTCCAAGTTATCCCAAATTTCCTTTGCTGTAGTGCAAGTCATTACTCTATTAAACTCATTACCATTAAGAGCATTATATAATAAATTCATAGCAGTTAAATTCAAAGTATAAAGTCTATCGTCTTCACGATCAAACTCTTCTTCTTCCTTTTTGACCTTTACTCCATCAACCACTTTTGTTGGAATATAAGGTCCATTTACAATGCATTTCCAGATTTCTCGGCCTTGAGACTGAAGGAATATTCTCATTCTAACTTTCCAGAATGAGTAATTGTCTCCGCAAAAGAGTGGAGGCCGACTGCTAGATTGACCTTCACCAAATGAAGCTGCAATGTTAGCCATAAGATCTTAACTCAAAAGATAGTTAATCTTATAACAGAGCTTTAGCTCTGATACCAATTGTTGCCCAGATGACTAACACAAGAGGGGGGTGAATTGGGTTATATTAAAAAATTAATACTTATAAACTAAATATACAATATAAAATATAACCAAAATGTAAAGTAGTAGGAAATATAAAGAGTAGGGTAAGAGAAAGCAAACTCAGTATTTTTACGAGGTTCAGCCCCACTGCCTACGTCCTCGCCTCAAGCTACCCCTTGAGGATTCCCAAATCCACTATTCAATCTCCTTTAGGTGGAGATAGAAACCTATTACACCTTTGAGCAGCACCGCTCCAAAGAATCCGTGTAGAACACCCTCTACACTTCCAATCACCTCACACTTGGTGATTCAACTATTCCCTGTGTAGAACACCTTCTACACACACAAGGGTTATACGCACCCTCTTACTTCCAATCACCTCACACTTGGTGATTTAACTATTCCCCGTGTAGAACACCTTCTACACACACAAGGGTTATACACACCCTCTTACTGATACAAGAATTGATAGTGGGTAGGCTATCAGAAAACACTCCTCAATGAGTGAAATAAGAACAATACAGCACAAACTATATCTCTCTCAACAAGAACAAGAATTAAGGCTCAAAACTTTAGAAAAGAGAGAATGAGAGCTTTGAAAGAATGATGCAAAATTTAGCAATAGATGTGTAAGCTCTTGTTGTGATTTTTACAAAACTCAAGTGAGCTATTTATAGGCAAATGAGTCTTCAATTTCAAATTTGAAAAGATTCCCATGTCCAAGACATCATCATTCACTTTTCAAAAATTTCAAATCAAATCTTTTTACTTTTTGCATGTGACAAAAGGAGCACACTTTACTTTTCAAAAATTTCAAACCTAATATTTTACTTTTTGCATATGATAAAAAGAGCACACTTTACTTTTCAAAATTTTCAAACAAAGACATCTACCTTTTGCATAAGTCAAGAAAAGCATCCACCACTTTTGAAAATATTCAAATAAAACATGCACATGTGAAAGATGACAATCAATCATCTTAATATTTTCAAAGTTCAAACCTTTAATCATATCATGCACATGTGAAAGATGACAATCAATCATCTTAATATTTTCAAAGTTAATTTTCAAAATATTCATGCACATGTGGAAAATGTATTTTAATGCTTTATGATAAAATATTTATTTTGAGCCTTAATCCTAATTTCGAATTTTTAAGAGATTTACAAAATTACTCTATGATTTTAATGTGAACTTATTCCCTTCTTGCTCATGCTTGGTTCCTTGATGTGCTTGATTGTATTGTGTAGACAACTTGAACTTGAGACTCCTTTATTCTTTGAATTCATTTGTTATCATCAAAATCCATGTGTAGATTTACATGAACCTTGAAACCTTGAGTTCAACAATGGTTATATTTGTTACAGTATCAATCTGAACTTATTCATGTTTACCAAAATTTTTATAAAATGGTACAAACTCAATTTTCTCGTACTATTAAAGTCTTTCATTCAGATAATGCCATGGAGTATAATGACAAAACTCTCATTGAGTTCCTGCATCAATAAGGCACATTATCACATCGTTCTTGTCCCTATATCTCACAACAAAATGGTCGTGCAGAGAGAAAACATTGTCATATCCTAGATATTATAAGAGCTCTTTTATTTTCTGCTTTTTTACTTGAAAAGTTTTGTAGTGAAGCTGCTCTTACCGCTGTATATTATCAATCGGATCTCGTCACCTGTACTTCAAAACAAATCTCTTTATGAGCTTCTCCATGGTATGGTTTCCAATTATTCCCTACTTCGAGTTTTTGGTTATGCATGTTTTGTTACTCTTCCTCCTCACGAATGAACCAAACTTGAGCCCCGTTCTCGGTTATGCTGTTTCATTGGCTATGGTTTGACTCAAAAATGATATCGATGTTATGATCCTATCTCCAAACGTCTTCGGGTCTCTCGTCATGTGGAGTTCTGGGAACACAAACCATTTACTAGTCTTTTCACATTTTCCCCTTCCTCTTCAACCCACTCTCTCATATTCAGTAATCCCTCTATTGCCCTATGTTCTAACTCTTCTGTAGAGATTTCGAGCTCATTTGACAGTCCTTCTACTGCTGCACCCAATCTAGTTGATGCGTTTGATAGACCGCCTGCAACATCACTCGTTCCAAAGTCCTCTCCACTCCCTGAACCTTGTCGTTCCAGTCGGGTAAGTGTTCCTCCTACTTATCTTCGTGATTATCACTGTTTCTTTGTCTTTGCCACCCTCCACGAACCTCACAATTATCGTGAGGCTCGTACTAACCCTCTTTAGCAAGAAGCTATGTCTAATAAATTGGATGCTCTTGTCGAAACACATACTTGGGATATGGTGGACTTGCCTCCTGGAAAAATTACAGTGAGATACAAGTGGATATATAAAATCAAGACTCGAGCAGATGGATCTGTTAAACGCTACAAAGCTCGACTTGTTGCAAGGGGATTTACTTAAGAGTATGGGATTGATTATGAGAAGACTTTTGCTCCTGTGGCTAGACTCACTTGTGTTAAATCTTTACTTGCAGTTGCTGTTGTCCGGCATTGAAAAATTTTTCAAATGGATGTTAAAAATGCATTCCTCAATGGTGATCTTACTGAGGAAGTTTATATGCAGCCTCCCCCTGGCTATGAGCATTCTCCACATAAAGTTTGTCGCCTTCGTCATGCACTTTATGGGCTCAAATAGGCTCCTCGAGATTGGTTTAAAAAATCTCGGTCAGTGGTTTCTCAGCAAGGCTTTCTTTCTAACCCATATGATTATGCACTTTTTGTTAGCACTATTGGGGCAGGTACAATCCTTCTTCTTCTTTATATCGATGATATAATTATTACTGGTGATGATATTACTGATATTCGAGATCTTCAGAATTTTCTTAATCAAAATTTTGAGATGAAGGATTTGGGGCACCTTAACTACTTTCTCGGCCTTGAAGTTACTTCAAACCAAAATGGTTATTATCTCACTCAAGCCAAATATGCCTCAGACTTACTTTCCAAAACTGGGTGATAGATAGCAAAATAGTCACTAGTCCGCTTGAGTATACTACTTAGCTTCTGGTCATTGATGGTTCCTCACTTGCAGATGCAACACTTTATCGAGAGTTAGTTGGCAATTTTATTTATCTTATTGTCACTAGGCCTGACATTTCATATGTTGTTTATCTAATCAATCAGTTTTTGAGTGCGCCTTGATCTACCTATTTTGTTGCAGTTTTTCGGATTCTACGCTACATCAAGGGTATTCTATTTCATGGTCTGCACTTTTCATCCCACTCCTCTTTGGAATTACAGGCTTATTCTAATGCAGATTGGGCTAGAGATCCTACTGATCGCCGCTCCACCACTGGTTATTGTTTCCTACTTGGTACTTCTTTGATTTCATGGCGTAGTAAGATATAGTCTGTTGTTTCTCATTTTAACATTGAGGTTGAGTATTGTGCTCTTCCTAATACGACATTTGAGTTTTTTTAGTTACACTGGCTTCTGAAAGATATAAGTGTTCCTCAATCCAAGTTCTCCTCTTTACTATGATAATCATAGTGCCATTCAGATTGCGCATAATGATGTGTTTCATGAGTGTAGTAAACATATTGAGATTGATTGTCATTTCATCCGCCACCATCTTCAATATGGTGTCCTCCAATTATATTCAATTTCTTCTGAAGATAATCTTACTGATATCTTTACGAAATCACATCCACTTAATCGACTTGATGATCTTGTTTCCAAACTCCAATTAATTTCGCCACCAAAAATTTGAGAGAGGATGTTAGTATATATATATTATTAATTATAAGGATTAATATTATAAATATACCCTTATTTGGATTTGCTCCTATTCCACTATAAATAAAATTTCTTTATATATTTGACATGGTAAAATCATTACAAAATCATTTCACCTCTTTCAGATTTTTCTCAATATTACTAACAATTTTAGCGCGCATGAAAGCGCTGGCCCATTATATGACTCGTCAAACTGCACAATGAAAGAGTTGGCGCGTGTCAGAGACGCGCTTTAGGAAGGCTGTTGATCAGTTTGAAGCCAATCTTCATGAAGGAAGTGCAGCGGTGGTGTAAAACTTGTAAATTAATGTAGTAAATCATATTAATTTATAATTTTATTTTTATAACATTTTTTTATGAATTAATTTTGTTCGGGAAATCCAGTCTTATTTCAAAATATTTTTTTTAAATATTGCTTAAATAGAAATATTTTTTTATTTTTAACATTTTTATCTAATATAGTTATAATTGTTTTAAATTTTTAAATAAATATAAAAATTAATAGGATATTTTTAAATTTTAAGTTAAAAATTATATTAAAAAATTATATTCTAATAATATTTTAATTTTATAATATTTTTTATTCAATTTTTTCTTATCTAAACTCAAATCATTACATTATTATTTATAAAGTAGGCACTATTATTTATAAAATATCTATCTTATCTCATTATTCAAATATTTCTTAAAATTTTCTTTTATTTTTTTGCTAGTTAAAACTTGAAAGGACAAAGGTAGAACGAGAAAAATTATTAAGTATTTCCAAAAATGAATTGCAAAGATTTTTAATGAGAAGAAAAATAAATATCATTAGAAACTACAGCATTTAATGAAATCTAATTTATCAAAATTCCAATATTGATCTCAAGGTAAATAGATTAAAGTAAAAGTCGATAATCAAATTGACATATACGTTAAAGGTTAAACTTATAATTTGTTGAAAAACCCTTTAAAAATATATATATAATTTGTTGAAAAACAAAATCATATATTTGCTTAGAGCGTTTTTATTGATTTGTCTAAAGTTAAATGATAATTTTAGCCAATATAAAAGGAATTTAAATTTTAATATAAAAGGAATTAGAATATATTAATTAATAATTCTATTCTAATTAAATTATAAGTTAAAAAAATAATTAGTAATTATGTTCTATTCAAATTAAATTACTAACTAATAAAAAAATACTTAATAAAATAAACATTATCATCAATATAGAAATTTGCTTTAAGTACAGTAATTGTCAAAAAAAATAATAAAAAAAATTATATTTAACCAATGTAAAATAATTATCATAAATGAAAATAAATTTGACAATACTTTAGATAAATTTCAAAAATTTGAACTTTAGCTAATTTAATATAGCCATATTTTAAAATTTATTGATTAAATATAAGATGAATTTGATATTTAGACCGGCCAAATGAGAGTTCTTTTATAATACTGATATTGAATTAGTTAAAAATTTTCTTTAAAAAGTATAAGTTTTGTATACAATCTAAAAAAATTTTATCCTATTTGATCAATTGTGATAAAAATATATATATAAAAAGAATAAAAATACCTTTTTTTTATAAAAAAATAAATTATATTTTCAAAATTTTCTTTAAATGACTAATTCAATACAGTGCTATTATCCATATCAAACGTTTGTGGGGGCCGCAAGTGAAACGTGTAGGATAACATGTGAATTGTGATTAGAATGGGCTATCCATTTGCATATTCAGATTCAGGGTTCCCAGCAGAATATGAATGTAGTAGCAGCTCTCCATCCCCATGGCCTTCAACTTCCCATTTTCCTCTCGTTCCGTGGGCAGCCCAGGCTGGGAGGAAAACTCATTTACTCTCTGAAAGGTGTCAAATCTTTCAACACCCATTTTCTATCTTTCACTATTTTGCTGGCTGTTATGGACAGTATCTATTATTATTAATGAAAGACTAAGCTTTTTGTTACTATATTCGCTTTCGGAGATGATTGGTTCCTGAAGGGAACGGATTTCCCATTGCAATTTTCTGGGGTGGAATCTTGGTGTGCTTCTGCTGCTATTGAGACTTGTAGAAACGCGTTGCCCTCATCATGCCTAGTCATTGATTTTTTGTGATTGAATTGCGGTCGTTTTAGTTAACCTGTGTTGGGTTTTGAATTTATTGACTGTGCAACTCAACGCAGTAATACCTTTGTTATTACGTTTGTGCTGTTTCCATAAAGAAAGATTCTTTTGATTGATAGCTGATTTCTGATTTGATTCTTGAACCTACACATTGTGGTTAAAATTAGTAGTTCTAGTTCATTTGAAATTTTAGCTTCATATGACGGGCGAGTATTAATCCATTCAACCACTTTAAAAAGTATGAGTCAGACCATGGTGAAAGACAGAGGGTCCAAGGGACCTTCTGTTAAAGACCCAACTATTGATCTAAGAGCCCTAAGACGGTTGGATGCTAATTTGGTTAAACCTTTAATCCTCAAGAACATAGCATTCTACCACGCTTTCGAATCCGATATCCACGAGCTGCCCACTCTATCGATACTGACCCAGTGGTAGCTCTTTTCCTTTTGGCAGCTTCTCTCATCTTTAAACGAATTAACACTATGCCTATACATAGTACCAAAGCAATTTAATCCAACCTATAGATCGCCCCTTCCGTGACTTGAACCCTTGACGTGGTTCCTGCTCTGATACCAATTGTTAAAGACCCAACCATTGATCCAAAAATCTTAAGATTGTCGGATACTAATTTGGTTAAACCTTTAACCCTCAGGATCACAACACCAAATCAACAAAGGACTAACCATTTGTTGGTAGAGTAAGTGGTGGACTTAAGGGAGGTGTTTGATGTAATGGATTTAGACCAAAGGGGCAAGATAAACCTTGAGGAGCTTCGAGTCGGATTGCAAAGGCTTGGCCAACAAATTCCTGATGCAGATCTTAAAATACTAATGGAAGCTACTGATGTTGGTGGGAATGGAACTCTCAATTATGGAGAGTTTGTTGCAGTTTCAGTTCATCTTAAAAAGATGGGAAATGATGAGCGGTCACACAAAGCTTTTGCATTCTTTGATCAAAACCTGAGTGGTTAAATAGAGGTTGAAGAGCTACGGAAGAAGTCTACAATTATGGGAAAATTGCTAGCTTGGTTATAGAAAGGGAAGACAATGGAACTTCCAGAGGTTTGGGCTTTGTCAACATCAACATAGCATCTGTCATCCTGTTTGTTGTTATTGCTCCGTGCTTCTTGGTTACTCTGTACAAACGCATGTTCTTCTGGTTCACTGAGCTTTTGGTTGTCCTTTTTGGCATAGGCAGTCTAGGGCAACAAGGGTCAACAACTTAGTCCTTGGGCAAGCTTGGGTTGACTCACCAAGTGAGATGATCTTAACGAATTTTTTCTGGAGACAAAGTTGTGTTATATTTTCAACCATGTTTTTGGGTTGGAGCTGGTAGCTATGAAGTGGATGGATATGTATATAATGTTGCTGAAGTGCTCTCAAACCTTGAGGACAAAGTTCTTTGAAGGGGACGGCAATGTAACAACCCTAACTAACTTGGGCTCAGCCCAAGCCCATAGGCTACATTTACCTTTTACTCTTACTTCTTTTTCCCGTGTGTTTGGGCTTTAGATTACGGTATGGGGCCTTTAGTTGTAACACATAGTGGGCTTAGGCCCATAGCAGTAACTAGTTTGCAGATTGTGGTTTTGTTATCTTCTTTTACTTCTAGCCCAGGCCCGGTACATGGGTTATATGTACGGAGCAACTTTGCTCTGAAGATTTATCCAAACGGTATCAGAAAACTCAGTTTTTCCTTCTATCTTCTTCTTCTACCTGGAGGTCCTCACTCTCAAAGTGAGAGTATTCTTCTAACTCTTTTGTGGTGTGTTACACCTTCCTGTGGAACTGACAGATCATTTTTTATGGGTTGATATAACCAGGGTACTACTACTACCTCCCCGTTATGTTACTTTACTCTGACCCTCAGAAGATAAGCACTCTAGAAATAAGACCCATGTCTAAAGTTGTGTTAATTTGGATTATTTTTCTGAAAAGGAAAAAAGGTCTAGACATATCGCAAGTATATAAGATTAAAGTAGAGGTTGGACAAATGCGCAAAACATATGCCGTTCCTCTTTATAATTACTAAGATATTTGTTGGCTTTCATCTTTACTTTTATGGAGAGATTAAAATTCTTCTGGATTATATTGTTGTTTGTTTGCTTCTGATCGCATATGTTAATTCTACCATTTCCTCTTTATAGCCACCACTGAAGTTTGGATATCATTTTTTGGTTCTTATGTTTATATGGACCAAATGTTTTGTGAACTACACTGAGAGATCATTTTTTGATGCAGCTTGTTAAATTTGGCAGAGATTGCAGATGTACCTTCACTCTTTCACTCCCAAAAGGACTTTCCTTTCTTGACGGTTTCATGCATAAGATCTGATGGAAATAGAAGACGCGGACCTCCCTGGAGAAGTTCTGCCTCAAGAAGAAGAAATGATGAAAATGAGACACCCCAGTCATCATCCAACGGTAAAAAGTCCAACTCATCTGACCAGGAAGAGATTATTACTCTGTTCCGACGAATCCAGTCTTCAATCTCAAAGGGAGAGTCTGCAAGTAGTAAGAAGACAAATTCCAATGAGTCTAAGGATAAGCCATCACCTGATTTAATTCTAGAGGCTCTTCGCAAATCAAGGAAACAAATTAAAGGTAATGCAGGTGAATGTCACGTCACCATCTGGTGCTGTTATGGAAATGTTGAACCTATATTCCTTTCCCCTGCAACATAATGCTTGTCAGATTCTATCACACAGTTGCTTCCATTTTATACCAAGCTTTCACATGTCAAAACCTCACTGAAAGTTAATCAATGGGGAAATAGAATGTATATGTTCTACTTATTTATGACCCATTTAATTTAGGTTTTTTTATTTTGGCAGACAAGCCTTCAAACAAAGAAGGTAAGAAGGTGTTGACAGGAAGAAGAGGTGTGCCACAGAAAGAGGAGGAAGTAAAGAACAGTCCACCGGTAGCAGGCTTAAAGTCAACTCGACCACCATCTAAATTTGTGAAGAGATCCCCCATACCATCTCGGCCACCATCTAAATTCGTGAAGAGATCCCCCACACCATCTCTATCAACCCCAAGAGTAAGGACACTTGAGTTGAATAGTGAAGCGTCGCATGCTAGAGCTGGAAGCAATGAGTTAAAGTTTCGGAGAATAGAGGAAATGAAACTAACAGAACTTAAAGAACTAGCAAAGTCTAGAGGGATTAAGGGTTACTCAAAACTGAAGAAGAGCGAGCTTCTAGAATTACTAAGGTCCTAAAACAATGTGAGGTCTCCCTGAAATTGGAGGACATAGAACGCTGGAGTTTAAAGTTACTAAAGGACTGACAAAAAAAGGTGAACTGAAAACCAACATTTTGTTGTTAGTGTCTCGTTTTCATCTTCCTAGTTGTTTGGTTCAACTGAGTTCAATGGCTCTCGTTTTCATTAGCTACATGAATAGTCTGGTTGTAAATTTGTAATGAACCCTCCCTCCTGCAGTTAGGCAGCACGAGTTGTCCTTTTTCTTCCTCTTGGACTAACATGTGTAGTTTTACAAGCCTATCTGATGCAGAATTTCTTACAACTTTAATGCGTTCGGTTCCAATGACTTTTAATGGTGGAATTTTCAAGGTTACTGTCTACTCCTGCCTCCCGGTCAAGAAAACCCAAAAAAATATAATTACAGCCAAATAATAGCCCTATCTTCTTGTTTCTTGAGCAATAGTGTAAATAAAAAGACAAGTTATTTTCTTATTAGAGGAAGGAAGGATTGCGCAGGTGTTGACGGGCTGGTCCGTGAATCCAATTTGATTGTCGGCCACGCAACGTAACTATGGTCATCTGTTATACATTTCAAGAATTTGAAATGGTGGACCTGGACCAGGAACCAACCGCCATCTCATAAAGTAGCCATCACCATTTCTAATCAGTTGATATTCCCAACTGAAGAGAGGTGAGGCACCACATACTAAGCCAAAAGGATAGCAGCCATTGCAATTAGCATCTAACGAAAATGCAGTATAAACCAAGTGAATTATCAGGCTAACAAAACAACTAGACGGCTGCGGTGCAGCATATCAAACCCAACTAGAGAGTGTCCTGCCCTCGTACATAAAGCAATTTAGGTCAAACCATGAAATCACCAAGTAACTCATGAACCTCTTAATAAAATATAAATCCTGTTAACCAATCGATGAAATGTTACAGCTCGGCAAAACTTATGAAACTTATCCAAGGTTACATAGGGGATCTCTCTAAGAGGTTGTGAGCGATTGGGACTTGTTAAGGATTACTCCTTCATATTTCATCTGGAACCACTTCATTGCATCTTCCTTTGTAACTCTGTGCTGAATCCCAACACGTGACTTGCATCTACGCCGTCGGCCAACGCGGTATCCTGCTCTCTCTAGGATAACATAAAAGTCCATACCATAAATACCAGTTGAAGGGTCATACCTGGAAAAAAAATACAGCTTAATTCTAGAACAGCAAATCAAACTGCATTTTCATATATAACATTGAAGCTTTAAACAAATCAAACCCAAGATGGCTTTGGAGTGAAGAACATGAATTCACCGGTATATTGATCTAGCAATGGTACAAAAACTTCATCACAAATATATCTTTTATCGATTATCACAATGTAACAAGTTAGAATGTCGTGAGGATAAATATTAAGTGGCTTGAATGAATCATAGAAGTCATGGACCTAACATGACCAATCTCATGCAATGGCATCTTACGCCCAGGAGAGCCCTTACTTTCTGAGCTTGAGGTCACAGACCGTAGATTTAGATTACCAAAGACAATCTAACTGTGCATATTGTGAGGGGAAACAATAAAGGGTTTCTTCCATCTTGCACCTTCCTGCCCTATTATCCACCCTTACAGAGTTACAGGGATATCCAAATCATATTACGACAGAATGCACACTTTTAAGAAATCCCAATAACTAGTTTAATTTTGGGTCAGGATATACGATTAAGAAAGCCCCCTTAGGACCACACTTATCAGAGAATGGATTAAGCCATATGACCAAAAGAGTGAAAATGCATGGCGGAATACAGAAAAGTATTTACTTAATCCACCCTAAGTCCCAAGAACCTTCTACTTTCCAATATTTGCATGTGTGGATGTGTCTGTTCAGTTATATGCAAATACATACCACCTAGAAATAAAAATAAATATATAAATTTCTCCTTGCACCCTTTGAACGGTTGCAGTAGCATAGCATAACTAGTTTACAAATGCCAGGTTTCATTAAAGAGACCAAACACAACAAATGACTTGCTTCCTGTGACAACTACAAATGTTAAGTGCTTAATAGCTCAACCGCTACAGTGCTCAACTATAAAACATGCTATAGTACCACGAACATAACCCTGTTAGCAAAGTGAACGCAGTTATTCATAAACCAATTGCAAGATTAGCCATATGATTGTGTCAAGCGAAACTTCATCTTATTAGCATGCGCAATACAAATGCCACAAACAAATAAATTAGGACATTAATACTAACTACTACAAAGATTTTACTTGATTCCGAGATCAATGTGCTCCTGAATACCGAAGCCGAAGCACCCAGTATCGCTGAAGTTCCTCCTGAGAAGCTCGTACTCCTTCACCTTCAGCCCACTCTCCAAAAGCTGCATCGCCTTGTCCCCCCTCACCGTCACGTAGCACGCTATCTTCTCGTTGCGCCTGATCCCAAACGATCTCACGGTGTACCGAGCTGTTCCCATTCATCCAAGCACAACCCGATCAAATAAAAAATACAAAAGAAGAGAAAATCAATAACCTTTATTCGAACGTGAACTGCGAATCGTACCCTTGGAGAAGACGGGGTTTTGGCCACTCAGTTGCTCCAAGACCTTAGAAGGAAAATCAGAAATAAATAATAATCAGAATATAAATAAATGTAGCTTGATTTTAGAGTATTTTTCGCGGGAAACAAACAACGGGATAAGGAAAAAATGAGAGAGAGAGAGAGAGAGAGACCTTAGAGGCTCTGGTGAGACGATCACCACTCTCACCAACGGAGATGTTGAGGACAAGCTTCTGGACCTTGATCTCCCTCATTGGGTTGGTGAGTTTCTTCTCCGAAGCCTGGTTCGTTACAAATCAAAATAAAAGTTAGTAAAGATTGAAAAAAAATATATATATATATATATATATGTGGAATCAGAGAGAGAGAGAGAGAGGTACCATTGTGGTGTGGAGAAGCAGCGGCTGAGACTGGAGGGGGTGAGGTCGAGGGAGATGGGAGACTGGAGTAGTCGGTATAGTATGTATAGTAACCAGAGAGCGCCGAGCGTGCTAGGGTTTTTGTGGTGGGTTACTGTTAGACCCAAAATGACGATAATAACCCTCGGGTCACCCTTTAGTTTTTTTTTAATGTAATTATTAAAAAAGAAAATCAACCAATACCTAACTTGAATTAAGAAATAAAATGAGTTAAGATAAATTTAATTTATTTTTTAATATTATTATTATTTTAAAATTTAAAAAGTTGAATTAAGATTTGAAAAATATATATTTAGAATTTAAAAAATGTATATTAAAATTTAAAAATGTGTATTGAAATTTATATTTTGTATAAAAAATTGAAAAAGTAATGAATAAAATATAAATGAGTTGAGATGAGCTCAACTCACTTTTCAATCCAAACAGAGCCTAAATTAGATTACATAGAGAGAGAAAGAAGGGAATGCTCGTACAGTATGCAAGTGCTGTACAATTATTTTAAAAAAATAATAAAAATCATTGTTAAAAAATAATTTTCTTATGAATTTTATATTTATGAATTTTTTTTTAAATAATTATACAACGCTTGCACACTTACAAATATAACTATCATTTCTCATATATATATATATATAAATGAGTAGTATTACATGTCATACACTTTTATTTATAATATTTATTTTGTTAGTTTTGTTTAATTTCAAGTTTTATGATTTTCATTATATTAATAACTAACATATGAAGATGTAATTTTTTTTTTTAATTTTAGTTAAATATATTTAGCATTTCTATATATATTTAACATGAGGGCATTTGTCTGTATTTAATTGTTGGAGTGAGCTCAACTCATCTCAAACTAATTATTAATAAAACATATTACTTTTTCAACTGTTCATAAAAAAAATTTAACTCTTCTTAACTTACTTCATTCATTCAAGCACATATCTTATTTTATTTATATTCAAACACATCTTAAAAAACTTACAAAATATTATTAGTCATAAATCAACTTAAATCATTTGAAATCACTTAAGAGTATCAAAGGCCTTAAAAATTCAGAAATTCATTTGTTCGGTTGCATTAGGAGATATGTGTTGCATGTTTTTAGCATGTCAAGATGGTGCTTTCTAAATCCATTAGCTTTGTATTGTTGGATAAGATAAGGTCTATAACAGATTAAAGTCATTCTTTAATAAGAGAGAAGAGCTACGTCTAAACAAAAAATCTTTTTAAAGTAAATTTATAATTTACAATAAAAATCACTTTACAATTTAATACACCATATTAAGTTATTTCAATTTATGAATTTATGTTTGTAAAATTTGACTAAAACATTCTCGAAATGAAGCACCGATCTGCTTTAATAAAGTGGTGGGAGAGTTAGACTGAGACACCTTGATTTGAAGATGATAGATCTGCTTTCAAAAGAACTAACCGGAAAGAATAAATACGACAAATGAAAAACGCCTCAGATCCTCTCTAATCAAATTAAAAAACACCTCGTGTCTCACACGCTACTTGGAAGAATTGTGAGATGGGTTGATTTGAATGAATGTAGACGACAAATGGAATGAGGGCGAGTGCATGTTGGGTGGTGAATCCGGAGAGGCATAAGATCTAAGTAACAAAAGTCATCTAACAAACATACACAGAAAAAAACTAAAATATGCAAGAAAAAGCTAAAAAAATAAAAACAAAAAGAACGAGTTAAATCATATATGGTGAGAAATGGGAAGGGTGATATAAAGGAAGGAAGGAAGGAAGCAAGGGTTGGTGTTTCTTTTTTAATAGTATGTTTTCTGAACACACTCATTTGGTGCGAGAGAGGACACCTCATGTTCTTTTGTTCCACCTAATACGTAAATCTCGAGTTTTCTACCCGATTTCTAAGTGGATTTTGAGAAAGAACATTAGAATAAGTCCAACTGAAAAACTCTCATGGATCCCAATGCAATCCACTAGTAACTGTTTCCTCAAAGATAGTCATACAAACAAGAAACCAATCTAGTTTCCCATCTCTCTCTCTCTCTCTCTCTCTCTCTCTCTCTCTCCTGCCATTAGTTCATGACTCCCTAGTTTTTATGATGTGAAATTCCTTAAAAGGCAGGGCCAATATAATACTCAATTGCACCCTTTAGAACCATATTTATTATTATATTGATGTGCATGAATTTCGATTGCGGATCATGCAATAAGTACTTGTAGAGTTTTGAAAAAAAAAAAAAGGCCACGTCCAGGGCACTTGGGAAACACCACAACACTAACAATACACCACACGCTTCCTTGTCTCCCACAAAGACAGAATGTAAATACTAAATGGCTCCCATATACAAATGCCTACCATACTTATGGCCAACAAATTTGTGGTTCAGACAATGTTTCATCCTTGAAACAGGAAATTTAAGGCAACAAAATCCAATATTTTTGGATAAAATATGAAACCAAGGAAGAAATTCTCATAACATTACCGGCCACACCAACTGCAAAGCAAAAGAACAATAGTGTGATCTGGTGCTGCCTAGTTGTTGGGGCGACGGCTTCTATAATCTGAACTCTGAAGCCTCAAACTTTCATGGCCAAATGCGAAGACCTATCTAGGCAGTGTGTGTGTATCTTAGTCACGCCAAAATAATGACAGAAACCCCACATGATGCACCAACACCATGCATGCTTGAAAAAAAAATGATGATGCTCAAGAAGAACATTTGCATTTTTATTCACCCCCATATCAGAACATATTTACACGAAAAAACCATGGCAGCACAAAAGCTATTACCAGGCATGCCATCAGGAAGTTACAAAATGGCTGTCCCCGCCAACATCCTCCACCTCTTCCTGAGGAGTTACTACTGCCAGCCGTAAATCTCCTTTCGTTCCACTCCTCCATAAATCTGCTATGCACAGCACCCGTAACGTTTCTTGCAGTCTTACCACAAATCTCACACAATCTGCATGTATAAAAGAACGAAAGAAAGAAAGAATTGCATGAGTAGTGAATTCTGACGCTAGTTTCTTGTTCAAAGCAGTTGACAAGAATCCAGCATAAGAGTGAAGTCATTTCAGGATACATCAGCTAACCATGAAACTAGTTTAGAACACAGGAATTTGCAGCTTCACTTAGATCAACTAACGGTTTTTGCGGAGTCAATTTCAGAAAATTTTTACAGCTCCCTTCATACACATTTGGGATCATTAGTGCGTGAAACTGTTCACCATTAATCCAGAATCTGACAACAACCAGATGACTATTTTACTCCATGACCAATGCACCATATAGAAAGAGCATCTTGATTCCACTTATCAAAATTAATAAAGTGCCACAGTGGACAACCCTTATAGATAGAGATTTGCATGATTTGCAAGATACTATGAGAAAATAATGGTAACAGGTGATTAAAAGGATATATATATATATATATGTATGATTACAGTATCTACACAAAGACCATCATTCTGCTTAGAAAATGCAACTAACAGTAAAACGACAAAATTGTTCTTGAAGTTCAGATTTACCAGAGAAAAAACCGAAATCAAGATGGAGAAACCAAGGTTTCATCCTCAAAGGAAGCAAAACCAAATTAAATAGATCACATAAAAAGACGAACAAGGTTGCAAACTTCAGCTAAAATCCCAACAATAACACAAAATACTTTCCTACAAATATATATATATATATATATAAAAGAAATTCCAGATTATTTTTTAGCCAAATAAAAAAAAGGTGAAACAATTACCTGTTCCCCCTTAGCTTGAACCACGCTTCAGCACAGTAACTATGTGCAATGCCAAGCTCATCTTTACAGCCACAACCAAGCTGAATTAAATCCGTTGTTGTCGTCATATCAGAATCACCAGCAACCAATTCCGTCATTTGAGATGATTGCTCAGATCCCAAATGGCAAATCCTACAAACCCTCTCCGCATCACGATTGTCGCCTAACCCTATACCACTACTGCACTTCACATCAATCACACACGAATTCGTCTCCGATTCAGAGACCCTTTTATTCACCTCTTTGCTAGGTACCTTACTCGACACCAATTCGTTGATTTTTGCTCCCAATCCCCTATCATCTCCACCAACAGGCAAAGCCTCATCCGAATTAATAACAATCCCAGTATCAGAAACAACCCCACCACCCAAACTGCTCGAATCCTCACTTGTCCCTCGATCAACTTGACTCGGTTCCTCACCTCCGCCACACCCATCAATCACCTCCTGATTGACCCGATGTTCATGCATGTTCATTAGAACCTTACTCGACCCCAACTCACTACCCAATTCGTTCAAAACCCCATTTTTTTCTTCGCCAACACACAAAGATTCCTTCTCTTCTGAATTCACCGAAATCGGAGTCTCAGGCACCACCCCATTAACTGAACTACTCGAATTCGCACTCGTCCCCGGATCAAGCTGACCCGGTATTACCTTCTGCTCTTCCTGATCCATTAGCAAACAAGGTTTCGGCCACCACTACATCAAATTTCAAGATTTTCTCACAAAACCCACCAGCAGTATTGTCTCTATATGCACCCAATCAGACGACCAATATTTATTTCTATGAGTAGCAGAGCATAGACAATGTAATCAAACCCAACGCCTTTTTTCTCTTTCTAATCTATTCAAGCCCATTAAAACATACTATAATCTTTTCAAAAAAAAAAAAAAAGCAAAATATATACAAATAGAAAACCAAGAAAAACAAAACCTTATCTCGTAACTTACGAAAAATGGCTTTAACCAATAGCTAAGTAAATTATCAAAATCTTAAAAGGGAAAAGAATAAGAATGTAAAAGAAGGTAAAGGTCTCTCCACTTTCAATCTCACCAGCTGTACAAAAATCTCTCTGCAGAGAGAAGAGAGAGAGCGATCTCAATTCCTGGGATTGGGCAGATGGATAAATAACAGGAGAGTGCGAAATTAGGTGAAGAAAGGGATTGATTTTGTATTGGATGCGTTACTTTCGTGTTGCTGTTTCAGAAGCAGCAGTAAGCAACGCGAATTTTCGCTTCGCTTGGCTTAACCATTTCTTTTGGATTTTTCGGGTGACGTTTTGAATGGGTAAAGTACTAAGTTATTATTATTATTTTCAGAACCATGTTCACTTTTGTTTTGATTTATGTTATTTCACCAAATTCATATATTCCTTTACAGTATAAAACTAGAAGCTTGAGTGTAAAGTCAACTTTATTTGATAGCTTTGTTTACCGGCTATCAACCTTGTCCCTCTTCTACAGTATTTTTTCACTAAATGGAATTGCAATTGGTATGGTTAAAATCTGCCCATAAAATCCGTTGTTTTATGCAGCAAAGCTTTGAAAATGTCGGTCAATGTATAGTAAGATTGGCAATTCAAAGTAGATTCTTATTATAAAATGTTCATGTAGGATAAGGTTTGAAGTTTCCGAATCAGTCGTGGACTCGTGCTAGCTCAAAAATAAACTTTTTTTTTTTTTTTTAATGAGGATATTCAATAACCATACTAATACAATTTATCTATCTCAATAAATATTTTTTTTATACATATAGAAGAAAGAAATTTCGAACTCCAGACTTTTAATTTAAAAGTTGAAAGTTAGGTTTTTGGCATCTTAATAATATAAAATCGTTCTAAAGTTGTGTTAAAAATAGTTAGGATAATATTTCAAATTTTCATCTAAATTATTATAAAATATTCATTAAGACTCAACTTATTATGTAAATTCTTCTTTTAAATTTTACCTTTGAACAATACTTATTTTAGCGTTTCTTCTAAGATATTCACGCTTTTTTGGATGCACCTTGTCATTTCTTGGATTTTCATAGTGGGATAAGAAGATCCTTTTACACTTAATAGAGCAATCCAAGCTAAGAATGGAGTGCCAATCACTTCATTGTTATTCAAGGAAAGGATCAAAAGAATCTTTGTGATAAAAGCATTGCACTATTTACTTGGCATATATGAACCGAAATAGGAGGAAAATGGTCCTACTTCCTTAACCAATCAAATAATCATGTAATGGTTGTATTAAGTGTGGGTACGATTGCAATCCCAAAGCATAATTATGGACCCAATTGAGAGGGGAAGTTGGAGGTCATAATCTCTGCAACATCTATCATTATTAGCAGGACAACATGTAGCATATTAGTGGGCAGCCATGTTGGGATATGAGTAGATAACCATGTATTCAAACTAACATTATAATGGTTAATTTCATTTATTTATAACATATATTTGTCATCCTATAAAAAAAAAATAAATAAAATAACATATATTTGTCATATATGGTAGTACAAAAACTACATAGAAATGTAATTCAATATGGGATTAAGCATTTTTCAACTACTCAATATATGTTCATTATAAGAATATACGGCACACGTCTATGATATGAAAGCTCAATAATTCTAAATACTGAATTTTTTCCCCCCTTTTTTCTTCAATCAAAAACTCAGTAGATTCAACGTTTCCAAGTTATGATCCTAAATATGAGAGAGAGCAAATGAGAATAAGAAAGAGGCTGAAAGGGGGGAAATTTGAGAAGAGTCGTGTGAAATTTGTTAGAAGAGAGACAAAAAAAAAAAAAAAAAAAAAAGACTTTTATGAAACGTATAGGTGCAAACATGCGATTTTTAAGGGGGGAAATGTCTAATGTCTATTATATTTTAGACTAAACTTGAGATAAGATGCAATTGTTTGAATAGTAAGATAAGATGAAATGATTTTATATTAAAATTAAAAATTAAATAAAATATTATTTATTATTATTATTATTATTATTTATTATTATTATTATTTTAAAATTTTAAAAAATAAAATTATTTATTATATTTTATGTAAAAAAATTAGAAAAAATTTAATAATAAAATAAAATGATAGATTGAGAAGTTTCTTAATCTAAACAACTTCTTGATAAAAAAAAATCCTAGGAATGTTAAATGCATGAATCTGAGTTGGACTTAATGGGGATAGACCCAAAACATTAAAGGAAAGTGGGGCCTAAAATAAGCAGGAAAAATAAATGTTTGCAGCTAATACACGTCTTACCCGTAGGATGAAAAACGAACACAATGGATTAAGTACAATAGTCATGGCTGGCAGCTGGAAATGGTCTTGTGGAATGTTCCTCGCCGACAAATTCCTTATAATTTCCTTGGGCAAAGGAATCGATCCCACTTCGGATCGCCAGCTAATCAATTATATGAGAAGTGTAAATCTTTTGCCGACAAGTTTGATTACAAATGTATCTATTTATTGGGCCACAACACACAAGTACGATGTTCATCTCTCTGTCATCTTATTTTTCCCCCATCTAAGCTTGCCATTGTCTCTAAGCTGCACTCCTTAACACATTTCTTTTATTAGCACCGTAACAGAAAATGAATTTCATTTATATAGCGTTACATTTCAATGATTGTCACATGAGTATTTATACTCGCTGGTATACAATGTTCTGGAATCAAAAACAATTACAGAACTTTAGAGAAAAATTACAAGTATATAGTGTTATACAATGCCTATGATTTCTTAAAATAAGAAGAAATATCCTCTATATTAATACATTCATGCGAGTCTAAAGGAGTATCCACAACTTTGATACTATCAGAAACCAAAGGTTTAGTGAATATATCAGCAAGTTAGTCTTTAAAGCTAATGAATGACACATGGAGAGACTTTGCAGCCACACGATCTCTGACAAAATGGAAGTCAAGATCATATGTTTGGTGCGAAAATGAAAAACCGAGTTGGCTGCCAAGTAAATGGCACCAATATTGTTACACCATAAGGTAGGAAGTTAATGAAAAGGAATACACAATTCAAATAGCAGAGTTTGTAACCATATTAGCTCAGTTGCGGAAGAAGCCACTGATTTATATTCAGCCTCCTTACTAGACCTTGCAACAATCTTCTACTTTTTAGAGCTCCAAAAGACAAGATTGTAACCCATGAACACACAATGGCCAGTAGTAGACTTCCTATCATCGAGGCACCCAGCTCAATCCGCATCATAATAGGCATGCAAGGCAAGAGAGGACGTGGATGAGAAAAACCAATCATGATTGATAGTAGCCTTTAGGTAACGTAGTATACGTTTGACAGCAACCCAATGAGACGTTTTAGGAGTGTGCATGAACTGATAGACCTTGCTCACAACATAATAAATATCCGGCCTTGTGAAGGATAGATATTGCAACCCACCAACAATACTCCTAAAGAGGGTGACATCATCGAAACTTGAAGTATCAAATTTAGACAGTTTTAAGGATGCGGCAATAGGGGAGGTAACTGGCTTAGAGTGTAACATGTTACTTCTGATGAGGAGGTTTTTGATATACTTCCTTTGAGAGAGTGGTAAACTAGTGGATAATTTCGTGACTTTCAAACCCAAAAAATAGGATAATGGGCCAAGGTTTTTCACAGGAAAGCCGAGGCTAAATCACGAATGAATACATCAATAGCAGATGCTTGAGACCCAGTTATGATAAAATCATCAACATAAACTAAGAGATAAAGACGCAGGTCACCTTGTGCAAGTAAAAATAAGGAAGCATCGGATTTAGAGGCTTGAAAATCATAATCAAGCAACCAAGAACTTAATTGAGCAAATCAGGCTCTCAAAGCTTGTTTAAGGCCGTAAATGGCTTTGTGCAACTTGCACACATAATCAGGAAATTGAGAATTGATGAAACCCTGAGGTTGATGCATATATACCTAATCACTGAGAGTACCATGAAGAAAAGCATTCTGGATGTCCAGTTGCCGAAGTGGCCACCCACGAGTCACGACAAGAGATAGAATAAGCCTGATAGTAGGAGCCTTGGCCACAGAATTGAAGGTTTCGTGGAAATCAAGCCCATACTGTTGATGGTAGCCTTTAGCTACAAGACGTGCTTTCCTCCGTTCGATTGATCTGTCGGCATTAAGCTTGGTCTTTGTAGGGTCTGTTTTGGCCCAAAAGCCCACAAACGATAAAAGCTCACAAGAAAGGAAAGATATACAGCGGGCTCAACCCTGCAGAATCCAAAATCCATACTAATCTATTGCCATCTTTCACGGGATCTCATGCAGATACGTGATTTCACTAAACTCGGAAAGATATCTCATGCAGATACGTGATCACGATAATTATGAAAGATGTTACACAAGATATGCACCATCCTGAGGCCTATATATATCAGGTAAACCTCAACTGTGAAAGCAGGAATTATTCTTCTCCAAAAATTCGTGATTATTAACTTAAGCATAGAAGTTTTCCTAGGTGAAAGACCGCCGACTCTTCTTAGTTTTTCTTGCAGGCAAGCGGGAACAGGAGGCCGGCGAGACACGTCCTCAATAGTCTTGTATACCCATCTGCAACCAAGTACGTTAAACGCGGGATTAGGGGGCACAAGGGACCAAGTATTGGTTTGAACCAAAGCATTATATTCTTTTACCATGGCATCGCACTATTCAAGATGCTTGGAGGCAACAAAGAAACTGTTGGGGGTTTCGGGCACTATTGTGGTAGTGAAGCATTGCTAAGAAGGGTAGGGAATGGTGCCATCTGTTCGAATACAAGGATGGGAGGAGTTGGTCTAAACTCGTCTGATGATGGGGGATCTTGGTGGGATGAGAATCGGGAGTTGGTTTGGAGACGCAAAGGGGATAGGATTAGGGATTGATGAAATTGGGAAGAATGTGGAAGATTCGATGGAGAAAAGTGGGTCGATTGGGATTCAGAGAAGTGAATGGACCTTGGACCAAGACTTGGGCCGAGAAAAGAGGGTTGGGACTGGAAAAGAGGTAAGACTGCATGGCTGGGTAAAGAAGACGGAGAGGAATCAGATGATGATATGGGCTTGGGCCGTGAGAAGAGAAAGGAATCTTCATGAAATTGAACGTCTCTAGAAAGGTAAAGCCGATTGGTCTTGTAATCAAAGCACTTGTAGCCTTTACGGGCCAAACTATAGCCCAAAAAACCACAAGAAGTGGAACGAAAATTTAATTTGTGAGAATTATAGGGACGTAAATTGGAAAAACATTCACAACCAAAGACTTTAAGGAACAAATAATCGGGATCACGTTGATGAACATAGAAGTATGGAGACTTATTGTGAGTGATGGGTGAGGGTAAACGATTGAGGAAATAGATGGCCATTTCGAAAAGCTTCGACCCATTAAATGAATGGAAATGAGGCATGAGTGACAAGGGCAAGCCCAGTCTTGACTATGTGACGATGTTTTCTTTCCACAAACTCATTTTATTGATGGGTATGTGGACAAGAGAACCAATGATTAATCCTGAAATTTTTGAAAATAGGCGTTAAGGCTTGAAATTCACCACCTCCGTCGATTTAAAGGGTGATGAGTTTGGAATTAAACAAACGTTCAACATAAGGTTAAAAAAAAAAAGGAAAAAACATGAGAAACATCAGATTTTTATTTTAATGGGTAAAACCAGATAAAACGAGTATAATGATCCACAAAAGTAACATAGTATTTGTAACCAAGCCTAGATATAGTGTGGGTCAGGCCCCAAACATTTGCACAAACTAGAGTTAGTGGCTTAGTGGACTGGGTTGACTTGGACGCAAACGGAAGTTGATGACTCTTGGCTAATGGACACTCGGTGCATTTGAAGCTGGAAACAAACGGGATTTTCTTCAAATAGGTGTAGTGCAAAACACGAGAGAGAGTGGCATGATGAGGATGCCCTAAGTGGCGGTGCCAGTGAACCAGAGAAGCCGAAACACTGAGATGAGCAGATGGAGAAGAGGATGAGCTGGAAGCAGGCACTGGAGGGAAGACGTACAAGCCATCATGAGTTGGACCAATGAGGAGGATCTTTCCAGTCGAAGTGTCCTTCACAAAGAAACCAGAGTCATGAAATTCAAAATAGCACCGGTTATCTTTGCAGAATTTGTAAACAAAGAAAATGAATTTCATCTGTATTGCGTTACATTTCAATGATTGTTACATGAGTATTTATACCCGCTTGTGTACAATATTCTGAAATCAAAAACAGTTGCAGAACTGTAGAAAAAATTTACAAGTGTACAATGCTATACAATGCCTATGGTTCCTTAGAAGAAGAAGAAATATCCTCTATATTAATAAACCGGGTGTCTAGATCAACATCCCAACTATTTCTAAGAGTGCATAGACCCTTGGCAAGAAATTTTTCCCAAGAGGTTGTACTCCTACACATGACAAGGCAAAGCAAGAGTTGGAGTGTCAAACTTGAAATATGCACAAGAATCCAAGCATGCAATTTTTATGTTTATATCAGGTTTCACAACTTGGAAAAGCTGACTTTGCTTCAACCGTGAACAATTACTAATAAATCAATTCTCAGAAATCCAACTTCAGAAAACGGATACTTCATACTTACTGCATACTGTGTGGGAGCCTGTGAATCGAACATCAGATGCTCGAGATTTTATAAGTTTTAGCTCTCCTGCATATGATGCAATCCCACTTGCATTGATCCAAGTAAAAGAAGATGACAAGTTTGTATATGACATCTGTTCTGATGAGGCGCAAAACTCATTTACAGTTGAACTTTCGAATCCTCCGTATGTCCTGATTGCTCGACAAGACCTTCCAAGGCCTTCAAAACTTCCGACATCTTTGGCCGGAGGCTGGGATGTGACTGTGTACATTGCAGAGCAACCTCTACTACTTTCACCAGCTGCAGTGCATCGAAACATTCTCTTAGATCCCTATCTGCTAGCACCTTCAGCCTCTTCTCCTCATATAACGTTCTAACCTGCATAGTTTGACTGTTATTTAGAAACATTCTTTATGCAGCTTTGCCATTTACAGCATGCATGAGACAAACAATATTTAACTTTTACACTGTTGCTTTGGAGGAATCTGCCCTGTGAAGATGATAAATTATATCTCGAAATACGTGGAGTAGGAATCAAATCTTATACATGTTGAGAATTAGAAGAAACTCAAAGTATGGGACCACTAGGAAAAACCAAATCCAGATATGGACAAAGAAAAAGCATAGTGAATCCATCAAATGACTAATCAATCAAAGCTGTTGAGCAGGTATTGTCCCAGCATCAGTAATCAACTGAAGGCCAAAGAAACATCCTCCAAAATTGTTGAATTGCCACTTGTCCCAAAAGATAAGTTAATGAAAATAGATGAATTTAATTATTTAATTTACATTCTAGCATCTCCATCACATATATGCAAGACTCCCCCTCAATAAATGGGGCTATCATATGATGTCTTCAATTAATTGGGGGTCAAGTATAAAGTCAGGGTTCAAACTAAAAAATTTATGCTTTGATATTATGTTAAATCATCAATTGTTTCAAAATCTTAAATTAATCGGAATAAATAAATTTAACCATCTAATTTATATTTCAACACAAACAAAAGATATCAGGCCACGTAGCACCGAAATACCCTTTTACAAAACAAGTCATCAAAAACAATTCCCTGGATTTAGTGGGAACTAAAGTAATAACCATAGTTTTTTCCGCACTGGAATTAACATTTTACAGAGTCATGAATAGCCTTTTATCAATCATTATCCATAAGACCAAGGGAAACAACTTTACATAACTAAAACTACTTACCCAATCAACAATCATTCCTTTCTGAACCTGACCATTTCCAGCATGTAGTGCTTTTTGACCTGTTATGAGTTCTAAAAGCAGTATGCCAAATCAAAAAACATCAGTTTTTCAGAAGATTTTCCAGTTGAAAGATACTCGGGGGCAATATATCCTACGGTACCACATACTTCAGTGGTGACGTGTGAATCCCTCTGATCTAACAACTTAGCAAGACCAAAATCCCCAACTACAGCTTCAAAAGTTTCATCAAGCAAAATGTTTGCAGCTTCGACATCCCTGTGGATTATTTTTATATTACACTGTTCATGCAATTATAGAAGCCCATGGGCAGCTCCAACGGCAATTCTCATTCATCTGTTCCAATCCAAGGACGGTTTCTCTTGACAAGTGTCTGCCAATATGAAGCAAGAAATTTAGGAATCATCAAAGGAATAAGAGAAAATCTGCACTAGGGGTACTTCTATGAAGTAGCTTCCAAATCCAGGGAATTAAGTATACATGTAGATAGGCACTTATGGCAGGAAAAATAGTTACTCATCCTTGTAAAACAGGTACTTGAAAAGGCTATAAATGAAAGCACACAAGATATATATTATCTGTCCCCGTAGAAGAATTCAAGTTGGTACCTCAGGCACTCATTTTCCGAAAAAAGTTCCAGAGGGGAAAAAAGATTCTGTCACTTAAAAAACTAGAAACTGTGGTTGAGATTTCCTAGCCCTCAACAATAAGATGTTGCAGCTTAGAAGCACTAGTTTGAACAAGTTCCGTTCTTACACACACACACACACACACAGAGAGACAGAGGCGCAGACAAGCCACTATGAAACAAACCTCTCAAGCGGTCAGCTACACTCCCATTGGGCATGTAAGGATAAACAAGCAACCTTTCATCTGATTTCAAAAAAAAAAAAAACATACAATCGTAAGAGATTTCGATGCAAAGCCAAGCCAGTCACTTCAACTTCAGTTTGAAACTGCACTTCTCCTGTGTAATTTGTATCTTTCAACCTTTTAACAGCCATCATTGTCCTATTTGAAAGATATCCTTTCTAGACAACTCCAAATCCACCTTGCCCAATGATTTTTGTGGGACTAAAATTTCCAGTGGCATTTTGCACTTCACGAAATGAAAACCTCTTGAGATGACTAATATCTAATTCATAATCTTTCTGCACTGAATATAACTATATGAGCACATCTAATGTAACATCCCTGTTTTACATTGGGAATATAACTGTAACACCTCTTGAGATGACCAATGTCAAATTCATAATCTTTCTGCAGTAAAATATAAATATATGAGCACATCTAATGCAAAATCGCTGTCTCATATTGGGAATATAAATGTGACACCCTACGACTGTGAGTCCCACATGGACTACTTACTAGGTGAAACTAGATTTTATAAGCGATTCTAGGGAAGCTTTCAATTGACTAGTCCTTCTATGGATTGTTACATTATGGCGTCAAAGCCAGCTAATAAGGCCAGTCATGTGAAACTAGAGCATTGCATAACACAACTATGACAAAGACTTTAAGAGGAGGAATTTGTAACAACCCTCTCCCATAGTAGGAACATGATTAACCCTCAGTAAGTAAGCTTTATAAGCGACTCTAAGTAAGCTTTAAATTGAGTAGTCTTTTCAAGGTCATACTGCAAATGTGGCGGTAGCTCCCCCCAGGTCGTTGTATCTTAGTCCTTGCTTCTTACAATCCCCATCATATAATTGATTGCCAAAAATTCTATAGTTTAGGAAGTACCATAAGATGTGAAGAGAAGCCGACACCTGTATGAATGCACCCAACAAACAAGCAACATCACAGAAACCACAAATGCGCAAGTGATGCCAACAACAATAGAAAGCACCAGACAACGATGATTGCTGACTTTCTTAAATGAACCTGTATCTGTAATAAAATTACCATGCAGATACATTCTGATGTATTTAAGAACTATTGCCAATGAGTTTGACATTTTGCAACAACATACCATTTATCGGTTTTGAAACACCTGTGGAAATTTGTGCTGATGAAGGAGTGCAAAGAAAGGTATTCCCTGTAATACTGCAACCAAAGTATAAAAACTGTCAAATAGCCGAAATGACATACCAGGAAGAGAAGAAGAAAGCATGCTCGAGAATGTAGTGATGCTGAAAAAAAAATAATAATAATAATTGGCTGCTTAACTCAATATTGCTATGAAAGATTTATTTTCCCATTATAGACCAAATTGTATATATTAAAATATGAAGTGCTGAAGCACATTCACAAAGAGAAGCTGCAGTCAAGATAATTTTTTTGGTATATATAGAGAAATTTCTTATACGGAGAAATTTTGAGAAATTGACTAGTCTTTTCGAGGTTATACTGCAAATGTGGCGGTAGGTCGTTGGATCACCTTTTAGAAAAGATCCATTGGTGAATGCAATATTATTAAATATTTTGGCATTGACTTGTAAAATATAACATGGCTTATATGCCAAATTATCTCATTTCTTCAATTATCTCGTTGTATAACGTGCAATGAGCATTGCATCAAATTCAGAATCTAAAAGGTGATCCGAAAAAAGGAGATCCCTAAAAGTAGGCAAGTCTTACTATGATGATTGAAGCCAATTATTTTGAAAACAAACCAGTTAAGTCTTACTATGATGATTGAAGCCAATTATTAAAGTTCCCAAATGAGCCACATGGAAAAAAAATAATAATAAAGCTAACAATATAAGTGAAAATTCGTAGCTTAGTGAAGTATAACCAAACACACAATAGAAAATAAATAATTGGTGCGGTCATAAAGTCAAGCAGAATGCCAAGAAGTCTCACATTGTTTGAAGATGACTTCAGATTGCCAAAAATTGGCGAAAGCGTTCCTGATAAACCCATTTTGACCATTTTACTACCAAACGTCAATAGGAAACAAGTAACATTGGAATTAGAATGGAGGGTATATTGTATATAGACTAACACATTATTGTTTAAAACTTTCTCGGAGACCAAAAAGGAGAAACACTGTGATGTCAGAATGGGGGACACTCACAGAGAAACAACGAGACCTTCAGCAGAGCAAGCGGACCGTGTTCCACGAGCAAGGATCAACAGAGTTAATACTCTACCCATTCAACACGTGTCACTCGTCCTTCATCTTACTCTTCGCTGCCATCAGAGCAGCCACTTGTTCATAAAAAAAAAAAAATGACAGATTCGTTACAAAGGAAACAGATAAGAAATAAATATATCAATGAGCAAATAACCTTAGAAGAAGAAAAAAAGAAGAAGAAGAAGAAAGGCAAGATGTTTTTTTTTTGTTTTGTTTAAGGCCGTCGTGGCACATACCGTCATAGTTAACACCCTTGGGAGAAAGTAGACTGTCAGTATTGGCAGTAACCATTGGCATCCAAAAGAAGAAGAAACCAAAACCCCACTTTGCGCTTTACATGGAACAAAACTGCAAAGCAAAAGAAAAGCAAGAACCAGACAAGTAATTTGGAAGCTTTGCTGGGTTTAAAAGTACATGTGGTTCGGTCGTCAGACTGACAGTATGTCAGTATAACGCTATAAATTTGGCAGGGGCGTACCATATTAACCACTGGGGCTTACCGCCCCCAGCTAAAAACTTTTTTTTTTTTTTATCATCATTTTTTATTATTTTATTTTTTTTTAAATAAAAATATCAAAATACATAAAACATCATAAATAAATATAAAATAGAGTAGGATAATAAACTTATTCGAAACTAAAGTCCATCCACCTTTGATTCAACATTAAACGAGGAAACCAGGGGATTGTGTGTAGTCAGTCCGCTTGTACGGGCTTTCAAAATCGAGGTGTGAGTGGGCGTGTTTAAGCCGTCGATTGTTAGTATTTTATCTGGAAATGTGTAATCGACGGTCAGGATTGAGGGAGCGTGTCCGGGTGTAGTTCTGGGGCTGCTCGCTATTGGCGCGAAGGTGAGTAATTTCTGTTGCCGGTGTTAAGGACTTCTGGTTCTAGGGTGCAAGCACGACGTCGTTTCCTTCTGTTCTTTACTGTTCAAATAATTTTGCTTTCCGTACCTCTTATTCCCCCGAGTTGTTGTTATCATGTGTTGGAAGTATTTTTAAACGATGAAGGTAACTAATTTAAGATGGTATGATATAGTATAACTTATTGTGCAGCTTTTAAGTGAGAAAACGTACCTATATTCAAGTCTCTCAAGACTTTAGAAGTAACTATTGCATTTGCCGACTTTATAATGAAACCACCCATTTAACATTTTAATTTTTGAAAAAAAATGAAATATCAATTATTTTTTGGTATAGATGTATACTGTCGGAAGGCATGAAAAGTCTTCATATTAGCAAACGAATAATGCTAAGAATAATTCATAGAACAAGCATTTATCTTCTCAACAAGAATCAATGCATAGAATAAGCAAAAAAGCAGTACTGCACACAGAACAATAGCATTTTAATTCGGACAAACAGTAAAGTAGCAACATTAGGCTGCCAATACAATTCAACCAACAAAAAACCAGAAACAACATGCAAAATTAAGCATACCCAACAACCAACTACAAGATCAACCCCCTTCTGTTCAGCCATTCTATCAGGGGCTTTCTTCCTAGCTATAGATACACTTCCCCTATCTTTTCCTCTGCTACCAGCTTTCTGATCAGTCCATCTCCAGCTGTCTCAACTATCAAACATGTACAGAAACAAAATGGTGTCTTAAGAAAGGTGGCTTGGAAAGAGAAGTTTGGGGGAGGGATAGGGATGGTATCGTAGAAACGAACTCATCAAGGAATTGCAGTTATCAAGCCATTTGAGTCTATGCATCTTGGTAGAGCACAAGAGCGAGAAATGATACTGGTCAGGCCTCAATGCATGATGATTCCGACACATAGATAGTACCTCCCTGTGCCAAACATTAACCGGTAGATGAAAATTCCCATATAACTTTTCCACACTTAGGAGCCTGCTGGATGCAAGAAACTTAGACCCATTTGGCGTTTTGCATGCTCTGGTATCAACTTATTAATAAGCTCTGGAGAAGCCCCTGACAACTGTAATCGCCATAGAGAAATAATGTAAACAATTTGTTTCATAGTTGCAGAAGATTTCAATTTTCCCAAATAACCCAACAAAAGAAAAAAAAAATCAAAATTGGAGCCATATCCACAAATTAACTGGCACATACAAAGATTTATTTTCTTCTAAGATTTGACATGAAAAATTAAATACATAAATTCTTGGTATGTCAGTACTTGGCCATTAAAAGATCTGTGCTGAAGGATCATCCTGAATCCAATCAATAATGGACATGCATATTAAAGATAATTTGGCAAAAGAAGCACATCCATACATACTTCCTGTTTAAAGTTGAAAAGTGGTGGCAATTGGCGACCGTTTGGTAGGCGAGTGTTGGGTTCTCGGAGTTCATCAAAGAAAGAGTGTGCGCATGCTTCTAGCTGTGATAACAAAAGAAGCTCGCAGTCAAAAGGAGACCAATCACAAACACACACCCTTTCAAACAAAAGAAAAGGTCTGTATACACTGAACAAATACACATAAGATAATAAAATAACAGCAGCAAAACTCTTAACCAAAAATATATTGGTATTAACATCTCTTTTAGCCATTAGTTAAGCTCAACTCACTTATCAAAATGTAATGTATTGGCATTTACAAAATAAATTCAGATCAGAATCGGCTACACCAGAATAAATGCAGTCCCATATCCCTATAAAAGTAATAGCAGAACTGAACTCACTGCTGTGCATCGAAGACTTGGCGAGTATTGCAGCAGTCGTGAAGCCAGATCAATTGCTTCTGGAGGCATCCTTTTGTGGAAAACCTAAATCCAGAAACTTAAATGTAAGCTGGAATGTACCAAAAACTTGTTAAAAGGAAAACATTATTACTAGAATAATCATATTAGTTTTTTGACCATTTAAGAGCCTTAGGAATATAAACATCAGAAGTGCACCTAAAATAAACAAGTAATTAAGAATGTAAATCAATACACTAAAAAATTCCAAATGCAAACGGCAGATGATGCTTATTAACTTAATCTCCTGACAATTCCATTAATTAGAAAGGAAATAAAGTACAAACCTTGTGCCAAGGGTGTGCTTTTATCTGTGGAAACCTAAAATCGGTATAACTTGGATTCATACAACGAATTTCTTCACGAGTTGGCGTACCAAGAACCTGTATGATAAAACATTAGATGTTGATCACACAAGGGTTGCATGCACTAAAGCATCATTGACAAAACCAAACCTTGATAATTTCTACTAGCTGGTCCACTGCGTTTTCTCCAGGGAACAGTGGCTAAAAAATTACAAAATAAATAGGTCAGATATAAAATACTGCATTAGGGGAGAGAGAGTAAAAATATTAACCATGCAAAGACTGCAGGAAAGTCGGATTTGTCAAAAAATGCTAACCTGCCCCAAAAGAAGCTCTGCAAGGACACAACCAGCTGACCAAATATCAATCGAGGTAGTATATTCTGTGGCACCAAATATAAGCTCGGGAGCCCGATAGAATCGTGAACATATGTATGATATGTTAGCTTCACCTTTGACCTGATCAAAAGAAAAATTACAGCAAATGTCAGAAACAATAAACTAGAAATAGCCCAAAGAAAGAAAATCCCATTCGGCAACATAAAATTGTAAGCAGTCATAAATCAAAGTGTCTTCCAAATACAAACAACCAAAAGCTGGCTAAGCAAGTAGCATTAAGACACAAGGCCACCAGCACCATCAACTTTAACTCCCCCCCTTCCCTTGCCACAGAAAATTAAAGAGACCCAAAAAATATCCTTTTCCAGTCGTTGAAAAATCTCATGGCTGCTAAACTTCCCTTTCCAAGACCTAATGAAACAAATCTAAAGAGAGCCTTGCTAATAAAAAGCACCACCATCCTATTCTGGCTGCTAGATGAATGTAACCTTTTAGCAGGAAAGGATGTTCTACAAGTAGAAACTATGTAATCCCGCATAAACAAGATTAGTAGCAATAGAACATATTGCTTAGTAGTTACAGTAAACTCAATAAGGCACTTCAGATCTTTTGCCTAAACTGCAATAACTTCTTTTTATTGGCACTGGGTGTCCGGGAACAGCATCCCAACTAATCCCGCAGGTGCAATAACTTTAAATAAATTTGAAAGAACAACATTATTCATAACATGATACACACAATAATCTGTTTTTGACAATCTCTTTTAAGTTAAGGTGCATAATAGACAGGTGGCAGATCTATTAGGTCATTGGAAGTGGTGGTTTGATATTCAGCATAGTGAGACCTAGCAGAAGATGATCACAGATTGTTCAATGTGGTACATACAGAGGGAAAGAAATTATCAACGACCACTGAAGACCTTAAAAGTGTCTTCTTCAATGTTCTATAACAATGGGTGTCAACCAACACAACAATTTTCCATAAACTCTCTCTCTCTCTCTCTCTCTCTCATTTGATGTACTATTGTATACACAATGTGTACTTTGATTAAGTCTTACTTTTTTACAACCAAGTACACTGGACGTATACAAGAGAAAACACCTAGTTGGGGTGCAGAAATAGATACAAGGAACATTAAGCCCATCTAGGAAAATGAACCTAACAAAGCCCTAGCCCTAGCCCTAGGCCTAGCCCAAGCCAAAAGATGCACCTTCCCCAAACCACCACCAGTGTTCAAAAAACATGTTGCGACTAAAAAAATACAGAAAAGACAAATCATGCCACCAGATTGACATCCTAAAGAAACCTGGAGTATAAATAATTAGTCGACAACACAATTATAATTGCATTAGAACAGGAGGAAACTTGCTAAACTTTGAGACTAAGATGTCGACATACTAGCAATTTTGCACTTCCAAAATCACAAAGCTTAACCTGATGAGTGAGAGGATCAACCTGTAGACAATTATGAGTTATTAGTAAAACCAGTCAAAATTTGTATTTTCTAATTCTTTTTAGCAAAAGTTACAACAGTCTGATCATTTTCTTTCAATGAGTAGAGCATACCAAAAGGTTTTGAGGCTTCAGATCCCTATGGCAAACTCCAGGGACAGTGTGTATATAAGCCAACCCCCTAAAAATCTGAAAGCACCCCAGTTAGTGTCAGGGAGAACATGCGAGAAGCCAGACAGCATCAGCAAGCATCATGTATACCTGGTACATGTAAAGTTTCACATAGATGAGTGGCATCCTCTGATTTGCGTCACTGTAATGTTTCAAGACCCGATACATGGTCTCTGGGACATATTCCATTACAAGGTTGAGAAAAAGTTCATTTCTACTCGTCGTGGAAAAGAAACAATGCTTCAAGGAGATCACATTTGGATGATCCATCACACGCATCAATTGCAATTCACGATTCTTATATCTTCTGTCCTGCAAGACCTTCTTTATCGCCACGGTCTCCCCAGTTTCCAAGCACTTTGCCTAACATAAGAAAAATCTACGTCATATTTCTTGCTTGATAAAAGGTATAAAGACAGATAGAGCTGCAAATCATACCTGGAAAACTAAGTAATCATACCTGGAAAACAATTCCAAATGACCCAGTCCCCACAACGCGCTCTGCCATGTAACTAATTGTCTACAACGAAAATCACACAAAATACGTCAACAGCTTCATGTTAGGAAACCCAACCTGGTTAGCTACTAAAGTGCCTAAATCTCCAAATTGTTTAACATCCATATTTTTAATAATTAAAACAGTTAGCACCATAGACTTGATAGAACAAATAAAGAGGAGAGCAACAAATAGGCATTCCCAAGAATGTGTACCTGCTTAGGTTCTCCATTTTTGCCTCCAATCGTAGTAGAAATTATGTGACCCGTCGGATCATTTCCATCAACAACAGTACCAGATATGTCCTGCAAAATATTTCACATCTGAGATTCGAAGGATTTAAAGAAACAAAACTTTCAAATGGGTGTACAAGATATTGGCAAATGACTTCTCCTTTCCAGGAAGGGCTGGGAAATTTTGTTTGGTAGAAAACACTAATTAGTAGGTGCCATTGCTTCAACTATGAAAGAAAAGAAAACCACGCAACTCAATAACTTGAGCGCATATCATCAGATTAGGCTGTAAGAAATGAACTCTGCATAAATACCATGAGAACTACAGATAAAGAAGAATTCAATAAGCCAAACACAGTTGTTTGCCAGTAAAGAAGCCAAAATGCCTCAAAACTTGAAGATGTTAAATAACATGATGTATAGATCAAGCCCACTAAACTCATTATGCACTCCTAATCTAAGCAGAATACAATGGCCCCTCACCAAGAAAATTAAGCAAAAACGCTGAAAATTCTAGTCAAGAACCGAGGGATCTATCAAATAAGCTTGATCTGATGGAAACCCAATGTTCAAAATATCCAAACCAATAAAAGAGCTAACTACTTTGATCAAAGAAACTTTGACCGAGTGGATATAATCGAGCTTTGAAAACTGATGATTAAGTCAAGAGGAAAAAGATCCTTGATGCTAAAGGCAGTTCAGAGAGGCGAACAAAAGCCTAAAAATAAAAAGCCAAAAGAAAGAAGATCAGGCCATCTGAAGCACCAGCCTCGATCTCAGATAAACAAAAACTAGACCAACAAGATCTCGCTCCTGAATCTACCCACAGATCACCGCAAACCCTAATACGCCGTTTGGTTGCACAGAAAACAAAAGAAAAAAAAAAACCCATAAATCATGGATCCCGCATATCCCACTCGAAGGCCCACGCTCTAAGCAAAAAAAAATCGAGCTCATTTGTAGGTTCTCTCAGGAAAGAAACCATCAATACACAAACTTCATAGTTGGGGATGTGAAACGGGTAGTACCTTATCGTCGGCCATGCCGGGCGGAGGAGGAGGAGGAGGGGGAGGGGGAATATTCTCCTTGAATTAGTCGGTGAAGAAAAAGAAGAAGATCATAGAGTGGAGGAGGAGGCCCCAGCGAGAGACAAAAACAAGAAGGCCATGTGATTACCACTTGGCTTTTTCGCTCGACTTTCTCTCTAAACTTTCCGTCTTCTCACCCTTTCTCTCTCTGTCTGTCTCGCTCTTTCTTTGCTGTTGGGGGCAAAAGGGGCCCTACAGTTTGACAAAATTACGATATTGGACTTTGAATTTTTGGAGTCTCTGCCGACGTCAATCCGATTGGCTACGCCTGCCCGTCTGTCTGCTTCAGTCTTCATTTTCTTTTACTCCTTTTTAATCCCAAAAATGATGGGGAGAAGCCACATCCAAGAGCACTCACTCACATGAACAGTGACATGAACAGTACATGTCACTGTTCATGTGAATGAGTGCTCTTGGATGTGGCTTCTCCCTAGCATATCTCTTTTAATCCATTAAAAGCAAAAAATAGGAACCAAAACCAAAAACAAAATCATGGGGCACACACAAACCTATTATAATATTATTATTCAATATTATTGTTCCACTTTGAACTTTCGCTATTATTTGGTATTACCTTTCCTATTTTATTATGAATAATTTATTTGTTATATTTATTTTAGAATCATAAATTTTATGTAGCATTCAATCCGCTTTGTGTTTTTTCTAACAAATGTTTCAATCTATCTTTGGATTTTAAGTTTCCACATTCTCTTCCAAAAATTGGAATTATTAGGAGTATTATTATAGGGATGATTAATACTCAAAGCTGCATACCGAAAAATTGCTAAAGAAATGGTGGATCCATATGATCTTTGTCATTGGTAGAGTGATAATTGTAAGAGGACAATTGAATTTTTGAATGACATTGACGATTTATTGTTGAAAAGAGCTTGGATAATGGTTATTAGTTGTATAAAATATACACAATGTACATGTGTCAAGTCACATGTATAAATACTTGTAAACAGTACTTTTTCATCTAAGTGAATAAAAAGCAGAGGTTCATTTCTATCGAACTCTTCTCGAAGCTTATATCTCCATTTCTCCCGAATCCTCATCTTGATCTTGACTCGATCATAGAGATCTATGTTTCATTATGGTATCAAACAGTATTTTTCTATTTGTAATCCCACACATTCAGCGATTCTTCATCCTCTTTTTCAAGATTTTGATTTCTTCGCGAATCTTGAACTAGGGTTTCAATGTCAGAGTCTGATTCTCGCTCAAAGCATCCATGTGATGATTCTTCTAGTCCTTATTTTCTCCATCACGAAGAAAATCCACGAGCTATACTTGTCACACGACCACTTACGAGAGAGAATTTTCACACTTGGAAGCAGTCCATGTCCATGGCTATTAGTGCGAAGAACAAAATTACCTTTGTGAACGGCAGTCTTCATGACCAATAGATAGTGATTTTTCCTTGGTCGCTTAGATTCGTTGCAATGATATGGTAATTTCTTGACTTGTCAATTCTCTTTTCCCTGAAATTTTATCCATGATATTATTCACGAGCACTGCTGCTGATGTTTGGAAAGAATTGCATGTGAGACTTTTTACACCAGTTAGATATTAATAATGCTTTCCTTCATGAAGACTTATGAAGAAGTCTACATAAAGATTCCTCCTGATTTCTCTAAACAGGGGGAGCATGGTGTTTGTAAACTGAATAATTCTTTGTATGGTTTTCGACAAGCATCTCGGTAATGGTTTGCCAAATTATCTTCAACTTTATTTTCTTATGGATTTGTTCAATCTCAAGCTGATCATTCTCTCTTCATTCTTCAAACCTCAGCCTCCTTTACTGCTCTTTTACTTTATGTCGATGACATAATTATTATTGGAAATAGTTTGCAATCCATTTTAGATTTAAAGTTTTTTCTTGATCAGAAATTTAAGATTAAAGATCTTGGTAAGTTAAAGTTCATTCTCGGACTAGGCATAGCAAGATCAGCTAAAGTAATTGTTTTAAACTAGGGAAAATATGCACTTGATATTTTGAAGGAGGCTGATTTTTTTTGGTCTAACCTCTTATATTTTCCCATGCAGTAAAATTTGATATTGAGTAAGGATGATGGTCCTTTTTTGCAAGATGCTTTTCTTTATCAAAGACTTATAGGTCGTTTGATTTATTTAACTATCACTTGACCTGGTCTAGCCTATTCTGTGCAAGTGCTTAGTCAGTTTATAGACCATCTAAGACAGTTGCATTTAGATGCTATGTATCGAGTTCTCAAATATATCAAACCATCTCTTAGTCAAGGTTTATTCTTCTCAACACATTCTTCACTTCATCTTAAAGGTTTTACTGATTCAGATTGAGCAGGATGTCCTGATTCTCGTCGATCAGTAACTAGTTATTGTGTTTTCTTGGGCAATTCCCTTATTTCATGGAAATTCAAGAAACAACCGACTATTTCACGCTCGTCTACAAAAGCAAAATACAAGGCAATGACATCAGCTACATGTGAATTGACTTGGCTTATTTCTTTACTTGTTAATTTACATATTTCTCACGCACGCCTTGCATTATTATTTTGTGATAGTAAGGTAGCTCTCCACATTGCTTCAAATCCAGTCTTTCATGAAAAAACGAAACACATTAAGATAGATTATCACCTAGTTCATGTGAAATTGCAAGTCGACACTATTGAAACTCTTCATGCTCCAAGTTCACATCAGCTTAGTGATCTTCTTACTAAACCTCTTGGAGCAACTCAGTTTCATTTCTTGCTTTTCAATATGGGTGCAATTGATTTATACACTCCATCTTGAAGGGGAGGATTAGTTGAATAAAATGTACACAATATATACGTATCAAGTCACATGTATAAATATTTGTAAACATTACTTTTTCATTAAAATGAATAGAAAACAGGGGTTCATTTCTATCGAACTCTTCTCGAAGCTTATTTCTCCCTTTCTCCTAAATCATCATCTCAATCTTAATTTTATCATGGAGATCTATATTTCATCAGGGGTTGACATGGAATAAAAGTTAAAAATTGAATAAATATTATTAGAATATAATATTGTTTTGAGATTTGAAAAAATTGAATTGTTTATTATGTTTTATGTGAGAGTTTAAAAGAATTATAATGATTAAATGAAATGAGTTGAATTTAGATACTCTCTCAATCCAAACAACTCTTAAATACCATCAAGTCCACAAGTGCATTCCTAATTGCCAAGACTCTTGATTGTGACAAATCAAATCACAAGTTAGATTATATTAAGGCTATGTTTAGGTGTTGAAATGAGTTATTTTTAGTTGCAAATATTAGTATTTTGTATATCCTAATAAATTGGATTTAACTTTTTCAAGTTGAGATGAATTTAACTTTCTAAATTGAAATGTATGAAATATGTCGAAATATAGTACTCTATATCCACAAACGAAATAAACAATGTAATCCCACAAATTGATATGATTTTATCTGATCTGTTAGATCTATTTTATAATAAAATAATTTTATAATATGATGAATAAGATCAAGTCATATAAATTTATGAGATTGTTTTTTTCTAATAATAATTCTGTTGTGGTTAGAATATTTCTCTTAACTTTTTGTTAAGAAATTAAAAAATAATAAATCTCATTAATAATTAATTTGAAATAAACTGAATATTGAAAATTGTGTAAGAACCAACAATAATCTAAAATCGTAAATAGTTGCTTCTCCTTAGGAATGTGTAGGAATCGTTTGATCAACATTGAGCGTTTTTTGGAAAAAAAAAAACCTGCTTTTCATTGCATTAAACTGCAGATAGGCATACAGCCATTACAAAGTAGTCCTGAAACGCCCTTACATCACTATGACTTACATTCATAACCTGAGCTTGGCCTGTGACCAAACTATCAGATCAGTTCCTATTGGTATGTCTTTCACTATGAACCTGACCTGCTATACAAGGATTTATGATATCAACATCTATGATTTCACAACCTTCGTGGAGAGCTTGTTGTGCTAGTTGGTGGGCCACTTTGTTGGCATTTCTCTTCACATGCCTAATCTTTCATTTTATTTTACTTAAGATGGAATAAAAATCCTGTAGGCATTGAAGTGTTCCATTGTACTGATTGGCTTGTTTGATTGCTGTAACCACCTGACTTGAGTCTTCTTCAAAGATAATATTGCTCAAATCAAGATTTTTGCAAAGCTTTGCAGCAGCTACTAAACCTCGAGCCTCTGCTAGATCAACATTGAGCCTTTGTTGAGATCCCTCGCTCCTCGCTTTAGTATCATTTTAACCTATGTTTTAATATTTATGTTTTAAGTAAATGATATTCACAATTGTAAATTATGTAATAATTGTATAATTATTTAAGAAAAAATTAAAATATAGAATTCATATAAAAAAAATTAATTTTTAATAAAAAAACTTATTTTTTCGAAATAATTATATAATATTTATGTATTTTAGTATTGCATATAATATTAGTGTTTATTTTATCTTTTTGAAATAGCAAAGCAGTTATGTCCGGATAATTACGAATTTCTTTAAATGGAATTCCAATCGTTTGATATAATATAAGAGTGAGGTTGGGGATCGGCCGGGTTGTCTCCAGTATCAAAAGCAATCTAACTAATAATTATGCTATTTTTGTCATAAACACAATAAAAAAATATTAAAAAATATAAAAAAATACAAAAAAAATGATAATAAAATAAAATGAAGAAAACGCAATAAAAAATATAAAAAATATATAAATATATAATAAAAAATACAATAAAAAAATAAAATAAAGATGAATTTATAAGAGTATTTGGCACAGTTTAACCCCTATCGCTGCTGATTAACAGGCCCGTTCTGGATTTAAGGCTGTCGGAGTTTTATCGGATGTCGTTGTGGGTCGCCGTCGTAAGAGTAAGGTCGCCGGAATCCACCAGTCCCGATAGTACCAACGGTGTCACCCACCGCCACCTACAACGATAAATTATTTTTAATGGTGGATCGGACCGACCCTAGCTTATTTCATAATATAATATCAATTATTTATTTATGGTTGACGTGATAGTATGAACGTTGTCACATCAATGAACGTTACACAATGTTAATCAATAACTAGTAGCATGAATATTATTTTCAAACGCGAATAATTAGGTTGTTTGTTTTGGAAAGTGGGTTCAACTCATCTCATTTCATCTCGTACTTTCAACTCATTTCAATCACTCAATTTAAATTTTAATTCATATCAACCATTCATTTTATTACTATTCATAACTCATCTCATCTCATCTCATCTCTAAATCCAAACGGATTCTAAATGTTGTTATAAAATTAAAAAAGGTTGAAAACCAACCTTGTTAAAATGTGTAGTCCTGCTTGCCAAGTAAAAAACGAAAAAAACATCATGACATAGGTGTTATTAAAAAGGGTGATGCCTAGTTACAATTTTTTATTTTATTTTAATGTATTTAAATGTTTTAAAAAATAAATATATTTATTAATACATTTAAAATTATTTTTTTAATCATTAATTAAAGTTTTTTTTTTAAATAAATAAATTTAAAAAACGATCATTTAGAACGATAAGTTGATAACTTGAAACGGACATAATAGAAATTTCTTATTAAAATTGATGAATATCAATTTTTTTTTTTTTTTTAAATGAAAGTCTTTAACAATATGGATATGATGATGGTATATTTTAATTTTTAGCCCATATTTAATTTGTGGAAAATGCACCATTTTTTAAGTACTCTTACGGCAATATATAATAAGCATCGGTTGAGTAAAGCAGGGGGAAAAACAAATGCATACAACAAACATGTATGAGCAAGATGGATGGAAGAGATATAGGAGGAGGAAGCGTGGCTGTCTTTTGGTTCCAGTTATTGGCCTTGGACCTTGGTTAAAGGCATATATGCAAGAGAGAGGGGGGGTTAAAAGAATATGAAAAAGAGGGGTTTTTTTAACTTTATGAAAGGTAACAATATAATGCCCTTTCTCAGTCTTCAAAGTGAAAATAAACAAGCTTTCTGTATCTTCTTATTCACATCCCATCAATGGCAACGAATACTAGGCTTTTCAATGAGATAATCCAAGAATGCAAGCACTGCTCAGATAAAAGTAGGCTTTTTAATTGGTTGTAATTCAGCTCGCTACAACTTAGCACCACTTTCTAAAACGAGTCCCTAATATCGCTGAATCCTGATGAAAGAAAGATATAGCCTGGTTTCTCTGTAATTTAGGCATTGTTTGTTTGAAGAGTTAAAATTAAATATTTTAATTTTTTTAAAATTTATTATTATTTTTTTTAAAATTTTTATATAAAATATAATAAAAATTTAATTTTTTCAAATTTTAAAATTATGTTTCCAAATTCTAAAACAAAATTAATATTAAAAAATTATATTATAATTATATTTCATTTTTTTTTTAATTTTTATCTTATTTTATTTTATTTCTAAAAATAAATCAAAAATTAAAAAGTTGGAAGAGTGACAATTTTGTTGCGCACAACGTCACCAAATGGGGGGCCTCCAATGGAAACTACTAGAAGCATTCACATCTCATTTGTAATAAGACTCATCTTCAACTTATATAGCAAATCTTGAACGTACATCAGCAAACATTTTCTCCATGTTAATAAGACCGTACGTATAAAAAGGAAAGGTTGGTTGGAAAAGTCAGTTACTTATTAGTTGTGAGGCGATGTAAGATATTATATTAATAGTAAAAAAAAAAAAGAATATTAAATAATAATAACTACAACTTGTTTTTTGGATTTTTAAGAAATTAATGAGTTGCAAAAAAAATAAAAAAACACAATAACTTGTAGTTGATCATTGAAAATCTAGGCAAGATGTCCAATTCGAATCACAATAAATTTGGAGTTGAAATTGAGATGAAGAGGAAAGAAAAATTTCTTGACCAAGGTCTACTTTGATATATATCAGGACCTTATATGTTGCTACCAAATGATTTGAAGATGGTTTAACCATGAATTGATTCAATAATTGAACTACGAAACATAGGTCTGGCCAAGAGATGGTGTGAGATATAAAAGTCTATCAATTAGCCTTTTATAAATGCTTGGTTCGGAAGAAGAATACCCTCATCTTTGCTAAATTTAAAATTTTGATAAAGAGGAAGCTTGAGAGGCTTACAACCAAGCATACCAGAATTTGCCAAAATATCTAACGTATATTTCCTTTGACAAATGTGAAGGCCTTTAAATATGTAGCAATTTCTAATTCCAAAAATTAACATAGGCAATCAAGATGCTTAATTTTGAACTTATAATGAAGAAAAGTTCTAATGAAATTAATCAAGGCTTGAGAATTACTAACAACTAAGATATCATCCACGTAAACTAATAAAGCAATGTAAGACTCTCAATATTGCTTTGTAATAAGCTATAATCAACTTTTAATTGGATAAAACCAAACTCAATTAGAAAGGATGTAAGTTTGAAGTTCCATTGTCTTGATGCTTGTTTACGACCATAATAACTCTTAAGCAATTTGCAAACTTGACGTGGCTTACCCTTTGTATACTTGAGTGTTTCTTCATATAAATTTTCTCTTGTAAATCACCAATAAGGAAGTCATTATTTACATCAAATTGATATAAATGCCATAATTTAATTGCAACAATAATGAATAGACATCTCACAGTGACAAGCTTAGTAACTGGAGAGAAAGTTTTAGGAAAATCTATGCCCTCTTGTTGTTTATAGCCTTTGGCAACTAATCAACCTTTGAGTCTTTCCACGGCTCCATTAGAATGAAACTTAATCTTTTAAACATACTTACGATCAATGGCTTCTTTCCCTTTAGGTAGGTTAGTGAATGTCTAGGTATAATTGTTTTACAATACCTCAAGCTTAGCTTCCATAGCTTTGCACCAACCAGGATCCTTTAAAGCTTGTCTATAAGAATTAAGCTCGGATTGGAGAGTATTGCTCAGATGACTAACACAAGAGGATGGGTGAATTGAGTTATATTAAAAAAACTAATACTTATAAAACAAATATACAATATAAAATATAAATAACATACGAAGAAGCATGAATATAAAAAGTAAGGGCAATAAGAAGCAAACTCAGTATTTTAGCGAGGTTCAGCCACACTGACCACATCCTCGGCTCAAGGTACCCCTTAAGAATCCCAAATTTACTATTCAATCTCATTCAGGTGGAGATATAAACCTATTACACTTTTGAGCAACACCGCTACAAAGAATCCGTGTAGAGCACACTTTATACTTACAATCACATCACACTTAGTGATTCAACTATTATCTGTGTAGAACACCTTATACACATACAAGGGTTATACGCACCCTCTTACAAATATAAGAGCTGATAGTGGGTAGATTATCAGAGTACACTCCTCAATGAATAAAATAAGAACAATACAACGCAACTTATATCTCTATCAAAATGAATAAGGATTAAGGCACAAAATTTAGAGAAGAAAGAATGAAGGTTTTAAAAGAATGATACAAAACTTAACAATTGATTTGTAAGCTCTTGTTGTATTTTTGCAAAACTCAAGTAAGCTATTTATAGGCAAATGAGTCTTCATATTTAAATTTGAAAAAGTTCACATGTCAAATAAGAGTACTATTTACTTTTCAAAAAATTCAAATAAAAACAATTCATTTTTTTATTTGTTAAAGACAACTCCATTCATTTTTTTAAAAAAATCAAACCTAATTTTTTACTTTTCATACATGACAAAATGAGCATAATTGATTTTTCAAACCAAATCATCTTCTTTTTGTATATGTCAAAAAAACACACAACCACCCTTCAAAATTTTCAAACAAAACATGCACATGTCCAAAATGACAATCAATCATCTTACAAATTCAAATCTTTATACAAATATGGAAAAATAATAATAATTTTTGAAATTAAATATTTTATAAAAGTTATGCAAATATAAAAATTGTAATTTGATACTTTATGAGAAAATATTAATTTTGAACCTTAATCCAATTTTAAATTTTAAGAGATGTACAAAATTATTTTATGAGCTTCATTTGTAGACTTATTTTTCTTCTTACTCATGTTTAATTTCTTGATATGCTTAGCTTTTTTCATGCATAGATAACTTGAGTTTGAGTCTTTGAATTTATTTTTTATCATCAAAATCTATAGATACGAGACTTGAAACATTAGATTCAATAGAGAGAAAGAGAAGAAGTAAAAACTTGGAAAGAAGGACTAAATTTATGATAAAATAAGCATTTACTTAGAGGAAGGGACTTACCATTTGAGCAGGAGCATTTTTGGAAACTGAGTATCCATGAGGAGCCAGCAAAGCCTGATGATAGTTAAAATCTTTCAAATATTGTGAAACTATTCTAATCCTAGTGGACCTTCTAAGAGTGGGAATGAAGATGTGAGGAGAGGTAGAAGGAGGTAAGAATACAGTGGTTAGTCAGGGAGGTCCACTGCTGACAATAAATGGGGCATAATTGACTGGATTTGAAGTAGGTGAAGGTATGGAAGGGATTGTAGAAAGAGACTCAAAAGCATAAATAGGGGATGAAAAAGATTAAAAAAAAAAAGGTAAGTTTGACTTTAGAGGAGAAGAGGGTGTAGGAAGTGTGGTGTTTTGGAAAGGAAAAATGGACTCATGAAAAATTACATCCCTTAAAATGAAAATGGTGTGACTGGTAAGGTTTAACAGTTTGTATCCCGTACTTCCAAATGGATAACTAAGGAAAACACATCTATGACCTCTAGAATTAAATTTCATTCTACCATTCAAAATAGTTGCTGCAACACACAAGAAACCAAATACTCTCATGTGAACATAAGCAAGTCTTTTGTTAAAAAGAAATTTATTCGGAGTTTTATTGTTTAAAAGTGGGGTTGGAAGTCTGTTGATGATATATGTGGCTGTCAAAATATAATTACCCCAATATTTTAAAGGAAAATTAGCATGAAAATGAAGGGCATTTCTTGAGGGGTTCCCACATGGCTTTTATGAATAATTTCTTTGTATTTAAAGAAATCTGTCATGCAAAATTCAACACCATTATCACTTATCAGGATTTCAATTTTGAGTGCAAATTGTGTTTCAACTAAATTATAAAAAGACTCAATACATGCTCCAATTTTAATTTTGGTAATAAGTAAATAAACTCAAGTGGTACGGGGAAAGTCATCCATTATAGTCAAAAAATATTTTAAACCATCATGTGCAATAGTGGGACTAAGACTCCATAAATCACAATGGATAAGTTCAAATATTTTGGATGAAAGATGAACACTGTCAGGAAAAGGTAATCGATGGAATTTTATTAATAAACAAATATTGCAAGACTTTTCATTAATGGAAGATGTGTGTTTGCTTACAATAGGATCAAAAATCAACTTTAATCCAAAAACAGATAAATGACCTAGGGGACAATACTATAAATTAATGTGAGCAACAGAATTAACAACAAAAGTTGAAGTAATAAAATCTATAGGAGTGTTGTGAGTATAATCTAAGAGGGATTGTGCAAGAGCTGAAGGAGAAATGTATGCGCAAACCAAGTGGTACAAGCCATGTCTGAGCCCATCCTTCCCAATCATTTTCCAAGAAAGTCGATCCTGAATAAAGTAACAATTTGAGAAAAAACAAATAAACAATAAGTTAGAGAATGAGTTAACTTGGTTGCTAAAATTAAATTAAATGAGAATGAAGGGACACAAAGAACATCTATCAAAATGATATTGTTGGTGAAATGAATGGTACCAACGTGGGTTACAGAAGCTGAGCTTCCATTGGAAAGCTATACTGAGTAAGCAACAATAGAGGAAATTGAAATAAAAAGGGAAGTGCTATAAACTATCACTTGTGTTGATTATCCAACTTGAAGAAAAATTATGCGGGAGCTCTGTGTGTGTGTAGAGAAACAATTATATATACTAGATATTTTTAAAGAATATATCGAAGAATGAGAGGGTCGAGACTAAGTGCCCGAGTGAAGAACAATGGCTGCAATTGAAGGATCCTGTGGTTGAATTAAAGATTTAAGCTGCTGGTATTGAAGCTTGGTTAAACCAATCCTGTCATCACTAAGAACTTCTGAGTTAGTAGCATTAGAATAAGAAGCCTGATTAGCAAGAAATCCAAGAGTTTAGTGCTTGGCATGGAACTTGTAACTAGGTTGGTAATCATTCAATCTATAACACTTGTCAACTGTATAGCCAGTTAAGTTATAGTGTGAACAAATGGGATTTGCTGCATTTTCAAGTTTGAAACAACTTTCTAATGAATAGCCAGAAATTTTGTAGTGGCTACAATAGAGTTGTTCCTTTTTGAAAAGATAGGTAGGTTTGGAAGACAATTTGGAAGGTGAAAATGGTTTCCTAATGGCCAGTGTCATGGTCTCATTGGAGGGGACAATAGATATCACTTGGTGGTGACTTTCTTGTTGCCGAATGAGGAAAAAAATCTTTGTGACAGGGGGAATGAGATCCATTAACATAATCTGGTCTCAGATAGGGGAATAAGAGTCATGGAGGCCCATTAGAAATTGAAGAACACAATCTCTTCGGTGTCTATTCAGAAGTGTTTTCATAGTGCCACAATTACAAACAGGAATATGATCATAGATAGAGAATTCATCCTAGAGGGTCTTCAGCTTACCATAATATATACTTACTAAATCATGTTCTTGAAAAAGGCTAGTTAATGCTTTCTTAAATTGGAAGATTCTTGGGCCATTTTGTTAGGAGAAACGTTCTTTGAAGATTTTTGCTAGATCTCCTTAGCATCATCCACGGAGACCACACTGTATTTAATAGAGTGACTAATAGAGTTTTGGATCCAGGAAACAACTATATTATTAAACCGTTTCCACAGATCAAGTAAAGAGTCCATGTGATTAGTAGGTTGCAAGAGGGAACTAGTGATGAAATCAAGCTTATTTTTAGCACGAAGGGCACGATGCATGGCATGAGACCAAGTGGCGTAGTTGTCAACAGTAAGAAGCTCAAAGATGAGGATAATGGTGGGGCTATCTCCCTGATCCTAGCAAAAAGGATTGAATGGATTAGAGAGATTGAGGTAACAGGATAAGATGTTTGTGTTAATGTCGGAATGGGGTTCATGGGAATTGGGTGGGGTTTGAGGGTTGGAGTTTTCCACCAAGAATAGCTTTTAGAGACTCGTGATACCACGTAAGAAAGCAAGCAACAACGTTGCAACACAGCCAAACAACAATAAAACAAGAAAAACAGAGAGTTGAGTAGATGGAAGAAGAAAAACTTTATTCCTCTTAGCTTAATTGCTCGTATACAGAAGATGAAGAATGATATATACAACAGAAAATTCTAACTAACTAACAGAATGCTCAGATGAGCTAATGACATATGTAGAGAAGAATAAAAACCAAAGAATGTGAGAAAATGAATACGACAGCTTATATACAAGTGATATTGGCATCTAAACGACTTGTAGTTTGTCTTGTATCCTCTAACACCAAAGACAAATATGACCAGAGTCTTTCCCTCTTCCCCGTTTCGGTTTGCCAAAGACTGGTGCAGTTTGGAGAGAGATTTTTCTCTTTTAGAATGTAGAGGGGTCAATTTTTTTTCCTGCATTTTGCAGGTACTGCTATGGATCAAATGGCAAGGTGGATGTACGGGAACTAGTTCGCCAAATTTGCAAGCAATACAAGGAATTTTACTTTAGGCTTGATCTAGCTATGCCTCACTCACCCCTGAGATTTTTTGGAAGTTAATTTCTGACGTGATCATTTGATCCATATATTCGGTGGGTCAAGACAGCCCAGGTGCCCCTCCGTTTATTTCACGGTAGCAGTTACTGGCTAATCTCTTGACGCCCAGGACTCGAGGCCGAAGTTTCTTATCTTGTTATCTCAGAAGAACGGATAATGTAATTATCGGTGATGTCCATCTGAATCTCATTGATGCATAACATGTCCAAAGAATATGTACGAAATGTAATTTTGTAGGGAAAAGATATTGTCAAACGTGCGCAATCAAGGCAAAATGACCATGGTCGTCCGACCATTTCTGCTCAAACAGAGCCACTCGGCCTACAGTTTTGCCTACCCAGAAAGCGCAAAACCAACGTTTGTTATGGTTGGTGGCCAGTAGCTGTTCCACATACGATTCTTGTTTCGAAAGGTTGGTTCCTAAATTGTTGTTGGGTTTTCGGCTTCTCGCTTGCTTTTCACTCATCTTTATGTCTATTACTATCACCTACTTCTTAGCTTAGCTTTGAATAGATTCTTGGGTGTTCTTAATTTATCAATTATCTTTCTTTTTCCCGATGCCAATACGTACCACCAAATCCTGAATTTGCCTCATACGGTCTAATGGGTTGTGGTGGTTGGTTTGTGAGAGAGAGAGAGAGAGAGAGAGAGAGCCCCTAGAAGTAGAGGTTGGTGCTGGTTAAAAAGTGTATTCTAATCGTTGTATTAATAAGAAATGGTGGTTGTGGTGCTGTGCTACATTCCTGGACATCTTGAACCTTTACAAAGAGGTAATGTTCTAATGGGGAAGCAACTGCTCCCAAGAAGTTAGCGTCCTGAATGTCAGAATGCTGACTGATTTTTAGGGATGAAGGACTATCACTTTAGAGGTCCAGAAACATTACCAGGAAGTGATCCTTCAATTGGAAGGAGAATTTCATGGGGAGATAATCATTGTAATCCCAAAACTGTAGTACTTGATGGATGGAAGAATGATTCTGCAAACCATACTGCCTGTAAGGGAGGCCATGTGGGGAAAAGGCATCTGTGGCTTCGAAAGCACGTGAGGTCAATTGCTTTTATGGTTGTGTTGATGGGTTTCGTTCTCCTGCTTGATTCCCTCATGATGTCCATTTTTGATTCTAGATACCTTCAGTATCATCCAGCCCAAAGCAAATCAGGTGGGCTTGAGGTAAATATATTCCAGGGCAATACTAGATGCCCTGCTCTTGAATTAGCTAGTGATGTTAGTACTGGTCAATGACTATGTTGGAACTCGAGAAATGGAATTGGAGTTGGCCAGAATGTAGCTGTCGAGTTTACATGACAATCATATTCTGTCCCAATTGGTGCTTATTTGAGAATTTTACTATTTCATTCTTGGTTTCCTTGTTAGTCTGCAGCCATCGTGGTGATTAAGTTGTCTAATTTTTTTACGTTAATTTATACTTTCTACCTCTCACCAAGCACTCCTGTCAGATACAATTTAACAATTATGTTACCATGCGTTTTCCTGCTGAAACAGATATATAAGCATTATTGATGTTTTTAACTCTTGAATTACGGAAGTCCACCCATGTAACATTTGCCCTGTTGGTTGTCAAGTAAGCTGTGGATAAAAGACATGCATATGTATATTTTTGTTTTCTCTACAAAACTTGGAAGCCATTCTGTACCTGTTTTCACTCTGCAAGCTCAGATTTTAGGCGCTTATGGGCATTAAGCATTTTGGGTGTCCTTCATGTGAATCATTTGGTTTATAGAGTATCTTTAGTCATTTGCCAAGGTTTTTCTCTAATAATGTGCAAACTGTAATTATTTATCGATTTTATAATTCTTTTGATATACTTAAGTCATGCCGACTAATTGTTCTCATATATACGGCATCTTATTTTCAAAGGAGGAAGATAGAAGTGCCTACATCAATGACAAAAAATTACCTATACAGATGTTTGACCGGCTACTAAACTTGGCATCCAGTGCTCTTGCCAAGGTGAGCTGCAAAAGTTCTTTGGTTGGTACACATTTTCAGATTCGCTCGTCAAATTAGGTCCCAATATCTGAGATGTTAGCTATGTTATAGAAAGAGTTTAAGCAAGAGACGTCAACACTCTGGGAGGAACCATATTCAAAGGCATCTGCATGGAAACCATGTGCGGACCGAAAGCTTCCAAGCAATCTAGGTATTTAAAATTTTATCCTGCCAAGATTGGTTCTTGGGAAATATGTAGGGCTCTAAGAGTATCAATAACATTGTCTTAGAAATTAACAATAAAAAATAATAATATTGTCTTATAAAATTTTTAATCATAGTTTTTATTTTAATTTATGCAAGTCAATTGCAGTAGGTTACTATTATTGTAAACACTCTTGATAGTCTTGAATTAGTTATTTTCCTGGACAGGAAAATTCGACAAAAATAATGGCTACATACTAATCAGTGCAAATGGTGGTCTCAATCAACAACGTGTTGCTGTAAGTACCAAGCTGCCCGAGTTTATAATTATCCATACACAATAATTTAAACCCTGATGAATTTTTTGGAGTTAGAAAAATAAAATAGTTGGGGGCAACAATGCAATTCCACTTGTTGAGAAAAAGAATTACTTAGGACAGCATCAGCCTTGTTACATCAGGGGGCTCTTTGTCTGAAATTTTTAGTCAAGAAAATGGCCATGGATCCTGCATTTTTATGAAAATAAGGGCTTTTTGAATTGGGGGAGAAGCTACAGTTCAAGCTTGACCCACTCACCATTATCTGACACTTGTTATAGGAGAGACGTGTGTATATAGTTAAGAGTGAGTCGTTCTTGAAGCAAGGAGTAATTATCCTGAACTGTTTTGTATTGGATTTTGTGTGCTTACTAGTATAAGTTTGCTAATTTCTTCTGAAACTAATATGGGTTTTCTGAGAGCTCTCTCAGGTAATGGGTTCTTGATATTGAGAATTTGAGAACTATAGTTCAATCCAGGGGACTAATAAGATACCTAGAATTTGACTTTTGAAAAACTTCAGGATGCTCTATGTAAGGATACGTCAAAATATAAACTTGAGGCCAAGTGTTTAAGCTTTGGCTCTGTTGGACTGGATCTTGTTTCCTCAATTACATATATTTAGTTGCAAACTTCATGTATCAAACAAAATATGAATTTATCTACTTGAAAATAAGTTGAACACACATTATTTGCATATCAACTATAATTTTTGTTATTATTTTGATTATTTCTAGCTTGTTATCAGATGTATTTCTGGGGATCTTATTTTGTAGTCTCTTCTTGTGGTTTATCTTCAGTTACCTACTTCACTAGTTGAACTGACTAAGCTATTGGTAATGCTCACAGATCTGCAATGCTGTTGCTGTGGCATCTCTTCTTAATGCAACTTTGGTTATTCCGAGATTTCTATATAGCAATGTTTGGAACGATCCCAGGTTGGAGATCATATCTAGCGTTTTTCCTAATAAAAAAATCAACGCAAATATGTAAATTCCCAATAGAATAGCAGTTCATGAAGCAAATCTTACATTCGACAACAACTAAATAAGTTGATCTGTTCAATAATATTGGCATGAAAAGCTAAAGCAATGCAAATATTGATGCCGTAAGTCACTATCACCTTTATGAACCTAAGATGGAGGTTTTTGATCAGCATGGATGACACGAGTATGAATAACATATTTATAGCTTTACATTGTATACAGTTAGTAGATGTTATATATAGTAGTTATCAAATGTTTCAATGAACAATTGCTTCTGATCATCTGAAAGACATGAACCAAAGAACATATTCTTAACTATGCTGGATTATACACTCATTCCTTGGTTTCCTGGTTGACTACTGAGGTTTTTCATGATATCCCTGATTCAATTAGGTTGCCTAAATGGAATTAGTGGTTATTGGGAAATTTTTAACCTTGGCGTTCGTGCCTCAATTGATTCATGCATTTCATTTGACAAAAGTGCAGCCAATTTGGTGATATTTACCAAGAGGAGTATTTTATGAATGTTTTGAAGGATGAAATCAGTATTGTAAAGGAACTCCCTCCTGATCTGGGATCACTTGACATTGAAACACTAGGTGGTCTGGTATGCTATCTTCATTATTTGTGTAACATACTGTAATGAATAAATTACACTCATTTTGATAACATTCTAAAGCTTTACCTTGCTTTCAGATTACTGATGCAGATCTTCCAAAGGAGGCAAAGCCTGCTGATTACATCAGAAATATACTTCCCATCCTCTTACAAAATGGAGTTGTTCACTTCCTTGGGTTTGGAAATCGACTAGGCTTTGATCCATTACCTTCTAAACTTCAGGTTATAAAACTTCCCTAAATGTTTGAATATTAATATACTCGTTGTTGATTGGGGCTTAATTTTTCACTTAATATTCACAAGCGTGATGAGTTATGATCATCATTTTGGAGTTGCTTTGCGACATATGAAAATTTCTTTGCACATTAGGTGCGGTATAGCATATATTGGAAGACAGAAATGCACAAATACATGAGTACATACATATTTTATATAACTAAAACGACTTACTGCACTCTTCTATAGGGCTTTTCCTTCTCTGGTGCTTATCTCAAGTCAAATCTTTTATGCTCCCTAGGTGGGGTTTTCTTTTTTTTTTTTTACTTAATTGGTTAACATACCCTACAAGTTTGAATATTCTTATGCCATATAATATATATATATATATATATATATTTTATCTACTCATACGTAAATCACAAAATAATTCAGAAGCATGCCTCCCATTAAAGGGAAATGTCTACTTCAACTTCTGACCCAATGATTTACTAAAAGAGAAAAAAAAAAACTAACTGATTACTATTAAGTAATTATGGCCTTTGCTCTTCACCATTCCATTTACTCGGATTACATGTAATATCTTGAATTATTCCTGTATAGTTATCCAGTATGCATGATCATGATGCCTTTACAAATCAGTTAAACTATACTTGAACTTATGACAGAGATTAAGATGCAAATGTAACTTCCATGCTTTGAAGTTCGTGCCAAAAATCCAACGAGTTGGTTCATTATTGGTCAGAAGGATTAGAAAATATGATGCCGCACTTAGTATGCTGGACAGACAATTACTAGGAAACTTCATGCCCGAAAATCCATTGAATGAGAATGATGCTGCTAGAAGCCCATCCAAATATCTTGCTCTACATTTGAGATTTGAAATGGATATGGTGGCCTACTCCCTGTGTGAATTTGGAGGTGGAGTAAGTGAGAAAAAGGAACTTCAAGCCTATAGAGAAATCCATTTTCCTCTGCTTATTGAGCGCTTAAAGAACTCAAGGTATGGGTTCTTGAGGTTTAACGTTGTTTTTACTAATATATATTAGTTTACCGAACTATCTCCCACACTGTATTGCTGTTTGCAGCCCTGTTTCTCCAACAGAGTTAAGAAAGTTGGGAAGATGTCCACTGACACCAGAAGAAGCAGCACTGGTCCTATCTGGACTTGGTTTTAATCGTGGAACTTACATTTATTTGGCTGGTTCTCACATTTATGGAGAAAAATCCAGGATGGATTCCTTCACCAGCCTCTATCCCAATTTGGTCACAAAGGAAACCATTCTAACTCCCCATGAACTTGCACCTTTTAGAAATTTATCTTCTCAGGTAAAAACTAGTCTTCTCTGAAAAAGATGGGTTCATATGGTACAAAATATGGAAACTCTCTCTTGAAATTATTGGAAGAATTTATATCTATTCCTTGACAAACTGAGAAGTAGGCAATGGGCACCTTGTTCAAAGGATTTAAAGTTGTACGTACTAACTGAACAGGATGCAAATCTCTAATTGGTAGTCGGTGTTCTTTATTTTGAATGCCATGAAATTTTGTCATTCATGAAACCAAATTATATTGTAGTGCGAGGTTATTTTGCATTCAAATTATTACCATATACATGCCTAGGAAAAGAATGAATTGATTAACACCATGTACTGAATTAATTAGCACCATGTACTTGGTAAGTGATATTATATGTGTCACTAATAATCACATTGCCTTCCCTTATGTCATATGGTATAAATTAAACCAGTGCGTAAGATGGGGTGCCTATAATTATACAGAAATTTCACTTGAAATGGATAGTATCGATAGTATACATTTACAATGTGGACTCCAATTCCTTACTCAAGTTGGTTAATATATTTACTAAAGATAAAGAGTTCCTGTGTATGCAGTTAGCTGCACTGGACTTTATTGCATGTGCAACTGCGGATGTTTTTGCCATGACCGACTCCGGAAGCCAACTTTCATCCCTGGTGGCTGGACTCCGAACTTACTATGGTGGTGGCCGTGCTCCTACCTTGCGGCCTAACAAGAAGAGGCTGGCAGCAATTTTGTCGGAGAATAGCACAATTGGATGGAACAGTTTTCAAGACAGAGTGAAAAAGATGATCGACGAAGGTCAAAGGGTGCGCGTGAGGGGCTTTGGTCGGAGCATTTACCGGCAGCCAAGGTCCCCTGAGTGCATGTGCAAATCCCAGTAGCATGTCCTTATCTTGGTCACTCTTTTAAGCTCTCTTATCTTTTTAACGTTTTTTCCCCTTATCTGTTCAGCATAGTTGAGATGTTCAAGCTTATAGTGTAATTTTTTTCCTTTATATTCTTTCTCATATCTTTTTGTTTCGATGTACTTGATTCAAAATTTCTTACAATTGTAGTTCATCTTTTGATAGCAAATATAAATTGGGTATAGGCATCCAAAGCCCAACACATTTTTGCATATGTATTCGAATGTCTCTAGATTTTGGTACCACCATTCTCTTATATATCAATGAGTGTGTCCAGAACCCTAATTAACTTTCATTGTGTCTCTCTAATAACTGCTGCAACTTGTCCTTCTTGAACTAAACTGATTGCTAACGCCTAACGGGACGACAAATTAGTTTTATTGCATTATACCCCAAATAATCCGAGTCAAAATATATTATAAAGCAATGAACAAAAAGGAAGAGCAATCAAAGGTGGCATTCCTTTGCCATTCAGAGAACATATGGATCTTTGTTGCACTCTTCTTTCATGGAAATTGTGATCATCATGTAATCCTCATCAGGAAATGATGCTTTTCCTCTGACATCTTTCTTCTTAATGGGCACCACTTTGTTCAAGATGGAGGGAAGAAACGGTTGAGATTAAAAGGGAGGGTGTAGAACTCCTCATTACGGCTGTCTCCCTTAAATGTCCGAAATTTAACCCACCATGGCATTCCCCTGTCTCTGGCACTATCCTTGTAGTCGAGTGTGTTGTCCAAGAAAATTGCAACAATCATTGCAACAGTCGGGGATGAAGAGAAGATTGTATTAAGGAAATCGTTGAACTGCACATCAAAGAAACACAAGTTGATGGGGGATGATGATCAGATCAAATTTCACTAAGAGTTTTAAGGTAATGTAAATAGTGATGCTAGTGGTTATATGCACAAATTACTGCTCTAAATCAGTACAAAAGCATGGATGAGAAGATATGCAATCCTTTAAATGCTACTCTTTGTTATAGATGGTAATTTCTAGTGGCGCTTATGTACAGTTTCAAATTGCAAATTTAAGTACAGATAAGGAGACAAACTCACCCATCCAGCACTGGTGTGTGCAGGACCATGAAGAGCTTTGGCAGTGTATTCCCTAAAATACTCAGGAACAGACAAACCTAGGAAGAAGGCTACACCTGTGATAAAGAGGTTCCTCATCGAGTTCATGTTCGTGAATTGCAGAAATGACAGCCCCACCGAAGCTGAAAACAAGATTATATCAATACTTGTGCAGAGAAGAGGAGAAGAGAAGCCTCATGCATAAATAACACCCACCAACAAGACCAAACAAAACACAATACACAGCAGCAAATATAGAGAAGGGTATTGATGCAAACAAAGCTCCAAATTTTCCTGCACGAATCAAGAAATCAGAGTTAAGTTAAAGGTGAAAACATTAGTCTCAAGAACAAGAAGCGTGATTATACAGGCAAGTACATTGAATAATATATTCTGTCCCTTACCTAGCATGGAGAAGAATATCATAAAACCAGCAGAGATTTGGATAACCCTGCGGCTTCCAACACGAGTGCTTCCCAGAAGCCCTACATTTTCTCTGTTGTTTCACATAAATTATGAGCCATAGCATATAAGTGAGAAAGTTAAAAAGGCAAGAAGGAATCATGCATACACGGAGACTGTTGAGCCAGTCATTGTTCCAAAGAGTCCACTCAGCAGGATCCCAATTCCCTGCCAGCCAATACCACGGCTAAGAACATAAGCTGGAGGGGGTGTAGCGCTTGCTAGACGTGATGCAGCCTTGTAAGCACCAGTTGACTATAAAAGCAAACAATAACGTTACTTTATTTTCTGTATCAGAACTACATCATCTTTAATGGATCCTATAGTTTACACAGAAATACCTCAATCAATGAAACTAGAGCAGCAGCCATCATTCCAAAAGCATGACCAGCATCAAAGGTTGGAGCACCCCATTGAAGAGGGTATGGGATCTTTATCCTGACAACAAATCAATTTCAAGGTCAAACAGGCAGTTGATAAAAGTCCCGTCCAATTTTTCACATTCTTTCTACCAAGTTTGGGAGAAGAGTTTATGAATATTCTTTCAATCATTGTATTACATCACGTTCTAGTGCAATATGTGAGATGGAGGCAATTAAAATTTCTATTTGCCGTTTCCCCTTTATGATTTTCAATTGCATATCACAGATTCACAAGCCCATTTTCTTCTCCAGAAATTTCCAGTAAACAAAATTTAATTAGAGTGAACCATTGATCCTCATATATTTTTTTTAATTTGTTGGGGGCAGAGAGTAACCACCTCCCCCCACCCCCCCCAAAGGTGATGTGATATTCAGAAACCATTATGATCCTCAGCAGGATGAATCCTGGATATTGATAACATTTATTTGACAAGGGCTACTTTCGCTACCAACCATGGAGCAGAAGAAATGAGATTGGCCTTGTCAGTTCGACAGTTAAGTTGGGTTAGATCTGGTCGATGTCTGTATGCGCCACTGGCTGTCAAGAGGTGTGCATATGCCCATATCACAGTGATTGATATCAAGAGAGCAAACCTCTCTAGTATTGGAAGTTGTCTTGCCTGAAAGTTTTTTAGGTACTGTATAAAAAAAGCAAACAACCACGGTTAGAATGCTTACCATATCTGGCAAGTATATCTGTTTTATGCAACGAAGAAACCCAGACCTGGCACAATATAACCACATTTGGAAAAAGTGAAAGAAAGATCCCAAGGACATTTTTTCCCAATTTTTCCAATCACCATTTTAAATCATCCATATAAATCACTAGTAGGTTTAGAAAATGTAATATTGTTCAATTTCTGTACAATTAAAATGAGTTTCCTGAGAACTTCTCTTAAAATTTGGATTGAGTTGACTCTTAAATGCTGCATTTGAGTTTCAACTTCCAAAAATTCTCACTTTGACAAAGCTTAAAAATTTAGGACATAATTAATAGATATTCACAACCAAGATTAACCTAACAAATTATTTTTTTAAGTAAAAGTTGCTCTTAAGCATGAAAATATGCATGCTACTCAATGTGGTATCTCTTTTCTTTTTCCCCCCTGCAGGATGTTTTTTTTCATCAGTAAACAAGATTTTATTGATGTAAAGAATAAGTAAAAGCCCAAGTATACGGGATATATACAATAACAACGCCTAAGTGTGCTTTAATATATGTATCAGCACAAATTTATGCGTAATCTTGGCTAAAAATAGACATAGCAGTAGTACCTGGGAGAAGACCATAAACAGAATAAGCATGGGAACACCAATTTCCACACACCGTCCAACCTGACAGTAGGACATAACAAGTGATACTTTTTCTTTAGGTTCAATTTGGAAAAATACTGAGGATTAAAAAGAAAATTGGCAATCGTATTCTTATACCACAGGGAAACCTCTATCAAACAGACCAAAACCCACCAGCGCAATCACCGGGGCCATTGCAAGAGGACTGAAGAACCTGAAAAGGTGAAAAGAATGGAATCAATATGGAAAAAGAAAAACTGGTACTCGGATTCATAACTTTGACTAAAAGACTGTACAAATCAGTACCTGGAACAAATGGCCCACATTTGACTAAATCCCAAAATAATTTGTACGCTTGATGCTACTATCAGAGCACCTTGGACTGCTCTCATGGTGTTAAGAAATCTCTACAAATAAATGCAAGCCCTTTAAGTTTTGCTCTATAAAACGACAAGTAGGTCACTCAAATTCTCCAAATCAGCATATTATCAGGTAGTTGTGATATAACATATTAGAAAATGAATGCAGATAAATACAACGGCAGCTTGGCCTTGAATTTATCCTTAAATTATCCAAAGTACACTTGTGGAAAACTCTTTATTTTATTGATATCTTATGCAACTCCAAATTATTAGTTTAATACTCGATGCCAAAGGAAAAAAAGCTTGCCATTACATTTAGCTGGTAAGAGTTACTGTGAATTGAGAATTTAATATTACAAAGATATGATTATGTTCGAAAACACACTTGGACCCACCAACCCGCCCATCCACACTTAAACACCTTTATCGATCTTGGATTTTCACACAAATTTGAATAGTTTAAGCTCTTAAACCATATCAGATTATCTTGATTAAGTTTAATATGATAAAGCCAACTGGGTAAGCGAGTAGGTTACGCGAGTATCCACCGAAAGAACATGTCCCTTCCACTGTAAGGTTCAACTTTAAAGAAAAATAATAAAGAAGTGAGCACCTGAAAAATGATAGAAATCATTGGACTAACCAGATGAGGGTCTTCGATGCTCATCAGGGACTTATCATGAATTATGGATATAATGGGGACCATGAATGCATAAGATCCTCCGATCACTGTTGGCAACCGGGTCCCAAATAATGTTTGTAGTAATGTATTAATTCCTTCAACAAAAAGCAGAGTCTGTACCACTCTCACTTTATCATTCTGGAGGATCAAAGGCACAAAAAATACGGAAAAATAATCACACTTTTCTTATAAACTGAACACAAAATCACGAACTTACTACCTAATTTCCTACTCAGAACAAAGTTGTGATAAACAATCTAAACCATAGAGAATTGGCTCACATCTGTGCCGCCCATTAAACGGACAAGGAAGGTTGGGATCATAACCGCAGTTCCTAAGGCCAAAATATAATGTTGGAAACCCAGAAGTACTGCCTCCCCTGTTTTCATACGCAAACATGAGAACGTAACAAACAGAGAACATTAAAAAATGGGCGAGAAAACGAGAAATCAATGAATGGAGAAACGGGGTTGGGAAGAGGAATAAACTTGGCCATACCCCATGCCGGGTTCGAGTCAATACAGTACTCAAGGCCTTGAAGTTGGTCCATTGGTGGATGGCTTATCTCTTCTGGTTTTGGAGCTTCCATGGCTCACGCCCACTTCACACAACTCCTCTTTTGCCACCAAATCCGAATGGATAGAGAGAGAGAGAGAGATCCTCTCGGGGTGTTTTGCGTAGAGAAATGGAATCAAGACAAATCAATGCAGAGAGAGAGAGAGAGAGAGAGTCAATGGCGGTAGAAAGCAGAAAGAAAAGAGAAACTAATGGACGATAGAAGCAAAAGTAGAAGCAAAAGCAAGAGATCGAAGAAAAAGTTTAGAGAAGAAAGATAGAGTTAAGAGTTGAAGATAGACTGCAAATGGATTGAGAAAGAGAACGCACTGAGAAAAATATTGCACTTGCCGCCCAACTATCAGCTCTCTCTCTCTATCTCTGTAGTGACATCTCTATCTACCCTGCTTCGCTTTTCACTCGTAAAGAAGTTCCGTTAACCAATTCAAATTCCCAACCAGCCCCTTAAGGAACCTACAAACTGAAGGTTACCGTTGGCCTCACTTCCCTCATTATTTTACAACTTAACTTCTTTAATACTTGGTTGGCATGTAAATTTATTACCCAGAAAAAGTAACTGCTGCAACAAATTGAAAGGGCATGTTGGGTGTTTTGGAAGATGTTTCTATCTCTGCAAAATATTTTATTATTTTGTCTTGAAAGGAGGGAAAGAAAAAGAAAAGGAAGAAAGAGATGAACGTTTTGCATCTAATTTCAGATGGCATAGCACTCATAATTTCTCTCCATCTGCGCCTTTTTACTTTACATTTGCATCTCAATTCTCTCTCTCTCTCTCTCTCTCTCTCTCTCTCTCGTTCTTGTGTTTTCGTTTTCTTTCATAATCTGTATGTGTTTAGCCTGTTACGAGTATTGATTGGTTGGCTAAGAATTATAATCAAAGATATCTTCTTTCCGAGTAAACGAAAGGGTGCCCCCAACGTGCGAAGGAACAGTGTACGAATCTCTAACGTCTCGTTCTGATGCCAAAAGACAAGCTGCATCGAAACTAGAGCTCCTCTGCTTACTCCTTTTTCACTGCGAGTGCCAGCAAACTTCATTTTCATCATATTTACCGCTCTGACCATCTGCCCAGGCCAAGTTGCCAACCGGAGAGAAAAGAAAAGGAAATTAGACATTTATTGAGCATTAATAGTACTGTCAAAATTTGCGATCATTGCCATGACTGTCTCTGGTTTTTTTTAAGAAACAAAACTGTGCATGAGGCTAAGATTCCTGAAATATGATGAATATATTGTTTACAAAACTTTTTCTGATCATAAAGCATCATGGGTCAATAAACAAACAATTAATCACACCTTGTATCTGGAGGACCATGAGTTTGTATTTTAAGTTACCTAACAGGAATAATAATTAATAAATCCTCTATGGTTTAAGTCCTAGGGCTGATGAAGCAGCAATGACTCTGGAAGATCGAATAATTATTTCAGAAATTAAAAACACCAATGGAAGTGTCAATGTCGATTAGGAAAGAAAAGCAGTATGTTATCATGGAATAAACCCCACAGATGCAAAAAGCTACTAATTCTTCAAAAGATGAGAAAGCGAAAATATTCTTGTCTCTTATATAACTAAGATTTCAGTAATATATATATATATAATATATATATAGATCAAAACGCAATGCTCCCACCATTAATAATACCACGCACAGTATGCATGTTAGGGCGACCATCCATGCTATTGCTTAAGAGTTTTTTTTTTCTCCTAATATATTATTGTACGTACAAAGCTCAGGAAATGAAGTTGCTTAAAGGTTCATTAATTAATTGTAATGCTGTTTGTTTGATTGATGTCGAGAATCACTACCCAAAAAAGGAGCAGTACTAGATCAGGGACAGGAAAGGCCTAGGGAAAGCTACTTCCTAGTTCCTCCTTTATTAGTAGAGAAGCAGAAATTAAACTGAATATCACAGTGCTGAACAAAAAGATTTTTGACTGTCGACAAGCAGGCTGATCAAGCAGCTTGTCTAGACAGTCCTCAATATATAAAAGCATTACAAGAAATCATTAAGTTGTCAGGGGAAGCTGTGATGCAGCATCATCTTCATCTAGCAAAACAGCATTTCAGACGTCGTTTAATTAGCAGACTTAAATGGTGCAGAGCAGCAAAGATAAGCTAACTAGGGGGGGACGTCGAATGGGGAAAGCATGACTTTAGTGGAGGCAAACTAGGATGATTTTGTCGACTGCCTGCCCCTCAAGCAAATGATAATTTGTAAGATCATACCATTCAAATAAAGAAAGATAGCATGTTAAAGATGATGGAGATCGACTACATCATTTGTGTAAAGGATATGACTATGTGGCCTAGCTCTTAAGATTCCTTCCTGTTTGGATAAAGGATGTTTTTATTTTTTTTTTTGATTTTTTTATTTACTAATAAAAGGGGAAAGAAAACTAAATAAATTAGGCAAACCATCTTTTATCACTCTGTTGAAAAGGATGAATAGTGCGAAATGCTGACTCCTCTATCAACAATCTTTACTAAATTGGACTTTGCGTCCTTTTTCGTTGTTTGGGCTTTCTTTTATTAAGGACCAAAGTCAAAAGCAGTAAAATATTTTATCGTGTTGGAGAGCACAAAATAATGAACCTTCCACTTTCCACTGTTTTTCAACACGCTTATGCTGCCTATTCATTGTTCCCATTGCAAGCTGTCTTTCACTTATTTACAATGCAATATTCAACGAGTATTAATTAGAAGCTTACGTTGGTGTTCCTAAATAATGGCTCTATTAATTTAAGGACAGCTTTGCTTTGGTGTTTATTTGAATTTGACCATGAATCAATAATTACAGAGTACCCCCTGCTCTTGATGTATACCTGTTCTTTATGGGACGGAAACAAATCAAAGCATTTAATCTGTCAGTAAATATAGACATCGATCCATACTTCCCCACAACAAAGCATTTAAACGGGTCCCTAAACTCATGTTCTATGAATTGCCAATAATGAGACAAAAATAAACATTTTCATTTTTTGTAAAGTAGAACAGGACGTATGGTTTAAAATAAAATACAGGCCCATACAATTCCCCTTAACTAAGATAAAAGAAAACGGATTTAATCCATTTCGAAAATGTTGTATGGTAATCTCACTGGTAAGTAGTAGTAGTAGTAGTAGTAGTACAATGATGAATGGCTCAGGATCTCCTCTCCAACTTCCTTTCACTAGATCTTTTTTCTTCTGCCTCGCGCCGTCTTTGCTGCCTGCCACATGATGAAAATCATTAATTATTTGTTTAGTTAGATACTTTCTTTATTACAGCAACAAAATCAAAATAAAACTGCCAATCGCACCAACAATCTTATTACCCAAACTCAACAACAGAATCAGCAGTTGACCTCAAATGGATAAATTCAGATATCGGAGAACTTTAGAATAAAATAAAAGACATCCCTACATATCCATTATCCAACGACCAAAAGCTACCCATTTAACCATTTACTCGGATGCACTAGCAGTTACTGCAGTAGCAGTTACTGCAACGTGTGGGGAAATTTACAATTCCTCATATAGAAGCATAATTTATATGATATAAACCCACCCAAGTATGTAATCCTAAGCCCAACTCAGATGCATGCAGATTGACCCGCCCATTCTCTCCTCCCATCTCCCTTCTCTCCCAAGCGAAGCCCTAGGAATTCAAAAACACTAATCCTGCATGCATCGGAGGGAGGGAGGGAGGGGGGAGCGCGGGGGGGGGGGGGGGGGGGGGGGGGGGGAACCAGCAGCGCCTCCACCTCCCCCTTCCCCTTCCTATTCCTACTTCCCCTTTTCTCTTTCCTTCCCTTTCTCCGTCTCCTTTCCTTTTCCTCCTTCCGTTCCGTTTTCTTTCTTCTCTCTTGGGACTCTCCTCTTCGTCACCCTCCTCCCCCCTCTTCGGTCCCTCCCGGCCTCGTCTTCCATCACGCCCCTTCTCCTTCCCATCTTTTCTTCTACTTCTTTTTTCTGGTTTCTTCTTGTTTTTGGTTTTGGTATGCAGGTACTGTTTTTGGGCTCTGGGCGTTGCTCTTTGACGTGTTGGCCTCCGCCGGCTTGGACTACGCACGCACGCCACCGTTCGCCTCCTAAGGTGCCGATCTCGCAGCCGCATCAGGCGTGTGCAATACATGCGTCCCTCACAATCGTCTCTCTGTGCGCCTTCGCAGGAAGTTCAATAGGCATCCACGCGCGTGGCAGGTGGTCCAGGGACTCCGGCGGTCCACCCCTATTCTGTTTCCTCATAGCTAGGCGGTGCGTGATCATCACGCGCCATCGAAGACAGTGGTTCCTGTTTTGTCTTTTCATTTCCTTTAAGGTGATGAACCGGGATCCAGTTCTCCCAGTTAGTTTTTAGATTCGGTTAGTTGTAGTCCCCTGTATGGGGTTTTGGTCCCCTTTATGGGGTTTGGTACCTTGGTTGGGTCTGTAACTCTATCTTGTATAGAATTAGGGTTAGAACTGGTCAGTCACATTATTGTACTGGGGTGCTTAAATTGTCTATTAGTTAACTTGTAAATTTGTTTCGAGTTTGCTTGTAATGCCAGTTTACAATAAATGAAATGTTTCCGCTTCAAAAAAAAAAAAAAAACTCAGATGCATGCATTATGGCAGTTGAGAAAATACAAACATTCAGTGTTCAGAGCCAATTTTTGGGCAACTTGCAAGGGTAATACATGAATATAACAGACACCAGAGATTTCATGCAAGAGAAAGACATGAATACAATAGGCATCGCAGAATTCTTTAAGAATCATTAGGGGCAACTAATCATCAGATACTTTAGCATAAGATTTTTTTTAAAGAAAGTGCACAAACACAAACTAAAATCAAGTATAGAAATACTGGGAGAAAAAAAGTAACAAAATATAGTTTGAAGCTGTTAACAAAACTTACGCAAAAGCCATGTATCCAGCGCCAGCATTTGCGGCAGATAAAAGTACAGCATGAGCCCCAGCTGAAGAAATTGAATCCTGCCCCCCAGAGGGCAAAGGATTTCTTCTATCCCCATCCACCTGAAACAAAATGAATTAACAGTTAAATATGGCGACTCTACTGATATGATTGGCAATTATAAATGGCATATGCATTTATGAAAACCTTATCCCACTTAGACTTCTTGTTCTGTCGAATGTCCCTCGTGGCAGTGTCAACCACGGGTGGGGCAGATGGCAAACCAGTAGCAGCTGCAGTTGAAACACCTACAGAAGGACTTAATATAAGAACATGGTATTGCCCAATTTTATTTTAAAGGACAAAAATAATAACTTCTAAAAGCATAACCCACTAAATTAACAAATAAGATCTTTTTTAGACCTGGAATAGGTATATTAATTCTTGATGCAGGTGGTGCAATTGTTACAGGTTGTGTTCCTCCAGAAACAAAGTCAACCTTTTGACTCTTCTTCTTTTCTTGTTCAACACGCCTCATATCAGCCTCTGCTACACAACATACGAGATGTGAGTGGCAAGCAATTATGTTGGAGAGATCTATGATGGCAATACGAGATGGACACTGCCAGGTAACTTCAGAAGACAAACAAAAGCAGCAAACAAAGAAATCAATGCGATCAGGAAGATGCACAAAAAAAAGACTAACAAACAAAATAACTTGACCCTGATATCTTCATTTGTAAGTCAAGACTAAAGCTTTGACCCGGTAATTCTGAAAATAAATATATCGGACATAATATAGGTCAATAAATAAATATACCCTTCAACCACAGTATGAAATTGAATATTCACCACATCTTGTGTACTTGGGCTTTGCCTATCTCCATTAATAACACTATCATTTACTTAAAAAAAAAATTGAAATTGATATTCACCAACCCTCGCACAGGATATAAGCAGAGGCAATGACAAAAAGACTGATAACGTTCCACAACCCTAACTTCAGATAGACAAATGTTTTAACTTCTCAATTTTTTTAAAGTAATCCAAAATGAAGGGTCTGGTTTATGAATTTAATATATATTCATGATATCTCTACAATCTTGTTCTATGCAAAAAAATTCTCGTAAAAGCAACATCTCTCATAAAGCAACAGAACCAGAAAAATACCCACCTTAAATACACACTCCAAAGTACCAAACACATGTTATACTGAGATATTCCTCCTAAAGGCTGTAATCACATATTCTGTGTAATCGACCAAGAAGTCTAAAAGTAATAACACAACCAAGAAAATGCAAATAGGCCACACCAGACATGAGTGACCATCTTGCAGGCTACAGAAATTTGTGGGCTGCCATATAAACACAGAGAAGACGGAGAGATCTGCAAAAGGAACTGTTAATGACCTATTTCATCAAAGTAGTCGCTTTTGTCATATCCATGAGGGTCAAATACATCTTTTCTGAAGCAAGACCCTATTTGATCAATATCTTGATACCTCACTGCATGTAGCAAGAAGTCTGGGTTCCTATAATCCTTCCTGTTGCGTACTTCTGCATTGAAGCTTTTTCCAGCTTTCTTGTAATCAAGAAACTTATTTATTTTCCTCTGCAATAATATAACAAAAGGATAAAGACATCAAGGAAATAAAGCATGCTATACCATACATTATTTTTATATATCCATAATATGTAATAATGCATGGAACGGAATTTTTTTGGATATTAAAAAATCCTAAATTAGAAGCAACATAGCAATGCACCACAATACAGATTCCTAAGACAAGTCATTTTGCCAACTGCACTTGATCATGGTAATTCCCTAAAAAATGTATATATAATTGAATGGAAATAATCCTCACATTTTATCATTCAATCCAAAATGGAAAATTTTCTTTAATATTCAACATTGATGATAACACAGGTTTCATGATGGGAGTACAATGTGAAAAAGTAAGTAAAACGACATACTCATGTTCTAACTATGATGAGTGCCATGTCCAGCACTAAAATTTTAACCTCGGCTTCAGACTGATTAAATAAAAGTATGATGGAAGAAAAAGTAAAATCTCATCTCTACAAACCAATAGCCAACATATGCATATAATGGGCAACGGCTCCAATTTATCATTTTATCAAGCAAAGTTGCATTAACTCAATCTTGTAAGTACAAGAATTTTGTAATGTGCAAAATCCAATAAAAAACCTCAATCTTCTTGAGAAATAATAAAATTTGGAATAGAAAGTACTTCTCTTTATAAGTAAAAGTAAAAATGAAAATGTATTCAATCTCGCAAAGTGGCGAAATCCAATTACACAGGGAGTATAAAATACATACCAAAACATTAGAAATTTTGAATGGAACTTACTTGCAGCTCTTCTGAGCATTTCGCCTTTGGTGGTGGTGGAAGAAACTTATCCATTGGATCAACTTCTTTTTCATGTTCTGTGACAGTTTCCTCGTCGTGTGCACCATCTGATTCATGCACAGCATCGGTCATTGCATCATTATGTGATGGATCAGATGATGGATTTACTTGATTGCTAGGTGTTAAAGCCTGAATAGATCCCGTAGGCGTTTTCTCATGGAAATTTCCTACAACAAACAACGAAATTAAAAACAGAAACGAGGAGGCCTACTATTTGACCTACAAAATAACGCACAAACAAACATATGAATTTTAACTCCTGTGTACTAATGCCTTTTTTTCTATATAAGTAAGACAAATACTTGACCTCCCCATACTCACCCCATCACCACTTTACAATCTGAGCATATGACCAAGGGCTCAAATACGCTTTGTGTTTTGATTGATTTTTAAAATTTTACTGCAAACAACAATTACGTTTCTCAATAAGTGACAGAAATCAAACACCTCTTGCGATATTTTTCTAACCTGAACTATGACATCAATAGGGCAATGAGACAATTCATTCACAGTGCTCATGTTAACTTTGTCAATAAACTCTACCATTTTCTACATTTCCGACAACTCTGGCAACCAAGGAAAAATGGCTCATGGGCAACTTGGCCACTATCTGGAAATCAATGTGACCATTTTTCAATACATGAATATAATGCTGTATTTAAACGATGATAGCCATTATGTAACAATTATCTGTTTGAAAATATCATAAGCGTATTTTGATGATATAAAATGTCAGCATGCCAGTTTGCAAAACAAATGTCATCTCCCAATGACCACCCTATTTGGCAGGACGAGGGCATCATGAGCACATACAAGAAAAAAGTCTATGTCACAAGAAAAAAGTGACTAAATGAGCAGGAAGTACAAAAGAAAGTACCAAATACCCACAAATACATCATACATACCATTAGCAATTTGAAGCTCCTCTCCAAACATCACTCGACCGCTTCCTCCTATTTCTCCATCCTACCAAAAATACCACAAGGCAAAATATAAAATGAGACAATGCAATGTAGGATAAAACTGAGAGAGTACGTTCGCCAAACCTCCCCTCCACCCAAAAAAAAAAACAAAAACAAAAACAAACAAACTTACTTCTCTCAGAGGAAGAGGCACCATTCGCTGAAAGTTCAAATTTTTACCAATAAGAACATTGACAAAACCTATTATCCAAAAAAGGTACCACGAAGTTACCCAAACATCCTCCCAACTTATTCAAGTATCCAGAAACTTTGCACAAAATCTCCAATCTTAACTGCAACGTTCAGTATCAGATAAATACACCACTTGGTGGCAGGGAAATATAATGTGAAATCTAACACTCGTACAACCTCCCCTCATGACTGATTCTAGATACATTTGTTTTTTTGCAAGTATTATTGATTCTTGATACATAAAGTGCACAGATTCTCAACCGAAGCTTCAACATCATAAAAACATAATATATTGAATCCTATTATCATTTCCCAAAGCTCGTGGCAACTAAACACGGTTTGTATGAAAAACGAAGAAAAGAAGAGGGGTAGTACCTCGGGTTCAGGAGACATAGCAACCTCATCGTGACCATAATCCACAATCGTAAGCTGCCCTTTCCTACTCATCTTAGAACTACCGGACGACGCCACCTCTTGCAGAGGCGACACCACCGAATCCGGAAGCCGTGGCATCATACTCTCATTATCAATCGGCGGCGTGTCATCGTTAGCAGAATCACCACCAATTACTCTTTCGTCGATGGCCATTAGGTCTTCTTGCTCTGTCATTATCGAATCCCGGTAATCATCATCTTGTTGCTCTCGCACGGATTCTTGTCGCTCTGCTTTTTCATCTTCTGGTCGATGTTCTTCTTGTTCTAGTACATCTTCCATACGCTCCTCCCCTTCTTCTTCTTCTTCTTCTTCTTCTTCTTCGTCGTTGTACATGGATAACATAGCAATGCCTTCGAATTGCTTTTTCTTCGACGCCATGGAGAGATAGGGTTTATTGGGGATCTAATATGCGAGTCGGAGAACTAGGTTTGATAAGGTCGATTTTCACAGTTTCGCAAAAGAGGAAGCTGTTAAGGCTTCGAATTGGAGGCCTGCAAGAAAACTTAGCAGTAATTAAACATGGGGAGGAACCGAGGGTTTTGGGGGGGACGAACCTGGTGAGCTAGGACTAGGAGCTTCGAACTTCGAAGAGGAAACTCCGGTATTTGTGGGCTGGGCCGACCTAAAATTTGATGGTTTAACTATGGGTCATGTATAAAAGGGCTTGAGCCCTTGTCCATCCATGGTCTAAACAAAACAAACCCTCTTTTTTTTCTTTGAAAAATGATGTGAAGAAATCACACTTAGAATATTCTCTCTCATATAAATAATAATTATTACTATTCATATAAAAAAGTGAGTGTACTAAGTGTAACTTTACTCTAAGATCACTCTTTTTTTTAAACAAGTAATTATATTAAACTAAAAATATGATATAAGAAGAGGGAGTAGAATTTTTTAACAATCACTCCAAGAAAAAAACAACAGTCCAAGAGAGGTGAAAAAAGCAAAAAAACAAAAAAAGAGGGTTATTTGGGATTAATTTTTTGATTCCTACCCATATCCTATCTAAGGACGCCATTTTAAAAAAAATAGAGGTAAAGTATTTGCTAAAAAACGAATAAAAGAATCACTGCTAGAAGCGGTGGAACCTTTGCTGGAAGCGATAAAGATAGCGAGTATACTGTCGCTAGTTGTTTGGAGCAAATTGATGTAGAAGTCCACAATTCCTCTTTCAAGATTACGTATTAGAAAAAATAAACAAATAATAGCTAGATTTGATACAAAATTTAGGCAACAATAATATTATTTTTCTTCTTCAATCCAACTGGTGTGTAACCAAGAAAGAAAGAAAACATTCCCTTTCTTGAAGAACCATAATTAATCTTGATATATAATCCAAAACTTGATTGAGTAGAAAAAGGAGAAAAAATATGATTCTTTTCTGTTTTTTGTGGGCAAAGGAGAATCAATAATTCCTTTGTGCAAAGCAAGAACAGGGAGTAGTAGTAGAATGGCAGGGGGGCCATGGCCCCCCCTCTACCCTGGCTCTACTTCTTTAAAAAAAAAAATTTAATTGAAAATAATAATATATATATTTTTTAAAGAAAAGAGATAGAATATATTGATTTTTTTTAATTTAACAAAATAATATTAATTTTATCTTATATTGATCCGCTTTCTATAAATTATTTTGTCTCTTCTACAAAATTTAATCTAATTTAAAAATAAAATATATTTCATATAAAATAAAATGATATAATAATATGATGACATGTTTATAAAAATAAAAATAGAAGAAATTGAATGATTTTTATATATTTTTATTATGATGGCATATTCTTGATATATTATATGTTTTTTAATATATAAGTTATATTAAATTTATTTTATTGTTATTATAGATCTTATTATTAAATTATTTTATATCACATAAAAAATATATAAAAATAAAATAAAAAAATATTTTATATATTTTATCTTAATTTTATTTAATCTCTTAAAATAAATTCCTAACTTCGTCACTAGTATTTTTATTACATTTATAATCCACATCTTAGAGCTCACATACATCTTAAAGTAGGAGCTGATAAACTTGTCCGACAAAAAGAAATCGAAGCAAATCTTATACCTGGTTGAACCAGTTATTAGTGGAAAGCTGACCACTAGCTACCATTCAAGCTATATTACACTACTGTACTCTTCGTATCAGTTATTTGATAAAAAGAATAATGATAGGGTTGTATTTTATTTATTAGTTTTTTTAATTTTTTTTATTTTATTTTATTTTTTACTTAATAATTAAGGAATGAATTATTAATAAAATTATATTTTTTAAAAAAAAAAATTAATTTAAAAAAAATCATTAAGGATGTTAAAATATATATTTAAAAAAATTATTATAAATAATAAATAATAAATAAATAATAAAGTGATACTAACCTTATCACTATTCTTGATAAAAATAAAGTCTATTATCAAAAAAATAAAATGTGCAAGATTTGTAAGTTCTAAAAGTGCAAATATCTTCTAAAAAAGTTCACTCAATCAGACTTCTGCCTAACTGATGTGCTTGTTGATGAAAATGCAGCAGACGGATTGTCGGTGAGTTTGACATGGTCAGGGGTTAATGGAAACGAGATTATCTTTCTTATTTATTTATTTATGTAATATATAATCAAGCAATTTGCCAGAAAAGAAAAGAGTCAAAGACTATCCAATTCCAAAGCAAAAGTATCAAAGACATGAAAGCTAAAAGGATGACGGTCACGGATAAGAAACTCCTAGAGAGTCCCACCTCTATGGTCCAAAAGACAACACTGGGTAAAGCACTAAGTCCTAAGCTGATTTGGTATGCCATTCACCAACCTTTTTTCTCTCTTTCCATAAAGAAAAGCGTGCGCAGCAAATTACAGCAACGCCATGCACGACGGACAGGGCATAGGGCAAGTGAAAAATAAAATAAAAAAATAAATAATTATAATTATAATGATTATTTTTGTTATAAATAATCTATTTTTATTATAAATAATTATTTTAATTATAATTAATTAATTATATATACATATTTTTCTTAAGTGCCAAATTAAACTAGTATTGCTAATAGTGTTAAGAGCCCTTCGACATTTTGTTGAAGTTGATGTCTTCTTTTACGTATGATACATTATTCATTTAATTCTCTTTTATTTTTTCCCCAATTTTTATATGGAAAAATTTAATTGTAATTGATTCTGCACATCAATACGCTCATTCATCCAATATAATTAATCAAAATACTGGACTTTAATAAAAATAATAGAGATTTAAATTTTAAATATAAAGATAGGAACACTGATACGTTGTTCAGTACTCCACAAATTTACGTGTACCTAACAAATTTCTTTGCATATAGTTCCGACTGAGAGTTGAAATGTCAGCTTCAGAGGATCATGAGAATGATATCTAAATGATCAAGCTTTGAATGAGTCAATGACGCAGAAACTGCACAGCCTCTGTACTGCATCATGTCCACCATCCATCGATTGGAAGATGTAATAATACTCCAAGTCAAGTAGTCAATGAAAACAAGTTTGATATGTATGAGATTTTCTGGTTTCTCACTCGATCGGCTTTAACTTGCATATTTATATTGGGTTTCTTCAATGCATTAAAGGTAAAGTATATCCTAATTGGCTACTGATCTATTATTTGTATTCTTTTTAAGTACCAAATACAACAAATTTTAATTTATATCTTAAAAACAAGCACGTACTACATAATTTTCTATATGCATAATTACTAGGAAACCTCAGGCACGAATAGGAGAAATTCCAAAACTAAAGGAAAAGTAAACTCAGAGGAATAAAGGGTAACAAGAAATTAATTATAAAAAGAATAAAAAGAAAAGGCAAAGAAAGAAAAAGAATTGGTATTCCAAAGGAAAAGAGATGAAAAGGTATACCCTCGCACAAGACACAAGCAATAATTGGATTATCTGCCTTCTTTCCACACCCAAAACGCAACCATGCAAACACGGACGTTCCTTCCCATATTTTCTACCTTTTCTCTTTCTTCTCCATTTCCTTTCACTCTCATTTTTATCTTTACATCACACGTTAAGATACATAAAATGACTTCACAACATTTAACATCATCAAATATCTCGAAAAAACATCAAGCTACTGAATAAAATAATCTGAAACCTATTGATACATGTATAATTATAAAACGTATAATAAACACTGCATAATCGCTTTAAAAAAATAATAGAGTATACTGTTAAAGCACTAATTTTTTTCATAAATTTTGTGTTTTACTTAATTTTTTTTAAATGATTATGCAGTATTTATCCAATTACTAAGTGTAAATATCATTCTCAATCTGCATTGGGAGCAGGATGTATATCCTTGAGTAGGCCTAGGGCCTGTTGCATGGTGGGCCTCTTCCCAGGTGATTCTGACGTACACAAATACGCGACTCGGAGGCTCTCCACCATCTCCCTCACCAGCTCTTCACCTCCTACTCTCACCCGTGCGTCTAGCGCTCTTGCCCCCGCACCTTCTCTCACCAACCTCCTCACCCACACCACCGTCTCGACAGACCCGACCCTACCCGTTAGCAACTCCATTAATACCACCCCAAAACAATACACGTCCGTATCTGTGCTGCATTGGCCTGCATCTTGCGTCCTGATATTTCGAAATCCGAAATCCATGATACGTGGCTCGAAGCTCTCGGATAGTAGCACGTTAGAAGCTACAAGGCGGCCGTGCACAACAGGTTTGGATCCGGCATGATGGAGGAATGCTAGCCCTCGCGCTATGCCCACAGCAATGCGGTGGCGCGTGAGCCATACCAATTTCTCCGGTGATGATAGTTGGGATCCAGAGGCATGGTGCAGCTCCCAAGTATCGCCGCTCCAGTCCTCCACGTTGGGCTCCCCGGTCGGTAGCTCGTGAAGCCACCGGTGCAAGTTGCCGTTTGACATGAATTCGTACAAGATCAGCTTCTCTTTTCCTGAAAATGAAAGTGAAAAAAAAAAAAAAAACAACAAAATGCCAAAAAAAAAAAATCAATCTAAGAAAGTCTGTATTTGACGAATCTGATCTACAGAATCTAATCATGGCCTGCGCTAGATTCCGTGACGATGTTCATGCATTAAACAACAGTCTACGGTGTATGACAGTACTGAAAGCAGTTAAAACCCATGAGGGCAATTAATAAAGTTGGCCAATTTCAAAACAAACAAAAAACAGATTACAGTTGGTCAAATATCTAAAGATGCTACAAAATTCTCGAACATAACAAACTTCATTTGAATTTTTAAAAAGGCGCAGGAGTCAGGACAATACCTGCAATGCAGTAGCCAGAGAGGGGCAGTAGGTTGGGGTGTTTGAGCCGGGACAGGTCCTCGAACAAGGATACGGCATCGTCGTGATCGACGTCTCTGGCGTTTTCCAGGACCTTGATTGCCACGTGGATTTCTCCAGGGAGGATGGCTCTGTACACGGGCCCACTCCTACCTTCTGCGAGCTGGGACTCCTTGCCAAAGTGTGAAGTGGCGGCAATCAGATCCTTGAAGGTTAGATTCATCAATGGCTTCTCGAACATCACCACTGGAGCCGAGTTTGGTTCTTTGATGTCCGCGATCCATGACGTGCCCGACTCCGTCTCGAACGAAAATGGCCCTGATTTCTCGTACTTGAAGGGCAATTGGACCGGTTTGGAGATTGCCCATTTATTCTGTCTTGCAACTCTGTTCCTCTTCCTTCTGTACAACAAACCCATACAGATGGCCAAGAAAACAAACACAGACGCAGATGCACAAGATAGACCCAGAACCAAAGCTTTGTTTTTTGATTTTGGGTTTTTAGTGCTGGAGTTTTTGTTCAAGGGGTTGTGTTTTTGGACGGGTCTGCGACTGTGAGGTGGGGTTTTGGAATGAGTTCGGACATGATCAATGCCTGGCGTTTTGGAAGTATTGAAAATTGAGGTCCCAGAATGGATGAACGCGGATTTTCCAAATTTCCGGTACTTGTCCGGGTCAACAACTAGTTTGAAATTGTTAAGCGAAATATTCAGAAAGTTGAGCCTACCAAGTGGAGGGAAATCAAGAGGGAAAGTACCATTCATGGAGTTGTTGGACACGTCTAAATATTTTAATGCTCGAAGAACCGAGATGGGTTTCACATTGCCTGAAATTTTGCAGCTTGAAATGTTGAGCTGCACTAGTTTGGTGAGGTTGGCGAACCCAGAAGGCAAAGCTTGGAAACTGTTGCGCGAAAGGTCAAGAACTCTAAGCTCTGGATAACCACCGAGCCGGACCAAATTGGTGAACCGGTTGGTTGACAGATTGAGCATCTGAACCGACGAGAAGGAACCATTTCTCGTGGTGGGTTCAAATCCAATGCTCCCTCCAAATCGGTTCTTGGACAAATTAACATATGTCAAGCTTGAAAGGGACCAAAACCAAACAGGCACAGACCCTTGAAGAGAGTTCTCAGAGACATCGAGAATCCGCAACTGAGACATGTTGCCGAGAAACTTCCATGAGATGATGCCGCTTAAATTTCTGGAGGGAAGCCTTATTTCTGTAATATGAGAACTTGAACAGTTCCAATCTGGAGACTGAAACCAAGAACGATTAAATCCATTGACTGATTTGAAAGCTTTGAAGACCAGTTCTTGGTCTGTACTGTTGCATGCGGATTCCACAAGTACAACCAGCGAAAAAACGACCAAAAATTTGCAGAAGGACTTCATTTTTGGGTTCAAAGGTATTTTGAAAATGAGATTCTCTAGCTTTCATACTCTGGGAGACAGAAACAGAGAGCATATGATAAAGAAATGCCGGGACGCAGAGCTTTTATATTTTTGGTGTTAAACTTAAGAGAGAAGGTGTGTCTAGCACTCCCCTTATTGGTGTGAGTGGGTACAGAGCTAGTGAAGTGGGAACTAACGGCGTTAACGTCAAACTTTGACGGGAGAGTCAAAAGGAGTGACCAAATATAAATTAGATGGGTAGTTTTTTTAATGACGTTTGACTGGGATTGACTCAAGTTAGGTTTTGATTTAGGTTTTGCCATTGCATTTTATCCCTCAAGTTCTCACAAATGTAGATGGAATTAGGCCTGATTTGTTTTTAGAAATAAGATAAAATAAAAGTTAAAAAATAAAATAAAATATTGTTATAATATTTTTTTTAATATTAATTTTATTTTGAAATTTAAAAAAGTAATTTTAAAATTTGAAAATTTTGAATTTTTTATTATATTTTATATGAAAATTTAAAAATGTATAATGATGAATTTAACAAGAATTTAGGATTTTTTATTTTCTCTCAAAACAGCCTTAGTTTACATATATTTGCAGATGAAACTACATTCTCGACCAATTTTAGTGTGCTCATACATCATTTGTAGTTGGACCCATTATAATTTAAAAGAAAATAAAATACCAATCATTTTGGTATGCTGATCCTAAAAATGAAGGATTATTTATAAAGAAGATGACTATTTTATTTTAACAAGGAATAATTATTTTAGTAGAGAATAACTGACCACAAATAAATAATTTTTTTATAATAATCAAGTTGATATAGAAATCAGTGATGTGTTGTGTATAAAAAATAAGACTTATAAATAGTTCTTCTCATAAAATAATATCATTTTGAATTGTTGTGATTTAACCCAACAAAAACCAGAAGAGAATTCACCAAAATGGATGATCAAGCCATGCTCATTAGCCTGGCAAAAAATAAAAAAGAAAAAAGAATCGAGATATTGGCATAAACATTAAGAAACCGACAACTATAAATGCCAAGCGTACAAAAGTAGTTCAAATTAAATAATTCACATGCGTATGATCTGCAAATGAATAGCTACACATAACAACATTTGGCATTTTAATAAGGCCGAAAGGGAATTAACTAATTCATATCTTATTGATTTAAGTTTGTCACAAACCTATTTGGCTTGAGTGAACCTTTTGAATTCTTTCTCTATAGCTATATATTAACATGCCAACATATACATATATATAGATTATTTGATCAAAATATAAAGTTCTAAACAGGAAGTGCTCTTAAAGCGGAGGAGTCTCCCCATTTAAAGACTCCCGCCACAAATTCGTAATGGACGTTATTGACTGTTGTGGTCATCTGTAAGATCACGGCCACCTTTAGACATGAACCAAATCACAAGGTCGTTAGCAGGTTAATCACAAGACTGATTGAAGCGCTGCTCCAATATCAATGGATGATGAACAAATTAGGAGTCAAATTGCGTATAAATTTACGAAGAATATACGGTATAATTGAGGTTCACATCATGATATAAATATATATATATATATCCTTGACCTGAATAATTTCTAAGTCATCAGGCCACCTTAATTAGCGGCCTTATAAGTCTTTTGTCAAGGCAACCTTTTTTGTGTGAGTGATTGAAGCATTATGCATGAGGGAGTGATTTCCAACAGGGAGTTCAAATGTTAATATAACACTTAAACAGTAACCATTTATTAATATAATGTGTGTGTATATATATATATATATATTTATATACACATACAGTAGAACTCCATAACAAGATGATCGGAGATGATAAAATCTAAAACAAAAGACAACGTTTCTCTCTAATTTCTGGCAACATAAAACACAGACGCATTTATACATGTTTTTATAACCAGAGAATCTGTAATACACACGTACGTACATGACATGAATATATACATCCATCGACCATTGTCAACATCCGATAAAAAACAAGCAAATGGGTTTGGAAGGTGCTGGCAAGCAACTTGCTCCACGATTTCCTTTATGCATGTGGATGGTCGACCTGCCCTGGCACGTGACTTTTGGCTTACTTCTTTTTGTATCTAGCTTATTCTTTGCGTTAAGAAAATGCAGGCAGGCAGGAATTAATTAATTAATATTGTTCAAAGGGAGGGTAAGTTAAGTGGGATCGCATCACCTAATCCTCGTAAATCCAAACCAACATTCCCAATAGAATGACAACTCAGCTGATAGATCCACATCACCACTCATCACTCTCTCTCCAAAACGAAAACACGGCCAGAAACAGCATAACCACCACTTCATATGACTACAGATACATCAAAACTCCCAACTTTTCACTACCATCCGAAATTTAGGTCAGCAATCACTTCACACACACACACACACACACACACACACACACACATATATATATATATATATATATTATCTCTTCATCTTGCTCAAATCATGCATGCAGAGTACTAATTTAGTACTTTAATGGTTTCTGTCGTATTATGTGAATAAGTTATTACTTTGTGCATATTCATGACAAATGATATGCATGCATGCACATTGCATTAATCCACGGTGGGTGAAATCGAAGTCTGTCGTTTTTCTTTTATTTTACTCGATCGAGATCCTACTCAAGTCTAATCCATGTCGAACAACAAATGGCTCTATCTAGCAAAAAGAAGAAGATAAAAACAACATACTTTATTTAAGACTACTTCTGTCTCTTTATATATCTATCTTTCTGCTACTTTATAATGTAGACAGTAATAATTTTGGATGCCTAAGTTAAAATCTTTTATAATCAATAATGTAAAGGGTATCTATTTTCCGTAAAATCTATATAAAAAAAATTACATAGAAACAATCTATAAATAATCTTATAGATTGATACGACTTCATCTGATCTGTTATATTTACTTTCTAATAAAAATATATTTACAATTTGACAAATCATATTAAATCACGTTAATTTATGAGATTAGCTTTATATAATCACTTTGTGACTAGAATATCTTCCCTTACATATATATTATAGTATCTGTAGATAATGTTTTAATATATTTAATTGTTGCCTTTTCTGATGTTTTCTTATGTGAATAAGTGAATGAATGACAAATGGCTAAATTTGGACCCTTGAAATGAAATGAAGTTCAGCAAGTTGATCACGCGTGATGCTCGTGGCTCGTAAGCTGCTTCAGAGAAATATCAAGAGATTAAGCCGCATGATGGTGACACGTGTTGACATCTCCGTAATACTATACATTCATAGCTATTCGATATGTGTAACCCTAATGCTTATTTCACTCATTCTATCTGTTTTCGAGAGGCTTCCAAAGAGAGCTTGAGAAGGCGAAACTAGGGTTTCTACCTAGGATTTTACTGAGAGAGAATCTGTGTGATTTTTTGGTTTATGGTTAAGGATTTTGTAACTAATTGTTCTGAGGCTTCTCTATGATGGATATTGATCATCAATAAAGTACTGAAGCCATTCCTGCGTGGATGTAGAATATTAGGGTCAAACCACGTAAATCGATTGTAGTTTTTCTATATTCTTTTACTTTCTTTGATTATTGCTTCATTTTTCTTGTTTTGTTTTGCGATTATAATTCATTTCTTTAAACTGTTGAATCTGGAATAATTTTGGTATCAAACTGTTGTATTTTTTAGTTCTATAAATAAATAAGGGACTCAGGTTATTTTTTACAACAAGTGGTATCTAGAGTTTAGGTTAGACGGCGACCATGAAGTTTGATATTAAAAAGTTCAACGAGGATAATGACTTTGGGCTATGGAGGATTAAGATGAAGACTCTGCTTGTCCAATATGGCTTGTAGGATGTCCTCCTTAAAGAAAAAAAGAAGGGCTCTTACGAGGAAGAAAATGAGGTTGTCTACAAGGACATCCTCTAAAAGGTCCACAGTGCTCTAATCCTCTCTTAGAAATAGAGTCTTAAGAGATGTGGCTAGTGAGGACACTATTGCGGGTATATGGTTGAATTAAAGAACCTATATATGACTAAATTCCTAGCAAACTGACTACACAAGAAAATCAAGTTTTACACCTTCAAGATGACCCCTAGGACACCAATAGGGCAGCATCTTGATGAATTCAATAAAATCATCCTAAACCTAACAAACATAGACGTTAAGGTAAAGAATAAGGATTAAGTCATTCTTTTGATGAGTTCTCTGAACTCATCATACCAGAACCTAAAAGAAACCATAATATATGGTAGAGACTCAGTAACACTAGATGAAGTACAATCTGTACTTCATAATAAGGAGCTACAGAACAAAGGAGATACCAAACAAGATAATGGGGAAGGTTTGTCTATTAGGGGCAGGACAAAAAAGAAAGGGAAGAGGGGTAAGAATGAAACCAAAAAACATAGGTCCAAATCAAAGGAAAAACGGTTTAAATGTTTTCACTGTCATAAGGAAATGCACTTCAAGAAAGATTGTCTTAATAGAAAAACAAATAATGGAAATAAGTCCAAAGAGGTAAGAGATGCTTCTGTGGTACTAGAGGGTTATGAGAGTGCTAAGGTACTCCTTGTGAGTGGAATTAATTCTAAATCAGAGTGAATAATGGACTCTGGTTACTCCTTTCATATGTGCCCCATCAGAGATTGGTTTGAAACATTCTCTGAGTTAAATGAAGGGCATGTAATTCTAGAAATAATAAGTCTTGCAAAATTATGGGTATATGGTCAGTTAGACTTAAGATGCATGATGGCATGGAAAGAGTCTTAAGAGAGGTCAGGTTTACACCTAAGTTACAGAAAAATTTAATTTCTCTTGGCATGCTTGATCAATCAGGCTGCACCTTCAAATCTGAGTTAGGGATTCTTAAGGTTACTAAAGGCTCTTTAGTGTTTATGAAAGGGATGATTAAAATTAAGTTATATACTCTGCTTGGTAAGATTGTAGTGGGGGAAACATCTCCTGTACAAAACACTTTAGAAAATAAATTTGTTTTATGGCATAGGAGGGTGTTGGACACGTAAGTTAAATAGGCCTTTTAGAGTTACAAAAACAAGGATTACTGAGAGAACAGAACTTAGGAAACTTGCCTTTTGGTAAAGATTGTATCTATGAAAAGGTAAAGAGGGTCAGTTTTAAGTCAGCAACCCATAACACTAAGTAAACTCTAGACTATGTCCATCCTGACCTCTAGGGATATGCAAGCGTAAACTCACATAGTGGAGGGAATTATTTCCTCTCCTTAGTTGATGATTACTCTAGAAAGGTTTGAATATATATCTTGAAACACAAAAGTGACACTTTTGAAAAGTTTAAAGAGTAAAATACTTTAGTGGAAAACTAGATAGGTAGGAAACTCAAGATACTAAGAACTGATAATGGTCTAGAGTTCTTGTCCAATGAGTTTAATCTGTTCTATAAAAGGGAATGAATTTTTAAGCATAAAACAGTGAGGGAAACCCCTCAATAGAATGGTTTAGCTGAAATACTGAACATGACCATTTTAGAAAGAGTAAGACGCATGCTGTCAAATTTAGGGTTGCCCAAAACCTTTTGGGCAGAAGTTACTATTACAGTAACTTATAAATAAGTGTTCCTCCTCTGCTATAGGGTTTAAAACTCCACAGAAGTTATGATCTGGGAAACCTCCTAACTATGACTACTTATGGAGTTTTTGGATGTGTTTTTTATGTACTAAAAAATTGATAAGCTGGAACGTAGGGCACTCAAGTGCATTTGTTAGGGTATCCTGAAGAGTTAAGGGATACAAACTTTGGGTAGATGAATCTAGAAGGTATAAGTGTATTGTGAGCAGGGATGTGACCTTTAATGAGTCACAAATGGCTCAGGTCTAGAAAGAGAAGGCAAACCAGGATGTTGATAGGTCTTTAGGGGGTGTACAGGCTGAGGTGGAGTAGGTTAACACCTAAGTTGAACTTGAAACTAGGGTAGGCAGTGTCCTTGAGCAAGAAATCTCAAAGGACATGGATAAGAAATCTTAGAGGATATAGATCAAGGTAGAGTTAATTCCTATAATCTGGTGAGAGACAGGCAAAAGAGAGTTATTAAACCACCTATAACATATGGTCAACCTAAACTTACAGCTTTTGCCTTAACAGTAGTTAAAAAGTTAGTTTATAAAGAACCTAAATCTTATAAAAAGGTTGTGTCCAGTAAGCATGCCTAAAAAATGAATACTTTTCGTGCATAAGGAAATTGAGTCTCTAAATAAGAACAAAACCTGGGTTCTAGTACCTAAACCTAAAGGTGTTAAACTAATTCGATCCAAGTGGATCAGGAGTAGAAGAGACTAGATATAAGGCTAGACTTGTAGCCAAAGGTTTTACACAGAGAGAGAAAATTGATTTCAATGAAAATTTCTTTCCTGTGGTTAAATATAGCTCAATTAGGTTACTGTTCGCCTATACAGTTTTTGCAAATTTGCATTTAGAATAATTAGATGTTAAAACTACTTTCTTGCATGGAGAATTTGAAGAAGAAATTCATATACAATCTCCTAAGGATTTTACTAATGAGATTAATCATAATCAAGTGTATCTTCTTAAAAAGATCTTTATATGGCCTTAAACAATTACTTAAGCAGTGGTATAAAATAAAAGGCTTGATACATATGATTAGTAATAATTTTAAGAGAAACTGTTATGATAGTTGTGTCTATTACAAGGAAGAAAATTGAATATTTATCTATTTTTTACTATATGTAGATGACATGTTGGTGGCTTGTACAGACACTGGTCTAATTGAACAAGTTAAATGCATGCTGAAAGCTGAGTTTGAAATGAAAGAACTAGACTCTGCTAAGAAAATATTAAGAATGGAAATTGAAAGGGATAGAAATGATAGGGTTCTGTATTTGTCCTGGAAAATATACATTTCTAAAATTTTTAAGAAATTTGGTATGGAACATGTGAAGCCTGTTAGCACACCCTTAGGTCAACATTTTAAATTGTCAGTAAATTAGACTCCAAAAACAGATGTGGACATTAATTTTATGCATCAAGTCCTTTATGCTAGCATTGTGGGAAGCATAATATATGCAATGGTCTGTTTTAGACCTTATCTGACCTATGTTGTGAGTGTAGTTAGTAGATTTATGAGCAATCCACTAAAATCCCATTAGCAGGCCATTAAATGGGTATTAAGGTACCTGGCAGGCACTGCTAATTTAGAACTCAATTTTGAAAAAAATATTGAAAATGGTTGTGAGTTGATTGGGTTTGTAGATTCTGACTTTGCAGGAAATGTAAATACTAGAAAGTCTTTAACAGGATATATGTTTACTGTTTTTGGGGAGCTATTAGCTAGAAATCACACTTACAATCTATGATGACCTTGTCCACCATAAAAGCTGAATATATAGCATAACTGAAATTATAAAAAAGGCCATGTGGTTAAAGGTATTGCAAATGAGTTAAGTATTTTCAATGGTGATATTACAATACACTGTGATAATCAAAGCATACCCCACGTAGCTAAAAATCAAGTTTACCATGAAAAGTCTAAATACATTGATATAAGACATTACTTTGTTAGGGATGTTATAGAGTTTAAGGTTATAAGTGTGGAGAATGTCTCAACTAAGGACAACTCCTTAGATATGATGACCAAGTCTCTCCTTTAGTTTAAGTTTAGACACTGTTTAGACTTAGTTATATGGAGTCAGTAGTTAGTCCCTAATAGAGGGACAAATGCAAGAATAGTTAATGAGCTCTAATGAAAAACTTGGCAATAAATGTTTTGTCAAAGTGGAGAATCGTAGATGATGTGTCAATACATTTAATTGTTGCATTTTTTGATGTTTTCTTATGTGAATAAGTGAATGAAGGACAAGTGGCTAAATCTAGACCCTTGAGATAAAATGGAGCTGAGCAGGTTGATCACGTGTGATGCTCGTAGCTCGTAAGATGCTTCAGAGAAATATCAAGAGATTAAGCTGTAGAATGGTGACATGTGTTGACATCTCTGTAATACTATATATTCATAGCTATCTGATATTTGTAACCCTAATGCTCATTTCACTCATTTTGTCTATTTTCGAGGGGGTGAGAACTTGAGACGGCGAAACTAGGATTTTTACCTAGGATTTTTTATCTAGGATTTTACTTAGAGAAAATCTATGTGATTTTCTGGTTGGTGGCTAAAGGTTTTGTAAGCTAGTTGTTCTGAGATTTCTCTGTGATGAATATTGATCATCAATAAAGCACTGAGGCTATTCCTGTCGTGGATGTAGACTATTAGGGTCGAATCACGTAAATCGATTGTGTTTTTTCTATATTCTTTTACTTTATTTTATTATTGCTTTATTTTTCTTGTTCTATTTTGTGATTATGGTTCATTTCTTTAAACTGTTGAATTTGGGATAATTTCGGTATCAAACGGTTGTATTGTTGAGTTTTGTAAACAAAGAGGGACTCAGGTTGTTTTTCATAACAGTTTCCTTAAAAAAATGTCTATGTTATTGTTCTTAAGTTAAAAAAAAGAAAACAATTAACCTTCCTATTTTTTGTTTATATTCTTAATTTTACTTTGTTTTCTTTTATTTATAAATTTTATTTAGTTTTTTTTTTAAATTTCTAACAAATTCTTTTGAAAATTTTATTTTCTATGCATTGATGCACACATGGTAGTCTATCAAGTGAAACGTGTTGAAATATCATTGGTGTTGATTTGATTGATTACTAATAGAATTATGACGGATGAGACCAATTTGATCTATTTAAACCTCTGGGAAATAAAAGATTCAATTGAAAAGTAAATAAAATAAATTGACTTAATTTAAGATAAATCACATGGACCAATTTTGTCGTTAAGATTTTGGAGTCTTGCAGTATCTTGACTATTTAGGTCTTATTTGTTTTGTCAGATTATTTCATCTCATTTCATTTTAATTCAAACTCATCGTTATATTTTTTTAAATTTCTATACAGAATAAAATAAACAGTTCAACTTTTTCAAATTCTAAAACGAAAAGTATAATGATTAGTTTAAATTTTTATTTCATCTTATTTTAATTTATAAAAATAAACAAGGCTTAAGAGAGATGCAAAATTGCTACCGCCAAGCCAAATTTATGGGCCCTGCCGATTCGATAGCCCCACGTTATAGCTCCAAACTACATCTGGACTCGAACATTATCCTCTCAATCTGGTTGATGGAATGAATGTACTATATTCTATATATATAATAAATCCGCCCTCACCCACCAGCAGGCCTTGAGAGAAGCCCACCCATCTCTAAAGAACTCAATAATCTAGAAACAGACGTGGGCACAAAACCCCACTCAATACAAACTGGACCAACCAATCCGCCATCAACATATATTACAACCCATGTAGACCAAGGTCCAGTCCGCGGCCCAAATTTCCCCCCCACTGCCATTGCCAGCCCAGGGTATATATATTAGTTATTTCAGACTTGAGATCAATACTTTGAATAAAAAAGAGAAACAAATCTATTCATTATCATTTTTTTATTATCTTTTTATCATCTTATAATATAATATTATATAATAAATTTATAAATAAAATATAAGAATAATCTCTAATTATTTAATATCACATAATAAAATAATAAAAATAAATAAAAATTGAGATAATAAATAGCATTAATATATATATGTATGTATAGATAACGTGGAGTCTTGGTCCTTGAACTTTACAACATTAATGGGATGAGCGAATTTACAGAGCATTAGTATTAGTTTTATAAAAATTAAAAAAATTCAAAGTTTGATAGAAAATATAAATTTGATAAAAGTTAACATTTAAAATAATTTTATATTAGACTCATTCTTTGAAAAATTATTATTCAAAAGTCAAATTAAAATCATTTCTATTTTATTATTTCTATTTTTTTAAAAAAATAATATATTTTTTAATGAGTTTAATATATAATTATTTTAAATATTAGTTTTTTATTAAACTTATATCTTTCATATTTTGATGTGTATAATATTAATATTCTTAAAAAGAAAAAAAAGCTTCCCTATCTATGTAAACTGTTTGACTCAGAGGATATGGCCGAGTGACAGATGTCAGATGGGCATGGAAATATCCCCCTCTGGGTGTTGCGAAATCATCACCGACCATCATATTGACTCTTGTTGAGTTTCCAATCTCCCAAGCCATCCACAATTTTTATACACACCGGCCCCAAACGTGCGTGCTGCAGCGTTAATCCACCTTCGTCTTGGCTATAAACGGTAACACAATTTCTTAATTTCTCTTCTAAGAATGTGGCGTCAACGGTCAAACCGTGGGGATGAAAGGGTTTGGATATGCTCATTGCTCTTTATTAGAGCACTTTTATTGACTTAAATATATACAAAATCACTCATTTTAAAAATTTATTTTGTCATTTAAGTAAAATTTTTATATTGACTTATATAAATTTGAGACAAAATAATAATAAAACATTCTTTTCCTCTAATTTCAATTAATTCGTTAACATATATATATATATATATATATATATATATAAACTGAAATGCATATGTATATATATTCGTTTATATATATATATATATATGCATTCCAGTCATTGGCGGGCCGTGGAACTACGTAGGGGGCAGGGGAGGCCAGTGCTACATTTGGGACTTATTTAAAAATATTTTTAACATCTTAAAATATTATTTTAAAATATAAAAAAAAATACAACATTATTTAAAAATACTTATTTAAAAATCATATAAAAAAAAAAAAAAAAAGGAAAGCGGGATGGGATCGGGACGGTTTGGGACATGGTAAATATCATTTCTCTTTTGAAATATATATATTAGTTTTAATATATATATATATATATTATTTTTTTATGATTTAATTAGATGATTTAATAAGATATACATATATAAATATATATATATATATACATATATATTATCATCTTGTGTTGGCCTCTTTTCTAAAATATTATCTTAGCCCTTATTCTACAAAGTTATTTTAATTTTATAAATTAATTATGTACAAGTCTAATTTTAAAAAATTAATTCGATTTAAAAATAAAATAAATAAACTACAACTTACATAAAATAAAATAATTTAATAACATGATGACACATTGAAAATTATAAAAACAAGATTTTGTAACAAAATTGAAGATGAATTTCTAGCAAATAATTTAGTTCTTTATATTAAAAGAGAAATAATTAAAAATTTTGATTTAGATTTAATACTTAGTTGTTCTATAAGGCAAGAAAACTTATATAAAAAAAAGATAAAATTATTTTATTATACTTTTAATTTTACTTAATCTCTCCTAAATCAAATTTTTGGTTTCGTCACTGATTCTATTTACACACACACGCACGCACATATATATATATATATGTATATATACATATATATGTTTAGAGAATATATATATTTATATATATATATATATATATATTAGATGGAAGTAACGTACAAAGAATACTTGCTTAATTGTAATTTTTTTAAGAACTCCTTTTTTAAAAATTTGATAATTAACAAAAGGCGATTGATGTAGATAAATTCCGTCCGTAGATAAATACCTTCTATCCAGAGTAATTGCTTACTTGTTATTCTAAAAAATGGTAGACGTGAATGACTTAAGAATTAGAATTAGTAGTCTTTTTATTCACTTGTCAGTGTTTTTTTAAAAACATAAGATAAACATAAACCATATATTAGAGAAATAACTGAAAATTTGAGAATTAATAAATTGTGATTGATGTAGATAAATATCTTCTACCCAGAGTAATTGCTTTGTGATTAATCTGTCAACATTGTAACAAATAAAGAACATTGGGCGGGCGTAGATAAATATCTTCTACCCCAGAGTAATTGCTTGCTTGCAATTCTGGAAAAGAATGGACGTGAATGATCTGAGAATTAGAATTAGTAGTCTTTTTATTCACTTGTCAGTATTTTTTAAGAACATAAGATAAACATAAACCATATATTTGAGAAATAACTGAAAATTTGAGAATTAACAGAAGACGATTGATGTAGATAAATACCTTATACCTAGAGTAATTGTGATTCTAGAAAACGGTGGATGTGAATAACCTTAGAATTAGATTTTTTCAACAATTTTCTTCTATTTCTTTTTTTTTTTTTTTTTATGTATTCTCAGAAAATAATGGGACATCATAATGTGTAATTGTGATTTAATGAGTAGTATTTTAACATTTCTTATGCGAGATTAGTGTCAAATAGATGGAATACAATGAATAAGAGAATGCATTAATGAGAGTTGGATCGGCAGATATTGGAATATACAACATGAATTTAAGATAAATTCATCTTATAAACATTTTTTATGATACATTCATCTTTTAAATATATTCTTTAATTTAGTTGAAATACAATGAATAAGAGAATGCATTGATGGTAGTTAGAGCGGTAGAATTTGAAACATACGAGATGAAATAAATTCATCTTTAAAATATATTCATTTCTTCGAATTATCAATCCCAACGGATTTAATAAATGCATTTTAATTTTATTTCCAACTTAAAGTTTTTTTCAAGGATTGTAAACTGTGCAAAAGGCATCAATCCCAACGAATTTAATAAATGCATTTTCAGTTTTTAAGTTTTCTTCATTGATCGGCAGCTCTTAGGCCAAATAATGGGTGGACGTTAAACACATGTAATTAATGCAATTTAATTCAACTTTTAAGCTTAAATGACATTAGATAACATGACCTGTGATTGAAAATTTTAACAGTATGCTGTTAAACCAATATTTTTTCGTTATATAGCTACATTATATATATAAATATAAATATAAATATAAATATATATATATATACACACACATGGGATGCATTCGTTAACATATCTATGATTTATTCATATATATAAATACATATATATATATATATATTTATAAATCATATTTTTATAGGTGGAAGGAGAGAGAAAAAATAGTAAAATATGTTGTCATACTTGAATAATAACTCTTCAAACTTTAGTTGCTATTCATAGATATCTAAATATTTGGATATGCATATTTCAATGTAAATGATTTTAAAACTATATTATGTAAATATAATTTTGCATATGGATATGCATAAGCCAATAAGAGTGCTCTTAAGGTGGGTATTAGTCATTTTGTGCAGCATGTGATTTAAGGATGCGATGCCGCATAAGTTTATGTAGGCCTGTTCATTCAAAGTAAATTTCAAAAATATTTATATAGGTTAAAGCAATCCAGACGTATGTGGTATAATTGATTCAGCGAGTATCTATTGATAGAAGGATTTGAGAATAATCCTATATACCCATGTGTTTTAATCAGAACCCAAATTTGCTATTATTGCAGTTTACGTTGATGATTTACCTTGTTAGAACTCTTGAATAGATCACAAAAACTACTATATATTTAAAGAATGAATTTGAAAATGAAAGATCTTATCATTCAAATGCTAGATGAGTTACATAAATTTGAGACTTCTAGCCCCATCTCTTAAATGCATTTGCTTTTCATAAAGCAACATGTCATCCTTATACAAAGGATTAGACAGTCGAAATGAAGAGGTAAACAATGATTTTAAATCCTTATTCTCTTGCTTTAAGTCTACTATTTTTCTATTAGACTCTTGAACGAATCGTTGAAGTATGGAAACCTTCTGGTTAAACTCATCAATCTCACGATTTTTGGATTGTAACTGGTCGGAAAATCCAACAATAGAGGAGGAGTATCGAGTGCCAAGAGTCACCAACTTATAAATAGTTTCACGATCTAACTTATTAGCCAGATCATTCACTTGCTGCAACATGGCACCCGCAAAAGATGCAAGAACAACTTGTAATTGAGGTGAAGGACCTCATATGTTGATCGTGAGAAATATTGAAAGAAAACTGATGAGTCATTGAAAATTTGTACAATAAAAATACAAATATAGATGAATTATAGATATGAGAAGAAGATTTGATGCGAACTAAATGAAACTAAAGATGGTTCTTGTAGAAATGGAAATAAGAACAAGATAAACAATCATCTCTTCAAATCTCACTTAGTCAAGATTACAAGAAATGCTGGATGCATAATTTCAAAAGCCAGCGAGATTAATTACAGCTATCCCTATTTTCTTGTAAACGCTGAACCTTTGCCGTTAGCTGCTGTTGTTGATTTTGTATTTGAGCTCTCTCTCGTTCTAACTCTTCTATTCGTGTTTTCAGGTCACAAGAATACTAGTTTACAAATTTCTTCAGTTCTTTGTTTTTTTGTCTTAAATTTTTATTTTTTCTATTTTTAGTTGCAAGCGTTTGATGCAATTCAAATATTTGATTTTTAAGATGATGAACTTCACTCGTTCTCGCCAGTAGCCTTTGAAACATGGTTGTAAGAGAGGCAGCATATTGAACATTGAGGGTTCTTGATGCTGCAACAATTTCAGAATCAGTTTACTAGAAAGATACATCTCTGCTACTATCATGGAGTTTATAACCTCAGGAGAAAATATGAGTGGTTGAGGTATAAAAGGTTCATAGTTCAAATATGGGACATTAGAATTTATATTAGACATAATATCATTTTGGATGAACAACAACTGGATCTATGAATAATGTAAGATTTTTTTTTTTGCTGGAGAAAACCAATAGTAAAATGGTTATATTTGAATAGCAACAAAAAACCTTCAAATCTCTTCAAGATCTTGTTTGTCAACAATGTCAAGCAGATTTGATTTTCCGCCGAACCGATAAAATTAAACCTCAAGTTTTTACAACTTTTATCATACATGGATAGTTTCCAATGCTCTTTCTGCCGTACATAAACAAATTCTCCCTAATAACGTCGAATGAGGGGGAAAAAATTTTAGATGAGAATATTATCATGTTCTCTCTAATGCATTATTTAGATGGAAATTATGTTTGAATTCTTAACTTGTTATATATGCTGAAATTATGTTTGTTTATTAATTGAAAAATTGACGCATATTTTCAGGGAGAGTTTAAGTATTACTGCAGGTCTTAGTTTTCTGCTAAGTCTGTCAAGCGTCTTATATGTGGGGTTCCTTCTACCTTGTCCCTGAAGTGCCAAAAAGGACAATATCGAATGGGGATATGGAGCTGTCTGTATCTACCACATCTTCAAATCACTTAGAGAATATTGCAATTCATAAAACAAGTAGAGAATGTATTTGACTAAGATCAATGACTCAACATATCTAAGAAAAATGTGGTCTTTCATGATCAATGATAACCTAACAATTTTATACGAAAATAATACTGCTTGTATCACTCAAATCAGAGGAGGATATATCAAAGATAAGATCAAGTAATAATCTGACAGATTTATTCACGAAGGCATTACCAACTGCGACATTTAAGAAGATTGTGCAAAACATTGAAATGCGAAAACTCAAAGATCTAGCATCATGCACTTTTTAGGGGAGTAAATATCTTGAAAACTTGTACTGATTGTACTCTTTTTCCTTCGCTAAGGTTTTGTCCCATTGGGTTTTCCTTTGCAAGGTTTTAATAAGGCAATCTTAAATTGCTTGGCGGTACATAAGAATATTGTACTCTTTTTCCTTCGCCATTGGTTTTTCTTCCCATTGGGTTTTTCCTTAGCAAGGTTTTAACGAAACATATTTTTTATGGATGATCATTCAAGGGGGAGTGTTATGAAATTCAATAATGGGGGGCAGTACGCCCCCCACCTCTCCGATAATTGTGCAAATATGTCCCCCCCCCCAACCCAATTATTGTTGAATGCTCATCACACCCATATATATAGGAGTGTTTTTCTGCCAGTTCAGATACAGAACGAGTAAGGAAGAAGAAAGAAAAGAGAAAAGAAAGGAAGAAAGGAAGAGAAAAAATTCAGTTCTTGAGAAATAAAGAATTTCAAATATTTTTTCTTACAATAATAGTTTTTATTTTAGTTTTATAACAGCAAACTTTATTCTAATAATGATGTTTTTAACTTTTTTCGGAGTGATCTGTACTCATTACTTATTGATAAGAGATCAATCATCACGTATTCTCTCATATAAAGTTCAAAATTTTAATTTAATTGATATTTAGAAGATAAGGACAAATCAAATGCTTTCCAAAGGTGTATATTGCAAAATTTGGTAATTTAGGAAGTAATTACAAATAAAATAATTTGATTGAGGAAATTATTTACATGTTTTTATATAATATAATTATTAAAAAAAGTTTAATGACTCAGCATAGAGTATTGTAAACAACCAATAATGCATTTATTTTTTATGACGAGAACAACAATGGTATCTACCCTACCAACAATATCAATAACAATATGGTAAAAACAAAAACCATGTATTTGAGTATAAAGTCTTATCATTTGTAGTTTCTTTCACCATGATTTGTTTGTTGTTAATATTAGGCATATTGCATCATATGAATAACAAATAATTTTAATTTTCCTATTTTTTTATTTTAAAAAACAAAAAAGAAAATAAAAGATACAGATGAGGGAATTTCACAGTATATACCCAACAAGTCCTATAATTCCTATAAAGCCATAAAAGAATCTGTTTCTCCAAATCGAAACCGACTAAAATCTCTGACTACAGTTAAACGTACACCACTCGCATCCCCACAAAAACACCCACATAGAAAAATCTTAGGCTTTCTTTGTTCTATCTGTGTCTGTCTTCGGTCTCTTCCCACTCCCATGTTGATGTAAATAACACCAATATACATCCACACACCCTTTCTTTTCATATTGTCTTTTTGAATTTTGCAATGGCTAACAATAACACCCACCACAAACCCACCACCGCCAAGAAGAAAGCTCAGGCCTTACTCCTCGACCGCTTTGAAGTTGGTAAGATCCTTGGCCATGGCACCTTTGCTAAGGTCTATCATGCCTGCAATGTCAAGACCGACGAGAGTGTCACCATCAAAGTTATCAACAAGGAGAAGATCCTCAAGGGTGGTCTCATCGCCCACATCAAGCGAGAGATCTCCATCCTCTGCCGCATTCCCTACCTTAATATTGTCCAACTTTTCGAGGTCAAGGCCACCAAGTCCAAGATCTTCTTCGTCATGGAATTCATCCGAGGCGGTGAGCTCTTCAACAAGGCCGCCAAGGGTCGCCTCAAGAAGGACGTTGCCTGCAAGTACTTCCAGAAATTGATCTTCGCCATCAGATTCTGCCATTCACGTGGCGTTTTCCATTGCGACCTCAAGTTGGAAAACCTCCTTCTCGACGAGAATGGCGATCTCAAGGTCTTTGATTTTGGTCTCAGTGACGTTTTAGACGAGATTCGCCAGGATGGGCTATTTCACACGTTTTGCGGCACGCCAGACTATGTTGCGCCCGAGGTTTTGGGTCAGAAGGGGTACGAGGCATCAAAGGTGGATATTTGGTCATGTGGGATTGTGCTCTTCATTTTGATGGCTGGCTATTTTCCCTTTCACGACCAGAACATAATGGCTATGTACAAAAAGATTTATAAGGGAAAATTTCGATGCCTGAGATGGTTCTCTTCGTCACTAACTCGGCTCCTTACGTGTCTTCTGGATACAAATCCGAAAACCCAGATTACAATCCCAGAGATCATGGAGAACAAGTGGTTTGAAAAAGGGTTTAAACTCATCAAGTTCTATATAAAGGATGACAAGCTTTGTAATGTCGTGGAAGAGAAGGAGGACGAGGCGAATGAGGATGAAAACTTGGTCTTGGACCAATCCGAATTAGACTCGGACTTAGATTTTGAAACAAGGATTACAAGGAAGGTGAATACATTGTTGAGACCAGCGAGCTTGAACGCGTTTGACATCATATCGTTCTCGTGCGAGTTCAATCTTTTCGGGTTGTTCGAGGAGGGAGGAAAGGAGGCAAGGTTTGTGTTGAGCACACCATTGTCCAAGATTATATTGAAACTAGAGGAAATCGCAAAGCTGGTGAGCTTCACGATGAGGAAGAAGGATTGTCAGGTCAGTTTGGAGGGGTCGAGGGAGGGAGTGAAGATCCGTTAAGCATTGCCACCGAGATTCTTAAGTTGATGCTATCATTGGTAGTGTTGGAGGTGAAGAAGAAAGGCAGAGATAGAGGAGAATATGAGGACTTCTGCAATAAATAATTGAGACCCGGTTTGTAGAATTTGATAGAGGAAGCCGCCTATTCGTTTTCATCTGCTTCATTCCAAACACCTTTGGAAACTTCTTCCTTTTTACCTTCGGTTACTTCTTCATTTATACCTTCAAATACTAAATAAAGGATAAAGGAAGAGAAAGAAAGAGAGAGAACAAAGGGAGGAGGGTATGCCTTTATATCTCTGTCTTTTGTTGAATCTTGTGTATGGCAATATGTAAACATATATTTCTTCCTACTCTTTTTTATTATTCTTCTATGTTACTTAGATGGAGCTTTAGATGCATCAATAAATTAAGTTATGTCCTTGTATCAAGAATCCCATATTAGACTACAAATAATGGAAGACATAATTTTTACTCAACTATTCATCCTTGCTCTTTTTTTCAAGGTAGAGAACTACTGGAAATTTCCATTTCATGTATTCATTCCATTCTGCTAACAATTAGAGAAGCGAGTCCTCTCAAAACCCTTTTTTTTTTTTTTTTTTAAGTTCATTGTGCTGCTCTATTTATTTGACGGTTTATATTATGTCTTTGATTGGTTTGGCTGCTTTTTGCTCTTCTAGCAAAGATAACATGGATAAGAATTCTTTCATTTTGAATGTAGACAATGCACTTAAGGATTAGTTTGGTTTTGAGGCATTCCTCATCTGAATGGTTGATTAATAGAAGTGACCATATTTAGATATATGCTTGAGTTAGAATCCTGGACTCAACAGATTTTCCTTGTTCCGTTTTTATCATGTTTGCAAAATTGACCAAAATATAAGATGATAATTGCATTTCTTCGTGTGAAAGTAATGATGTCATAAAATAGCCATTGTAAGGATTTCTTTGAATGATTGGGAAATTGTATTGGGTTTACTCAAGGGTTACGGAAAGTTGGATATGTATCAATCAATGGAGGCCTTTTTTTGGGCAATGGAGCTTAATTTTGTGAAGGTGTTGATGCTAAGCACTAAATTTTGATTTGGAAACTTTGACAATGAAGTGCAATTTATAAGGCACATACATTTTGACTTAGAGCTGCTTTGTACAGTTTTTTTTTTGTTTTAATGATTGCTAATATTACCTTATACTTGTTCTTCATGATAGGAAGAAAACTGCTTTAACCATAAAGGAATTTCATAAAATAAACTCTTAAATGGACATTGTTTGATGTGGTATATAGTTATAAAGTTATTTTTATTGTTGAGTAGATATAACATATTACATGAAGCCATGTTAGTGTGTGAATTTACTTGTGTGAAATCTCTTTGTGGCTATAGTGCTTCTTTGTTACGAATATCACTTTCCACTTTCCTATTGTTGGGGACTTGTACAACTATGTTTCAATGGATTGCTCTCACTTAATTAGTTGTGCGAGATGAATTGTCATGCAATAATAGGGCTACTTTGGTTACCTTTTGAATTAATGAAAGAAAGAACAATATTGCCTAAATTTGGTGAAATGGTGGTGTGATATGGAATATCACCTAAATTTGGTAAATAATGGTGATCATGAGGGACATCCTCGAGTGTAGGTAAGTAGATGCTGGCAAATTAGATAGGATTTTTTGTAGTGGGATTTATAGAAGTGCATAATCACCCCTCGAAACAACTCATGTAATCTTTCTTGCTTTTGCATTTATCTCATACTACTAAAATACATGTAGAAACCCTGACATTTGATAGTAAAGCATTGTTTTCACTAAAATGTTCTGCAATGAGCTAGATTGCTTTTTCTCAATGGGAGTTAGTAAAATTAGGACATGGACCTCTATGTTTGTACATTGTCCATGGGATCCATAGTTATCGAAACGAGAGATCTTTGGTTTTGTTCTTGTTTTGTTGTCTTTCTTTCTACAATAGCCAAGTAGTATAGTTGGTATTTGACTACAACTGTAGAGATGTATTTTCAATTTGAGTCATTAGATGTTTGATTAAGGAAACTGAGGATGGATGAGCACGAGCAAATATCATGAGTTATTGATGTAGACATAATGCCCATGATTGAGTATAGTAGGTTGTGAGTGAAATTTCACATTATCCTAGAAAGAAAATATCTTACCTTTTGCAATAAGAAAATCTTATTGTGCTGCCTCACATTCAAAATATGAATAATCCACATAGAGTGAGTAGGTTATAAAGGTAGTTATGGGTGTTAAGTCCTGGCACTCTTGCATTACCCTAATTATTAGGTGGAACTAAGCTTTATAAGTGATTATAGGGAAGGTTCAAATTAGAAGCATTTTTAGGGCTACAACATAGATAGATGTAGTAGGCGTTTTTCTTAGATGGTTAATTTTTACTCTTTACAATAATTCTAAATGACTCAAATTCTTATTTTGACAAATCATTTTGGAGTATAGGTCCAAGAGTATCTTGATCATTATGGTAGAAGTCTCATTAGTTTTGTTAGAAGGAATCCATTCATGTTTGCTTTCTCGCCACATAAACAGTCTTCTAAGAGCAATGGACAGATTAATTATGGCATCTCTGTGGGTAAGTTTTTTATTCTTCGTGTTTACTGTCATCAAATTCTCTGAATTGTGCAAAATGTAAGGCTTGGATCATTTAAGATTCATGTGCAATAGGGACCAATATTTAAGAAAAGATATTTCCTACCCTCCAAGCTGTAAATATGGGTTTCTTCAAACATGCCAACTAGAAAGTGGAATTGGATTGAGTGATTGCCTTTACAATTCACTTGAGACATTGCTTTCACATTATTGGGCGTAGGCATTTATTGTCCTGAGGGTTGCGTACACAACATGAATATAGATAGTCCTTTCTTGGACATAGTATGAAAGGCACCAAATGCGCCATTGATAATGTCATATAACTATATATTATTAATTTTTAGCAGGAAAGACTAAAGAGGATAAGGAAGTGACTACTGAGGGAACCCAGCTTTTTGAATCATTAGGATGTCAATTTAATGACATGAAAGGAAACCAAATAATCTGTAAACTTCGCTTCTTTGGAATTGTATAAGAGTTTTCTAAACCCACAAGTCATGCTGAGGTGTTTTTATTTTCGTGATAATTTAAAATGGACGATGAAAACAACAACAATCAAAAGCCACATGCCAAAATTAAGATAAAATATTAAAATCCAAAGCATGCTAGGAAAAATCAAAGAAAAAGTTTTGAAAATGAATGATATCAAGAATGGCAGTAGCTAGCAGGTGAAAAAAGTCATACGCTTGACATCACGGTCTGTGTAGATATATAGTTCTATCTATGACTATCTTTTTGCCACCAATGTGCCAACAACAATAATTTTAGTCATTCAAGGAGTTGTCTAGATAGTGATAGCGACGCTTTTGCTTTTGCGTAATGTAAAATTTCCCATGTTTATTTTCTATGGAGGTTAGATATGTTGAGGAATAAATTTTTTATTGTCTGTGGACAAGATTTTGGGCATGTTTATAAGCAATTTGCAAATATCTCTGGTTGAACCAATTTAATAAGATGAGTTAGACTCATGAATTTTTACATGATATCAGAATTTTTCCACTCAAAAGATCAGGAATCCTTTGGCTTTCATTCTTCAAAACCATAATTTTCCTTCTACAACCTACTTTCGTACATGAAGACATGTAGAAAAGATATCGTGGCATTATATGATAAGATCGAAGGGACTACGAACATGGTTGTTGCCCAGATGACTAACACAAGAGGGGGGGTGAATTGGGTTATATTAAAAAATTAATACTTATAAACTAAATATACAATATAAAATATAACCAAAATATAAAGCAGTAGGAAATATAAAGAGTAGGGTAAGAGAAAGCAAACTCAGTATTTTTACGAGGTTCAGCCCCACTGCCTACGTCCTCGCCTCAAGCTACCCCTTGAGGATTCCCAAATCCACTATTCAATCTCCTTTAGGTGGAGATAGAAACCTATTACACCTTTGAGCAGCACCGCTCCAAAGAATCCGTGTAGAACACCCTCTACACTTCCAATCACCTCACACTTGGTGATTCAACTATTCCCTGTGTAGAACACCTTCTACACACACAAGGGTTATACGCACCCTCTTACTTCCAATCACCTCACACTTGGTGATTTAACTATTTCCCGTGTAGAACACCTTCTACACACACAAGGGTTATACACACCCTCTTACTGATACAAGAATTGATAGTGGGTAGGCTATCACACTCCTCAATGAGTGAAATAAGAACAATACAGCACAAACTATATCTCTCTCAACAAGAACAAGAATTAAGGCTCAAAACTTTAGAAAAGAGAGAATGAGAGCTTTGAAAGAATGATGCAAAATTTAGCAATACATGTGTAAGCTCTTGTTGTGATTTTTACAAAACTCAAGTGAGCTATTTATAGGCAAATGAGTCTTCAATTTCAAATTTGAAAAGATTCCCATGTCCAAGACATCATCATTCACTTTTCAAAAATTTCAAATCAAATCTTTTTACTTTTTGCATGTGACAAAAGGAGCACACTTTACTTTTCAAAAATTTCAAACCTAATATTTTACTTTTTGCATATGACAAAAAGAGCACACTTTACTTTTTAAAATTTTCAAACAAAGACATCTACCTTTTGCATAAGTCAAGAAAAGCATCCACCACTTTTGAAAATATTCAAATAAAACATGCACATGTGAAAGATGACAATCAATCATCTTAATATTTTCAAAGTTCAAACCTTTAATCATATCATGCACATGTGAAAGATGACAATCAATCATCTTAATATTTTCAAAGTTAATTTTCAAAATATTCATGCACATGTGGAAAATGTATTTTAATGCTTTATGATAAAATATTTATTTTGAGCCTTAATCCTAATTTCGAATTTTTAAGAGATTTACAAAATTACTCTATGATTTTAATGTGAACTTATTCCCTTCTTGCTCATGCTTGGTTCCTTGATGTGCTTGATTGTATTGTGTAGACAACTTGAACTTGAGACTCCTTTATTCTTTGAATTCATTTGTTATCATCAAAATCCATGTGTAGATTTACATGAACCTTGAAACCTTGAGTTCAACAATCTCCCCCTTTTTGATGATGACAAATACTTGATAGAACTTGAAACCTGTATGAATACTTAAGCTCCCCCTGAGAATGTGCGTTAGTTTTTCAAGCAAAAATATAAACATAATTCCAAGTATATATAACAAGTTTAGCAATTTAAACAATGTTAATGTTCTAGTCTAAAACTTCTCCCCCTTTTGGCATCATTAAAAAGGAATCATAATTATCTCAATAAGATATATTCCTACAATAACTAACAGACAAATAAAACGCTGCGTTAGTAGAGACTGTAGAAGTTAGAACCACCCGTGTCCGACAAAACCTGCAAAGGTTGAAGCCGAATTTTATCATCTCGGTGCGGAAGAAGATTTAAATCCGCTTGATGTTATTGACGAATTAGATGTTCCAGAGATTTGAAGTTGAATAATTAAAATTATTCGTGTCCGACAAAGACAGCAAAAGCTGCAGGCTTAGCTCTGGCAATGCGGTGCGGAGCCACGCGTATTTGACAAAACCTGTAAAGGTTGGAGGCCTAGCTCTAGTAGTCGGTGCGAAAGCAGATTTAAATCAATCGCCTGATGTTGTTGACAAATGGGTTTGAAGGCTCTGAGTTTCTATAAAAATCATTTTCACCTATCGGATACCAAAAAAAAATATCGCTTCTTGACCTAAGTTCTGTTTCTCCATAACGATAGAATGGCCGAACAATTCTCTTCCACTAATGTTCCAGACTTGAATCAGGAACCCTTGACGCATCAACCATCAATCTTCTCTCCTAAGGCCGTCAATGCCATGATAGGAGCAGAGAACCGTTTTTCTAGTAAGAAAACTTTTGACAATGTGTGTCCAACATATCTTATATTTCTTTTGACTAATAAGATTTGAAGAGACAATAGTTTGTCTTGTTCTTTATGCTATCTCTATAAAATCAGTTTTTAAAGTTCATCCGATTTGCATCAAATCTTATTCTCATCTCTATAACTCATCTGCATTCCTTCAATATTCTCGCTTTAAGTTTTCAATTCTTTTCTCAATGGCTCATTATTCTACATCTCAATCTCATGTCCTTTCTGCAGCTACCATTGGCGCCATGTTGCAGCAAGAGAACAATAGTTTGGCTAATAAGCCAGACTCCGATGCTATCTACGACTTGGTGAGTCTCTACTCGCTACTCATCCTCTATTGTTGCTTTTTCCCAACGGCTACAAGTCAAAAATCATGAGGTTGAAAAGCTTAAAGAACAAATTGTTGTACTTCAACGAATTGTTCAAGAGTCTCACATAAGGGAAGGAATCGTTTGACAGAAGAATAAACGGTTGAAATCACTATTGGATTCTTCATTCCGCTTGCCAGTTCCCATGGATAGGGAGGACATGATATTGTATGAAGAGAATGAGCGTCTCAAACATGAGGCTAAGAACCTCAAGTTTATGTAGGACATTTGAGTTAATGGAATAAAAGTATCTAGCAGATATTCATGGCATGCATGCGTAGTCTATCTTTTGATAGGGGTTTTGTAAAAATGTCTGCCAATTGATCGTGTACTAGTGAATTCTAATGCAATATCGCCCTTCTGCACATGATTTCTAAGAAAATGATATCTAATATCAATATGTTTGGTCCGAGATTGTTGTATTGGATTCTTTGAAAGATTTATAGCACTTGTATTATCACATTTGATTGGAATGTGATTGTACATACGTTTAAAATCCTCAAGTTGTTGCTTCATGTAAAGAACTTGGGCACAACAACTACCCGCAGCAACATATTCTGCCTCAGCAGTAGATAGTGCAACAGAATTTTGTTTTTTACTAAACCAGGAAACTAGTGCAAGACCTAAGAAATGACATGTTCTACTAAAAAATTTTCGATCATCTTGCAACTAGTATAATCGATACCTAAATAACTAGTAAGATCGAAAGAAATGTGTTTAGGATACCATAACTCTAAGTCAAGGGTACTGGCAAAATATCTAAAAATCCGCTTGACTGCAATCAAATGAGATTGTTTCGGAAATGATTGAAAACGTGCACATAAACATATATTGAACATAATATCAAGTCTACTAGTTTATCAAATATAATAAACTACCAATCATACCTCGATATACCTTTGAGTCAACTGATTTACCGGATTCATCTTTATCAAGTTTAGTGGATGAGCTCATTGGTGTTCCAGTTTCCTTAGCACCTTCCATCCCAAACTTTTTCAGCAATTCTTTAATATATTTTGATTGATTGATGAATATTCCACTTTTTGCTTGCTTAATTTGCAATCCGAGAAAGAATGTAAGCTCTCCCATCATGCTCATTTCAAATTCTTCCTGCATAGTCTTAGCAAAAACTTGGCACATATTTTCGTTAGTAGCACCGAATATTATATCATAAATCTGAATCAAAAGAGTATCATCATTTTCTTATTTAATGAAAAGAGTTGTATCAATTTTTCCTCTTGAAAAGCCTTTTTCAATCAAGAAACCACTGAGTCTCTCGTACCATGCTCTAGGAGCTTGTTTGAGTCCATATAGTACTTTTGTGAGTTTGAAAACATGATTTGGAGAAATATGATTTTCAAAACCTGAAGGTTGCTCAACATATTTTACCTATTCTCACGATCTTCCCTTTTGAGTTGTCTCTAAATGTCACGTGTCCTTCTTCTTTAGATCTAAGATCAAAGAACTTAGTCTCGTCTCCCGTCATGTGTCTTGAACATCCACTATCTAAAAACCATTTTTTTACATGAAGAATACTTCATGCATACCTACAAAAGCAATTAAAAACAATTCTTGGTACCCAAGTTCTTTGGGTCCTTTATTTATTAGTATTAGAATAAACAAGATTTTTAGGTACCCATATGGCCCTAATAGTCATTGTATATTTTCTTCTAATAGGACAAGCATGATAATTATGACCATTGCTATTACAAAAATTGCAAATAGCATGTGACATATATGAATAACTTGAGTGATTATAATAGTATCCTTTTTTAACAAAATTATTTTTATGAAAATAATTTTGAATATTGGACTTTGATGTAGAAGGATTATCAAAGAAGTTTTTATAAGATTTGTATTTTTGTTTTGGCATATATCCCAAGCCTGCCTTGTCAAAAACACATCTTTGACTACCAAGAAGTTTTTCAAAATTTCTTTTTCCATTCGTAAAGTTTTCAATAATATTTTCTAAATCAGTTTTCTTTTTCTTCAACTCAAGATTTTCATCTTTCAAAACAATACTTTCTTAAAATATCAATTTCGTTTGTTAAAGAAGAATTTTTCTTTTTCAAAGCAGTATACTTGATACCCAATTTTTCAAATTCCTCATATACCTCTTCTAAAACATTTTGCAATTCTTCATATGAAGGATCTTCAATATTATCAAAATTTGTTACCTCAATGTCATCTTTAGCCATAAGACAAAGATTTGCTGATTCTCCATTGCTTGCTTCACTATCTGAGCTACTTGAATCATCATTCCACGTAGCTTTCATTGCTTTTTTTGCCTTTGTTTCGATCTTTCTTTAGCAGAGGACAATCTGGCTTGATATGACCAGGTTTATTGCATTTATAACAAATTAAAGTGTCATTTTTACCTGAATCTTTCTTGGAAAACTTATTGAAGGATTTCCTTGGAGGAGTTTTATTTTTCTTTAAGAACCTCTGAATTCTTCTTATTATCATCGCAACTTCTTCATCTTTGTCGTCATTTTCCTCATCTTCATCACTTTCACTTTCATGTGGAACAGCTTTAAGTGCCAAACTCTTCTTTGAATTTCCTTCTTCTTCTCCTCTTTTCAATGTGTACTCATGGGTGATAAGTGACCCGATGAGTTCATTCACTTCGAGCTTCTTGAGGTCTCTAGCTTCAAGAATCGCTGTCACTTTTGACTCCCAACATTTTGGTAGAGAGTTGAGAATTTTTCTTACTATCTCCACTTTGGAATAAACTTTGCCAAGAGCTGTCAAGCTGTTTATGATGTTAGTAAAACGAGTGTGCATACTAGAAATAGATTCATCATCATTCATCTTAAACATTTCATATTCATGAGTAAGAATATAAATTTTTGATTCCTTGACTTGAGAAGTTCCTTCATAAGTAACTTCCAAGTTATCCCAAATTTCCTTTGCTGTAGTGCAAGTCATTACTCTATTAAACTCATTACCATTAAGAGCATTATATAATAAATTCATAGCAGTTAAATTCAAAGTATAAAGTCTATCGTCTTCACGATAACTCTTCTTCTTCCTTTTTGACCTTTACTCCATCAACCACTTTTGTTGGAATATAAGGTCCATTTACAATGCATTTCCAGATTTCTCGGCCTTGAGACTGAAGGAATATTCTCATTCTAACTTTCCAGAATGAGTAATTGTCACCGCAAAAGAGTGGAGGCCGACTGCTAGATTGACCTTCACCAAATGAAGCTGCAATGTTAGCCATAAGATCTTAACTCAAAAGAAACAGAGCTTTAGCTCTGATACCAATTGTTACTGATCATAGGCCGCACCTATATCACCTAACAACTGTACCTACCAGACTAGCCGGCCACCGTCTCTACGGTGCCCGTCACCCATGGTCGGAGAGTCTTGCTTCGGTGACACAGTCACAAGCGAGAGTTCCCATGAGTGATTTGCCTGTATGAACAGTACAGGTCAACTAGCTCTGATACCAATTGTTGCCCAGATGACTAACACAAGAGGGGGGTGAATTGGGTTATATTAAAAAATTAATACTTATAAACTAAATATACAATATAAAATATAACCAAAATATAAAGCAGTAGGAAATATAAAGAGTAGGGTAAGAGAAAGCAAACTCAGTATTTTTACGAGGTTCAGCCCCACTGCCTACGTCCTCGCCTCAAGCTACCCCTTGAGGATTCCCAAATCCACTATTCAATCTCCTTTAGGTGGAGATAGAAACCTATTACACCTTTGAGCAGCACCGCTCCAAAGAATCCGTGTAGAACACCCTCTACACTTCCAATCACCTCACACTTGGTGATTCAACTATTCCCTGTGTAGAACACCTTCTACACACACAAGGGTTATACGCACCCTCTTACTTCCAATCACCTCACACTTGGTGATTTAACTATTTCCCGTGTAGAACACCTTCTACACACACAAGGGTTATACACACCCTCTTACTGATACAAGAATTGATAGTGGGTAGGCTATCAGAAAACACTCCTCAATGAGTGAAATAAGAACAATACAGCACAAACTATATCTCTCTCAACAAGAACAAGAATTAAGGCTCAAAACTTTAGAAAAGAGAGAATGAGAGCTTTGAAAGAATGATGCAAAATTTAGCAATACATGTGTAAGCTCTTGTTGTGATTTTTACAAAACTCAAGTGAGCTATTTATAGGCAAATGAGTCTTCAATTTCAAATTTGAAAAGATTCCCATGTCCAAGACATCATCATTCACTTTTCAAAAATTTCAAATCAAATCTTTTTACTTTTTGCATGTGACAAAAGGAGCACACTTTACTTTTCAAAAATTTCAAACCTAATATTTTACTTTTTGCATATGACAAAAAGAGCACACTTTACTTTTTAAAATTTTCAAACAAAGACATCTACCTTTTGCATAAGTCAAGAAAAGCATCCACCACTTTTGAAAATATTCAAATAAAACATGCACATGTGAAAGATGACAATCAATCATCTTAATATTTTCAAAGTTCAAACCTTTAATCATATCATGCACATGTGAAAGATGACAATCAATCATCTTAATATTTTCAAAGTTAATTTTCAAAATATTCATGCACATGTGGAAAATGTATTTTAATGCTTTATGATAAAATATTTATTTTGAGCCTTAATCCTAATTTCGAATTTTTAAGAGATTTACAAAATTACTCTATGATTTTAATGTGAACTTATTCCCTTCTTGCTCATGCTTGGTTCCTTGATGTGCTTGATTGTATTGTGTAGACAACTTGAACTTGAGACTCCTTTATTCTTTGAATTCATTTGTTATCATCAAAATCCATGTGTAGATTTACATGAACCTTGAAACCTTGAGTTCAACAATGGTTATCACGAACCTGAATCATCGAAGATCTTTAAAGTGGTGTGGAGATTTTGAATAATGCAACATAGTTTCTTTCCCATAAGCAATAATGGATGGCAATTAATATTGTCAATCCTTGTCATTTCACAGATTTTGATTTGACCCAATATTGCTATCCATCATGAATATTTACTGATATCGATTCCCATTTTTCTTTGATCTTCTCTCTTAGAAGATGAAAAGTGAGGCCTTAGTCATACAAAGAGAGTGAAGAAAATTGAAAACAAAAAAGAAGCACAACAATATTTTTTTTTTTTAAAGAGAATGTGTTGTTCTTAGAGTACTACAGGACTGATTAAAACTGATCTACCCTTTTGATCGAAAGGGTGGAATTATTACTAGTTTAGGTTGTATTTTAAATGGGAAAATTTGTGGGTTGCTTGGATTGCCTGTCAACTACAGGTGAGGCTGTCTGAAGTAAAAAACATACAAACGTGAATTCGGTGAAGATGATAAGATTGAAAGGAATATGAAGAGCAACCCTTGCATGTTGATCAAAAAAAGGGTCAAAAGATGAGATTATGCGTGAATAGGTATCCATTTGACAGGAGAAGTCGACAATGTCATCTTTTCATAATTTCTTCATCATGTACTTCCACCATCTTGGCAATGTACACAAAAATTGAATATTACATGTTTTATCTTTGAACGGATTTTATGTGAATTTTGAGGGAGTGAGGCGGCGAAGTTATGTACATAATTCTAAGCCTTATACTCAAATCATTTTACAAGTGACATCGTTTAAAAAGTATAACTAAATATCTCAAGTTTTTTATAGGTGGCTTTCTTTAGATAAGTGTGTGCATCACATAGTCCCCATTGAGCAATGGGAAAGTCAACATTATGCGTTCTAAGTTATATACTTAATTATTTTAGCAAGTAAGATCATTAATCTAAAGTTGAACCAAGTATCAGGATTTGTTTATAGTTGGCTTTCTTTTTGACACAATCTCTTATGAGAAGTGGATGATGGACATTCTATGCTTTATATTTTAAGGCTTCATAAATCTTGTAGTATCTCATCATTTGGCCATTTACCTTTTTTTCTTTACAATATTTAGATCTTATGCCAAGTGCATGATGACTGATGCATGCAAGCTAGCTATTTCTTATCCTTATTATGATCATGTTTAATTAATATCGATCATGCATGTGAACTATTCATTTCGTGTACGGAACAAACGGTGCATTGTAAGGAATGAGCTACAAAATTGTAGTCTAATGCAAGTTATATGCAATGTATCAATCATAATTCAAGGCAAATGATATGATTGACTGAAAGATCAATAAATTGTTGCATGTTGAATATGCATTTTAAAGAGGTCTTGCATAAATTTCAAAGAAGTGATCAGTTGGCAAAAATTAACATTGAGCTTCTTAAATCTTCTATTTAATTATGATTCACTCAGTGATGTCAATTCAAATTGAATTCTTATAGATTCATTATGAGAATATTTTAGTGGTAGATTTTTCTTAATTATAATCAACAAACACAAGGTGGTAAGTGTTAAATAAATGTTTCATGGTTTATTTTTGTAACGCTCTAATGGAAGGCCCAAATCACATAGCCTATACTCTAAAATGACTAGTCAATGATACAATTGGAGCCCCATTAGAACCTTATAAAGAACAAGAACTTCTCCTTCCCAAATAATGTGGAATCTCATACATTACCCATCTTTATCTTATCATATGGTATATTACAATCTACCCCCCTTAAATGTTTGACGTCTTCATCGGGCCTGTTCCTCGTAGGTGGCACGGCTCAAGTCCCACATTTCTGATTGGAATAGACTCTGATACAATTTGTAACTCCCCAATGGAAGGCTCAAACCACATGGCCTATTCTCTAAAAGAACTAATCAATGATACAATTAAAGCCCCATTGAAACTTTATAAAGAGTAAGAACTTATCATTTGCAAGCAATATGAGATCCCATATACCACCCACCCTTATCCTTATCATATGGGGTATTATAATTTTTGTTATACTTGATACATTAATATTAATTTCATAATGATGTTTTCGTTGATATATTACTTTAGATTATGATTTTCTTCCCTCTAGATATTCAAAACAAACAAATAGACACTGGTTTTTTCTCAGAGAACTACAAAACAATACTAGATTGATTTAGACAGTTATTAATTACCGGATGCGACAATAATTAATTAGTCAACGTCGCATGCCAAATTCCTTGTACTAATTAACCACTTATTTTTGGATATTAAGAATATAATTAATTGCATGGAGCAATATTGATCGAAACTCAAATCTATCTTATCTTTCTCCTTTCATTTTACATTTTGAGTTGGTGGTTGATCATTAATGAATAATGTAAGGGTGTTTTTCCCACCCTACGGCCCAAGTAATGGATCTGAGAAAAATGACTAAGGACATAAGATAGAAAGGTTCAGCCCAACACGATCAAGCTTATCGGTCCAACCTTAAAGGAAGCCAATAGAAACTATGCCCATAAGGTCTAGGACCTACAAGGAAACACCCCTTGACGCAAACCCCACATAGGAGTAAACGACATGGAGGATGAGATTTGTTGCCCAAGAACTCTTTTAAACGGCATTAGGCCCATGAGTACTTGCTTAATAAGCGGGTAGGAAATAAAGAGAGCGCTTGATCTGTTGATAGGAGAACATCGACTGACCGCCAATGACATGAAAAATAAAACAAGTCAAAAAGTCACGCTGTATTAATGACACCACTATCAGAACTACACACCACATTAATGTTGCCGTTATAGAGGCCACACTGCATTAAATGATCATAACAAAAAGAATAACTGAAAGGACATGGGACTCACAGGGACATACATGATCTATCCCCCCAGACTCCTAGTATAAATAGTAATTCCCAGGTATGAAGGAATCCTCTTTGGACTCTCTCATTTTATTTATAAACTTCTAAGAGAAGGTACTAACTTAGACACCAGAGACTCTCCGATCTCACTAAGGCCTCCATTCTCCTTGTAATCTTCGTGTGTGCAGGTTCAGGCCTAGAAGATCCGAGTTGCTAAAATTTAGTCTGAAGGCGAAACACAACGTTACAAATGATGTCTACATGACTAGTATCTTTGTATAATTTTTGATTTTTTCAATCATCTATCAATTTTTGTGCATATAGGTAATATAAGAGATATCCTCTATATAGGTTATATAGAGCCCTCTGCTGATCATTCTAATTAATAAATATCAAAAGTTTGTCATGTCTAGACATCAATATGAACTAGTTGATTCAACAGCCAACCCAAGAATCTGGAAGGTAGGACGTATGTAAGCAACAAGAAAATGCATAAGTCTTGAGCTCTATCTACCTCGAGCTTAACTCATTTTTTTGGTTCAAAAAGTCCGAGTACATATGCTACTTTCTCTCATAAATTATATATATATTATTGAAAATTACAAAATTAGAGTAATGGAAATTATCAATAACGGAAAGACCTTTACATTGCAAAAAATGAGACAGTGCGTGTGATACCTCATATAATAAGAATAAGAGTAGGTGGTATATAAGATTCTAATTATTTAGAAATGAGAAATTCTTACTGTATATAAGGTTCAAATAGTGCTCCAATTATATCATTAATTAGTTTTTTTAGAATATAGATCATATAATTTGAGTATTTTTTTGGGTGTTACAAATAGTACCAAATCCTATCTCAACAAGAAATGTGGGACTTGAATTGTACCACATATGATAGACTGGTCCGACGAAGGCATCGATAATTTAAGGGGGTAGATTATGATACATTATATAATAAGAATACGGGTAAGTAATGTATGAGATCTCATATTATTTAGGAATGAAAAGTTTTTGTTTTTTATAAGATTTTAATGAGACTCTAATTGTATTATTGACTAATTTTTTTAGAATATAAGTCATATAGTTTGAACTTTCCATTAAGACGTTAATGTGCATCTTGTTTTAAAAACATATCAAAAGAAATTGAAAGATAGAATAAATAATTTGTCGAGAAAACTAGTTTGTATCTTTCCCATTTTTTTAATGTGTAATAATGATCTGTAGTTAGAAGAAAAATCAATTTTTTTGGAAGGATCTACTTCAAGAGCTGCTCGACACTTCATGTAAAGTTACTTGTGTACATATGCATTGGGTAATGCGAAGTGATTAAGCTATGTTGCTTAGATGAGGACACCTCTATACGTGTTCGCAAACTAAGGTACTTCCAAGTTCTAACTTAAGACGCTACAAGTCTTGACTCCATGAGTAGACTAACTAAGCTCAGTCTGCCAAATGGTAATTTGATCAAGTAAAATGCTAGAGGGAGTCTGATATGAGGAGTTAACTCGGGAGTCAGCCAACAATTAAAAAAAATGGCAAACCCGGGGAGGGAGGGGGGGAGCGGGAGAAGGAGAAGGAGAAGGAGAAGGAGAGAAAATTTTACTGCCCATATCAGAATCCCCTAGCAAATCAAAGATATTCTTTTATAAGCTTTAGGGGTATTGGTTAGAATAAAAATAAAAAAAATGGTATATTGAAGAAAAAGAAACATTACTTATCATTTTCCTCGTATCCAAAACTATACTAAAGTTCAAATAGCAACACCCCAAATGTTTTGAAACTCGGAAAGTTGAAGACTCTATCCTTTTTCGCTCCTGGCGCACAACAAAACAGAAGTTTCTCTAAAGAGACACGCTGGGCTGTAGCCCCTGTGCAGCTGCAGCCCAACACACCATCACTAAATTATTATTATTTTTTATTTTTAAAACAGGGGCTGTAGCCCCTATATGCCTCTAGGCTGCAGCACACAGGGGCTGCAGCCAATATTTTCACTTCTCTAAAATCGACTGCCCGACATTGATCATTAATTCATCACCCTTTATTGTTTTGTTCAGGTGTATTTTGGCCTCACGTGTGAAGCATATATAGTGAACGATAATATAACGAGAATGACACAAATTTTGCTAAATATCCATCTCATATGACAATAGATGACCAGGAGTGGGGTCGTTGCTATTTCCTGAAATGGATGAACCTCCAAGAATAAGAGCTCTCCGAACTCAACCAAACCCTAACCCAAAACTCCCCCAACAATGAATACAAAGATCAATACTTCAGCCAAATCGTAGAAAAGTGCATCGAACACTTTCAAGACTAAGCTAACAAGCGAAGCCAACTTGCCTAGAACGATGTTTCTGCCTTCTTTGCTCCTGCATGGTGCCCCAAGTGGGAAAGCTCTCTGCTTTGGCTCGCCAGCTGCAGACCTTCTCAGTATATCCAACTCGTTTATGCCCTATCTGGGTTCAAGATTGTGGTGCATCTAATCGAGTCCCTCCATGGCACGAGCAGCTCTAGTGCCAGTGCCAATCTCAGCTACCTCTTTTCGAAACAGCTTCAGCAAATCAACATATTACAAGGGAAGACGCTAAGGTTGGAGGATAAGTTGACACACAAGATGGCGAGCTTGTAGGAGGACGTGGTGGACCAGCCAATAATGGGGATTACAAAGGGGTTGAGGCAGGTGGGGGAGATGAATGAGGAAGTAGACAGAGCTCTGGAAAGACATGAGCAAGCAATGGTAGGGGTTTTGGAGGAGGCCGATAGGCTGAGGTTGAGCACACTTAAGGAGCTTATAAGGATATTGAGGCTAAGGCAAGCTGTGGATTTTCTTGCAATGAGTAAGAAGCTTTATCTTTGTGTTCACCAATGGGGCAAAAGGAGAGATCTCAGGCATGGTAGGGGAAGTCCTATTCGGAGATGACTTGAACGACATGCTATTGTAAATATTTACATCTAGTAGTTATATATATGTATATATATTAATTAAGCTGATTATTGTAACCTTGTAGGTTTTGGGTTTGGTTAAAAGATCAATTAGTATTGTAGTAATTACAAAGATGATAAATACTATGTGTTGAAGTCATGTTAATACGTCAGTTGAATGTGACTTGTTGCCCCTGTTGGACAAGAGCGTGGTATCCCATTTCGGTGAATATTTTTCCATTAGATAAATTGTAATAGAAGAGCCACAAAGTCAAGTAATCCTATACACACTGTTGTCGCTTTATATGATTTGTCAGAATGTAAAATAGATTTGACAGATCACATAAGGTCAAGTCAGTTTGTGAAATTACTTATATGTAAAATATATGATATCAACAAAAGAATAAAAACTATAAAGCATTCAGTGGTAGTAGTAGTACTGCATTCATCAACCTCTCAGAATTGCGATAGCGGGGAGGAATGAAATTGCCAAACGGTTTTGAACATGTCATGTTCTGTTTCGTGAAGGATTTCATTTCTATCTTTGTTCTAATTTTCACATCACTACCAATAATATCAGTGCATACATACTTGGCTCAACTAGGATGACGGCTTCTTCATAATAATAACTAATAAGATTCTACATCGATATGTTACGCAAGCAATAGCAAATTAGCTGATCACTGTGCAACCCAAAAGCAATTAGGCTATGGACTATGGATGATTAAAGTTTTTCAGACTTCTTTTTCTAGGTACAGTTCTCAACAACCTAGGAAAATTAAGAGGTTCATTTTCATACGTACACTGGACTGACTTTCGAGTGGTATGTATGTAATCATTTTACATCTCAAACATAGTTTCATAAATATTACATATATCCGGTACATATTATGCAGGAGGGAAATAGCACCACACAACTTGTGCAACAATTTAGCAAACTAGTATTGCTAGGAATGTGAAGGAGAAGCAGGAAGAATCTGAATAGCATGATTAATAACAACATTCGCGTGAAAACAGAGACAAAAAAGGGATTGAGTACCTAGTATATATTGATAGGATTCAGTTATGTGCAGATGGAATGGATTACAGGCTATTCTTTAGCATTCAGCTACAAAGAGAAAGACGTTGACTTACAGCACACGGAAGAGAGTTGGAGAGGACTTAAGTCGCCTCCACAGATAAGATTTCAAGTTCAGCCCACCAGAGGGGAGAAAGTCTTGGTGTTGATTGATCAGGTGAAATAGCAATCACTTCCCTCAATTTGGAAATAATGCTCTTTATTGTTGGTCTCTGCCTTGGATCTGGTTGTATGCATTCTTGGATAACTTCACAGACAACATCAAGCTCATCATTTTTGAAGGATTTGAGTGTTGGGTCAATCATGTAGCTGATGCTCCGCTTGTCATTTAAGTATTCAGCAGCCTGGCATGTTCATAATAAATTGTTTATCTAAATGTTTTCAAGAATGATTGTACAATACTGACTTAGCCCCAAAGAACAAACTATGGAGGGAAGGGGGATCTTTACCCAGTTTACAAGGTGCCCCTGTTCTTCTGAGAAAGGAAGCTTTCCAGAAATTATTTCAAGCAGCAATAGTCCAAAACTATAGATATTTGTTTCCGGATCAGTAAAGTGGGGCAATACTGAATTCTCTTTTTCGTCTTCACCTAATTTCTTTGACTTGGATGCAGCCTCTGACAAGAAACAAATTTCTGCAATCTGAGAAAGCACGAGAGAGTAAATTACACTACACGAGAGTGAGTAAATTACACTACGATCAACATTTAACAAAGGCAATCAGAATGTTAGAAAGAAAGTTCACCTTAGCAGCATAATCATCTGTTAAATAGACAGCGGTTGAAGATAGGTTAGAATGTGCTACAGGTGGATTTAAATCATGATGCATACATTGAAGACAATATGCTATTCCCATAATAATCCTCATCCTTGCATTCCAGTCAAGATGTTCAAGTTCTTTAACTGAAAACAGGAGAAATGTTTCAGCCTCTCCGTTAGCAAGCCACCAATATTTTACTTAAGTACATAAGTTAAGAGTAGATATAAGTTAAAGAGTGCAACCGTGCAGATGCTCAAAGAGGGTTCCATTTGGGGCATACTCAAACACCATCATCCTAACAAACGGTTCATCCTCCTCACAGTAGCCAATAAGATTGACAAAGTTCTTATGATTCACCCGCGACAGTGTATCAATCTACAGCATGTTGAAAAATGATAAATCAATAAAGTGAGAAGAAAATAAGAGCTGGAGATTCAAGTGCAAATGTGTTGAACACTATTCCAAAATTTTCCAGTGACCACAGAAGCAAGAGACCTTCTCCCGGTATGCCATCTCTGAGTTCTTTGACCAGTCTTTGGAAGATTTAATTAAAGTTGATGCAACGGCAATCTCAACTCCACTGGACAGTGTTCCCTTGTAAATGGTGCATCCATCCAGAGTGTCGATAATATTGCTGAAGTCTTCACAGGCTGTTTCCAGTTCAAATCGATTCAACTTGGGGACCCCTGCATTTGATATATGCACTTGAATCAGTCTTGCCATATAAGCTCACATGAGTAGAAGGACGTCATAAGCTTATGGTTAAGACACTAGCTATGTTTGAAGACCATTGGGATTTTTTTGACCCCATATTGCATAGCACAAGAAGCAGAAAAGTTCCATGCTCCAAAGCACCATCTAATAAAGATTTGGATGGGACCATCATACGGCACTACTAATATTTCTGTGGTGCTTGCATTTACCATTCTATATTCACAAGGTTAGCCATCTCGTAATGAGTGATGGTGATCTATTCAAAACTTCAATTTCATAGAACATAAAAGAGTCATTCAATATCTGTGGACATAACTAATTATCCTCAAATGACTTTTTAAGGGTGAGCCTTGAAGTTCATACACCAGTTCAACAATCTGATTTGTCCTAGAGATAAACTAAATTCCATTTTTATTTGGTTTCACTCTATACAATTGTGTTAAACCCCCTCAACGCTAAACCATGTGATATAGGTTCAATTGATAGTTCCACCAGCTAATTTAGATTTCAGATTCTTTTTTATTTATTTATTTATATTCTTTTCTTCTTTTTTACTCATAAAAAAAGTTCTTCTCATTGTGCTCATTACAATTTTTTTCTTATCACATGTCACAATATCACCTGTTATGAATGCTTTCTGCAACTGTCCACTCAATCCAGTCTTCCAAGGACCTATAGTTGCCACTGCTTGGCTTCGTAACATCCAGAAAACGATTGCAGCAACAATGAGTAAGACGGCCACACCAGCTACAGAAATGAAATACTTCCACGTATCTCCAGAGGTGCCACCACTAGAAGATTGTTGATTGGCTGGCGCTTGAACAAAACCACTTTTGTGATCAGCGGGTGAAGGCTGTGGTGCCGGTGAGGAGTGTTGTTTCTTCTTCACATGTGGTACAGCTGGCAAAGCCCCACTACTCTTGGTAATTGGAAGAGCAACGATTTGTCTAGAGGGGGTTCCATCACTAGCAGGTGCAGCTGCGAGGTTAGTGGATTGCTCAAGTAGTCTACGCCGTGCGAAACTGACGAACTTCTGAGCAGTATGGACCATGTGCGGCTCAGATGAACCTGTTTAATGAAAGGAACAAGGTCATTTTGTGATTCAGTAGCACAATTTTCATGTTCACTAAACCAGGATTGGTAAATTGTTTCCACTCACTAGGTAGACTGCTGCAGCAACTCTCTCCTTTCCCATTCTGAGTGTCCTTTCCACACCTTAACCTTGATGGAAAAGCAACAGTCTCAATACAAAGAACATGAAAGACAACCAGTGTAATTTAAGGATGGTAAAACAAAAAATCATATCTCCATACCGTGACATACAAAGGATTTGTATGAAACGCCCAAGAGCTCCTTTAATTGGGACTATAAATGAGTCTGCCTTATTAATCAGTTTTGAGTTTCTCTGTCCAGCACTGCACAGGAAATGTAAAGAAGAATCGGAAATCTAGGTGAGAACTATAGTTTCTACATTATCAACTAGAAGAAATTTTTAGCAAGGCATGCTGGTCAATCTCCCAAATGCTGGTGCAAAGTTTTAGAATGTGTCTCACATCCATTAATTATTACTGAAACCCAATAAATATCTAGTGAATGATTAAGTTCTGCATTCTTCAGATATCTTGCATGCTCCAAAAAGTTCCAGCAGCAGTGTCACAATGAAGTACATAGTCCCCAGTGCCCACATATAATTGGGTTCAGATTGATGAGAAACTTTAATGTGACCCCGGAACAAGATTCAATAGAGAATAAAATGTATAGAAGTTTAGAACCCAAATATTTAGTCTCGTTAATGTACAAACTAGACATCTCTGAGATCTGAATTATCTAGTTACATTTCAGTATATCCTGTATTGTCAATTAGCTCATTTGAGCAAATAAAATATTAGAACGAGCCCTTTTGGCCATCAGATTTCTAACCTCTTTCTTGTAACTGCATTGAAAAACTCGATTAAAAAATTAAAGGAGCACGAACATAAGTTTTCCATTTTTATTTTACATACCAAAAAAAGTTACGCTTCATTGGGTTCGTATATCCAAGCTTCTGTTTCAGTTAAAAATTATTCTAGTAAGCATGGTTTTGATGTCACAGATCTTGCAGAAGAAACAAATAAGATAAGAGAGTCAAGAGTCCTGACCACCATGTGGGGTAATGTGTCTGTGTTGTTGAGTCAGATGGGGGGGAAAGAGAGAGAGAAGTAAGGGGGAAGAAGGGGAGTGGGGTGGAGCAAAGCACTCAAAGAGGCATCAAGTTCAATGCAGTAAGTAGTTACTTACTGTCCGAATTTCCTAATCATACAGCCTATTCCAGTGGCAACAGAAGCCGTATGGTTATCATCAAATTCCAATTTAGATAGCAAGTTGAGACACCTGATCTCCAAAGGAATGCTGCCTTCAAAATTATTGTCACGAATCAACCTATGGTATAAAATGAATTTAGTGCAGGAACGTTAAGCTAAAGCATTAAATGCAGATAAAATATGTCAAAGTTAACCTACAAGCGTTTTAGTGATACCATCCTGCCTATTTCTGCTGGAATAACTCCACACAAGTTATTTTCCCTCAGATCCAACTGCTCCAGCTTTTTAAGCTCTCCAATCTCATTAGGAATGGTACCGGAGAAATGGTTCTTGAAGAGTATACTGTCAATAGTCAATAGAAAAAGTGGAAGCAAGAACCAGAATGTTTCGATAAGATTCAAAAGACACAGCAAAATTGATAAATATCATGCTGCATTACAATTACTCTAGATTTAGTGTGTTTACAATGGTGGAGCCCTTATAATACTGGAATAGTTCATTTACCAATGACAGAGACATATGAATCCATGATTATTAAAGTCCAAAATGTCAATAAGTACCCAATATGATGACAGTTACTACATGAACTTACATAAAAACACATGCTTGGTGGTAGGTTCAAAAGACACTATTCAGAGTAAAGACTTAAAAAGACATCCTTGAGAAAGGTTAAAGATGTACTGCCAAGTTGAACATGTAACAGTTTCCTAGATGCAAATTGTTCATTTTTGTAAAATACCGCTTCAAAATGAAACATCACTAGAACTGGTACAAAGGTACACACGAGACAATTATCTGAGACTGATGTTACCAAACTTTATCATGCAATGCACTAACAGCACAGTGATTTTTCCTTCACATGAATCAACCAAAAAGAGGCATGCCATTTTCCCTTGACAACAAATTCTAGAAACAAGGCACAGTGAATCCTTACAGAGAACGTAAGTTACTAAGTTTCCCAAGCTCAGGTGCCAGTGTCCCCTCCAAAGAAAGTTGACTAAGATCCCTGCAATAATAATTAACACATTAAGACACTTAAATTGCGCCAAACTGACATACTTAATTTTATGAACGTAAAACCTCTAGAATTGAGACCTACCTTAATTGCTAAATATCAGACAATTATGAAAGGAAATTACTTGGCCTAATAAAAGAACACAACTATAATAATATAATCCTGAGAAAGAATCTCTTTTGCAATGTCATCCATGCAAAAGGGACTTACAGCATTTGCACTTCACCGTTTATGCAATGAACTCCCGACCACCCACAAGGATCGGTGTCATTAGGATTCCAATTTGCAAGTACACCATAAGGATCCCAATCTATTCTCGCCCGGAAATCCAACAAAGCCAATCCTGCGTTTTCACTCCAAGTTGGAACAAACATTAGACAAAATCATTCATTAATATTACGGAAAGGACAAAGATGGATGCTCAAACAATAATTACCTTCACTGTTAAGCGACAAACATCCCCTCATACCCGAAACAACAACCAATACCATCAAACATGTGAACCCAAATCCATATGGGTGCCATCTAACCCCCATTGCTTAACAAACCAAATGCAGCGGTGGTGGAGGTTAACCACGACGCTATACAACATACAAATCGAAATCGCCAGGATTTTTGTACAACTCACCCCCTTCCATATGCGCCAAAAGACAATAACAAGAGCAATGAACAGCTCCTTCCACTCAAAGACAAATACTTCAGAATCTAAATGTATAAAAACTATGCGAGAATTATATTACAAACGGATGCAAATTGGGGAAGGCACTCGCGTCCGGATCTCATGTTGGGGTCCCTCATCCTTTTTTTTAATGAATTTTCACAACGCCCTTCTCGTCGACAAGTGCATAGCCCGGCTCAACCGCTAATCCGACAAGAATGGAGCTTCAGGTTCGCGAAGTTTATACAAACAAGGAAATAAATGGGTCACTAAAGAACGCAAAAAGGAACACCCTCGTCAACAAGCAACGTCCAAAAGCAAAAGAAGTGGGCGAGAGAGGATTTACCATGAAGAAAGCCCATAAAAAAAAAAAAAAAAAAGTACAGAGGGAGCACGGATTTTCTTTTCAGCTGCTGCTACTGCTGTTGAGGGTAATAATGCAAATTTTCTTGGGGTGCAGAAACAATGGAAAATGTTGTTGAAACAAATGAATGGAGGTTAGGATTGGTGATAGGTAGGGGAGATCGAGACTTCAAAAGGCAGCAAAGAAGAAAATATATTTGATTCGAACAATAATATCACAAATTAAATAATTTAATTCTCTTCCTCCCCTTTATTTTTAAATTCCTGCCCTTTCTTCTCAGGATGATCTCAGAGGACTTTCTCTTCGAGTTCGACCATCTTTGGGTCTCTCTCTCTTCCTCTGCTCTCTCTCTCTCTCTCTGTCTCGCTCTAACCCCCACCAGCCACACCCGTCACCCACACCAGCTGTGTTCCGTTGTTTTTTTTTGGCTCTAAAGTTTCGTTTATTTGGTTTGTGGGTCCCAAAGCCAAAGGTTTTTGATCGGCGGGAGCTAGTAATCGGTTGTGGCAATTTTTGTCGTTATGGGAAGTGCGCGTGCAAGCAAGCGCGCCCGCGCGAGAGTGGTATCGTGATGATCCCGCTTGCGGTGTTCTCGGACGCGCTTTTCCTTCTTTTATTATTATTTTCTAATAACCGTTGACTGGGCCCACCGTCCGTTCGTGCCGGCCTCTCTTCCTTCCTTTCTTACCGTCCTATATTATTATTTGATTAAATTTTCATTATTATTATTATTTTCCAGGCTATATATGAGTCAAGACCAGCACACATATGTGAAAGATTGGGAATGTTTTTGAAGTTTTTTTTTTTTATTTTTAAATAACAATCTCTATAACGATTGAAGACAACGAAGAATATCTCCTCCAATTCAATACGCTTATAAAGCATTTTGTTTTCCCTAAAACATGAGCTACTCCTCCGTTCGCTTCCCTCTTGATATGTATACTTCACAGTCTACAGGCCAATGATCAAGACTTTTAAGAGTTTGTCTTATATCTCAGAATAGCATTTCTATTTTTGTGATGTTTCAGTGGTCTTTAGATTCTTTATTACTAAGAGCATTCACAATAATCTTAATCAAATTTAGCCAAAATTTAATTAAAAAATTTACTTTCACAAATTACTTACTTTTACAAATTTATTTAATATGATGCCCTCAAATTTCTTTTAAAAGAATATGAAAATTGAGGCATCGGAATAATGACAACATGAGTCACGCACTTTCAACGTCAAGTGCTAAGTATGTGAACACGTGACATGCACAAATAAAAGCAGCGGATAATTAAAGTCAATATCTAAGTACCAGAATTTTTAAAATTAGTTTACAAACTATTTTAACACAAATTCTCCAACAGGAGATTTAATACAGTCATCTGAAATAATAATTATACAAATACATATTTATAAAAAAGGAAAAATAATTTTCCAAGATAACAAATTATAATATGAATACATCAAAAGTGGAGTCGCCTCCTCAGGTTCAGTTTCCACAAAACTCTGCATCCAAAAACTACGACGCCAGAAATAGCATCGCAAGTAAGTACAATCCAAACAAACCATAAGATATAAATACATTCATGCAACAATAAAATGTATGAACCAGATGCCATATGCATGAAACTCGAAAATCATCATTTTCAAAATAAATAAAATAAACACATGCCAAAATCACATTTTGGCCCAAGATAAACTCCAATAAAAACATCCATCATTTTTTCAAAAAATGATACACATAAATCCTTTAAAACCACAATCATTTTCCCAGAAAGTAATACACGTAAAACCAATAATCAAAACCTGTCATTTTCCCAGAAAATGGCCTAAACATCCATTTTATTAACCGTATGTACCATGGTCTCCTCTAGGGACCATCCGCATACCCTGTCTCTCATCATCACACCGAAGGTAACGACTATGCATGTGACTTTGGAACGGGCGTTGCCTAACTAACCGCGCCCAGTACGTACCATGGCCAGGCATCCCTTAGCCCCCGCCAGCAGAGGGGTCACGGAGTTGGCACGAGAGCGTTATTATCCCGTCTGATCCCGTCGTCGTCCGGCAACCACCTAGGGGACATCACTCAGTATATTCCGTTCCCGAATGACTAGAGGAGCTCCACTGGGATAATGCCCCATCCCGACTTAGGGTCGTGATACACACGCACCCAAAAACCATTAACACATGAAAACTCAGTTTCTATTTCCAACACATGAACATGCATGCAATATGCAATGCATATGACGATACAAAAATATCCAACAACCAACAAATATCTAATATTTGTTATTGCAAAATATATTTCAATCTCAAAATTTATTTGGAAAATACTTACACCGGGTAAAAATCAGATCATTGAGCAAATGCCGATCCACAGTGTTTACAGCGAGTCACTTTGTACGTTGGGCTAGAATGCTCTATTTGATACTAAAATTTAGGAAAATACTCAATGAAGGGTGGAGAATCTCATGAATGTGGTGGTGTGGCAGTGCAACAACCGAAATGTGGCGGATTGGGCTCAAAATGGGTGAAAACCCATTTTCGAGTTTGGGGTTGTACAGAAAAGGTGGGGTCACGGATGGGGAAGCTGAGTTAAGGGGGTGGTCGGCTGAGGCAGGGGGTGTTTTGGTGGTGGTTGTGAGGCCTACAGTGGCCGAACGGCGGCGCGGCGAAAAATAACCCATTTGAGGACCCATTTCGGGTGGAGGAGGAATGGAGGAGTTAGGGTGGCTACCAACAGTGGGTTTTGTACTCCAGAGGGTGGGGAGTTTAGTGGTGGTGGTGGTGGTGGTGGTGGGCCAAGGCGGCCGTTGGTGGCGCCGAAAAATGCAAGAGAAACTACAAAACTCATTTTGGGTTTGTGGCCGTGGGGTGACTAGAGGTGATACCTCCGGTACCAGTGAACTCGCCGGCGGGTGGGGGGGTCGTGGACTGGGAGGTATCACCGGAAGGTGGCCGACGGTGGCGCTAGGTGGGGATGGGAGAAACGAGCGGGAGAGGAAAACAAGGGAGGGGGGTCGCGCGGGTCTGGGGCCAAAACAGTGAGGAAGAAAAGAAAAGAAAAAGAAAAGGAAAGAAAAAGAGAAAAATGAAAAAAGAAAGAAAAAGAAGTCCAACTTAGAAAAACACAATAAATTTAATAAAAGTCGACAGATAATACTACAATTTAATATCAATAAATAAAATATTTAAAGCCCAATCAATAAAATAAATTAAACCAAAACATAATTTAATTACAAAACAATAATTAATATAACAAAAATACATCAAATAAACTTACATAATAAAATAAAGGAAATTAAATTCCAATCATTAAAATAATTACCTCACATTAAAATTAATAAGGAAAACAACGTAACTCAACATATAAACATAAAACAACGTAAAACTAATATTAACAAATTAATAGCTCAAACAATTATTTTAAACAAATAAATAAAATTGATAATATTATTATAATAAATTAAAATAATCAATAATAAAAATAAAGACAATATGTACAAAAAATACATGTAAATCTGGGATCTCACACCTAATCACTTTTCAATAATACCAAATTACAAACTCAACAAATCTATCACTATTCTATTAAAATATTAATTTTGATATTTTCATTTATCTTAATTCTTTTTTTTTTGTCGGCAAGATAAGTAGATATGTATAGATAAACTAACAGATCACAAAATACAAGTTAAATGGGGGTAGGAGTCCCCAACAGCCTTCCCAAAAAGTTAATACAAAATATTGCACGAAAAAAGAAGCCTAGAGAATGGCTTCCAAGAGAGGGGCAATGAAATCAAAGAATAGCGTCAGCCCATAATCCCAAAAAGGGAGGGACCGTCAAAAGACGGTTTTAAGCTCCAGCCGAAAGCTGCAGTAGTGGGGTGTGTGCTGCACCGTGTTAGTCTAGGTAGTCTACGAGAGATTTCCACGTCCATTTTTGCTTAATCTTCGATTAAGACAAGTAGGAACATAGAAAAGTTGAAGACAACACCAGATTGCCAGCAGACAACTTATGGCGGTAGTAGCGCGTCTATGACACACGTCGAAGGAGAAGGAGGGTAGGCGGCGAGGATAGGGAGATCAGATGCTACAGAGACTACCAGAAGGGTGCGTGAGCCACAGCTCATATGCCAAACATGGGGATACACGTGTGCAACACGCATGGTCAGGGCAACGCGTGCGGCGCATCCTCCCATCAGAAGCGCAAAGTCCCACCCTAGACTTGTAGATTTGTAGTTGTAGGAGCCTGTGGGGTGGCGCATGAGGGTTGAAAGGGACCGGTACACAGAAGATCGGTGGTGTAAAACTTTGGTAGGAAAACTGGTAGAAAATTGGTGAAAAAATTGACATAAAAGGAACGAAAAATATAAGGAAAATGGCTAGAAAAGGTAAACGGTGGAGGAGGAGGTGAGCGGAGCCAAAGCGCCGACTCACTCATGCTCAGAAGCAGTCAAAAAATGAAATTTCTAGTCGTTGTTCAATAATGACCCTCCCCTTCTTCTCTTGCCGTACCAAATGAATTCCGACGAAAGGCCCAGGATTATTTATTCGTTTTTAAAAACTACACGTTAATTTTTTAACGTTCATATTATTCCAATAGATAAATTTTTTTAACGATCTTTTTTTTATAACAATTATATTTTTCCAATTGATATATATTTTTTAATGGTCATATTTTTTTAAATATAGTATAAATGCAAGTTAAAGTAAAAAGCTATGGAAATGATTAAATATGTTTAAGAAACGGAAACTAGGAAATGTAGTAGATAAAAATCGAAAAGCAGGAGGGAGAGGGAATTTTATTATGCCTAAATAATATTTGGCCAGCAGTTGGGACTCAACAGATTTGGCTAGTAGAGTTGATGAAAGTTAAGCTAACCCCCCATTTAATATATATATATATATATTATATAAATTTATACAAATAATTTTATATAATTAAAATTGTCCCCCAATATTCACCTAAATCTACTCTAACTTTCGAATTTACTTGATGGCTGACACTCAAATTGTCTTTCCCCCCACTCTAATTTAATGTATTGACGCATCTAGTTTTTGAAATATGTGTACATTATATGAGTTATGCAAATGAATAGTAATTTCACAAAAGTCAAAAAATTATTAGTTGATTGACAGGTTAATTCGTCTAGTATTAACGCTTCATGTTATTACTGTTGTTACTGAGTGAGTATTTTCTTCCATGAAACCTATAAAAACTAGATTGCATACTCGAATGAGATATGAGTTTTTTACAGATCATTTGTTAGTTTATATTGAAAAAGAAATTGTCAAGAATTTCATTTTAGAGATGATAAAAGATAAATTTTATTCTTTGAAAAATCGTCGTCGAGCTTAATTTGAAGAGGAAATTCTAAATTGATATTTTCTTTTCTTTTTGTAATGGTCTTTGGAAAATCACGAAAATTCTAAGAAAAATTATCTTATAAAATGATTTATATACATTTATTTTTTGTATACAATTTTATGATGTATGATTATTGTTTTTATTTATAGTTACGTGCAAAAATCACATATTACTTATATTCATACATATTACACACTTTGTCAATCGCTCTCCAAAACATAAAATCTTAATTTCACCCCTGACTAATGGCCTTCACAACTTTGAAAGCATATCTCTACAGAATAATATTTCTTAGCCCCAACTCAGTGTCAAAGATAATGGCTTGTAGTGCAACATAAGACTCACTAACAAAGGGTTTCGGGAGCTAATCTCTTCTCATCCTCATTCTAACCATAATTTATCCTCCTCAATCATAATTTATGACCCCAACCCGGCCCTAACTTGTAGTAAATTTTGTCAACAGTAGCATTCCAATAATTTTAAAAACATCATTTAGAAAAGCCTTCCAACAATCCTTTAGCATCTTTGTTTGTAATCTTGGGTTTCAAAGATTTGAGATCTTGCAAGAGCTGTGTTGATTGCTTTACCAGACTACTTGGATGTGTGAATTCTACCTTATGAACAAAGGCATTCGTCTTCCACATCTTCCATAATGCCAATGCCATCTTTTCACCCTCTTCCTTGTCGAGCTTATTGACCATGTATTTTAGGAGCTATAAGTTTTTAAAAACATTTATTTATTTTTTATGATGAAAAGAATGATATTTGCTTTAATTAACTTATAAAAAAGATATTACTACTGAGAGTTGGATCCTGATATGGGCCTCGACAATTATTTTTTTTCAATTTGTACTTTTTTTAGAAAAAATTATCATCATTCATTTATCAAAGAAACTTACATCCATAACGGACTCAACCTCACTTTTGGTGGATGTAAATACATTATTTTTTTAGAGATGATAAAAGATAAATTTTACTTTTTTTAGAAAAAATAATCATCATTCATTATTTTTTTCAATTTATACTATTTTCTTGTGATTGGTTTAGTCTTCACTATTATTGATATTTTCTAGAAGCAAACGTTCAAGAGACAAAACTATTTGCCTAAACAAAGACTCAACCTCACTTTTTATAAAAAGAGATAACTCAACCTCTACAGATAAAAGTCCGAGAGACGAACGATTTTTTATTTTAATTAATAATAAGGAAACCAAAAAGGAAAGTAGTAAAATAAATATGAAAAATGACGAATTACAATTTAGACCAACTCCGATAGACTTCATAATTTTGTAATAGCCTATGAAGGCAACACACTCGTCTATTTTCGAGTACAAGGCCAGATCTAAAAGTCTGGTGTTGTGGCGAGTTCTGTAATCTAGAGCGTGTCGAGAAGAGCCGTTGGGAGGGGTCACGTGTGAGGACTACATACGCGTAGATGTGGGCGGTAAGTGAGAACCATGCACGGTGATTTTTGCAAAACCATCCCTTTCTTTCAAATAATTTTCTGTTGCCCAGATGACTAACACAAGAGGGGGGGTGAATTGGGTTATATTAAAAAATTAATACTTATAAACTAAATATACAATATAAAATATAACCAAAATATAAAGCAGTAGGAAATATAAAGAGTAGGGTAAGAGAAAGCAAACTCAGTATTTTTACGAGGTTCAGCCCCACTGCCTACGTCCTCGCCTCAAGCTACCCCTTGAGGATTCCCAAATCCACTATTCAATCTCCTTTAGGTGGAGATAGAAACCTATTACACCTTTGAGCAGCACCGCTCCAAAGAATCCGTGTAGAACACCCTCTACACTTCCAATCACCTCACACTTGGTGATTCAACTATTCCCTGTGTACAACACCTTCTACACACACAAGGGTTATACGCACCCTCTTACTTCCAATCACCTCACACTTGGTGATTTAACTATTCCCCGTGTAGAACACCTTCTACACACACAAGGGTTATACACACCCTCTTACTGATACAAGAATTGATAGTGGGTAGGCTATCAGAAAACACTCCTCAATGAGTGAAATAAGAACAATACAGCACAAACTATATCTCTCTCAACAAGAACAAGAATTAAGGCTCAAAACTTTAGAAAAGAGAGAATGAGAGCTTTGAAAGAATGATGCAAAATTTAGCAATAGATGTGTAAGCTCTTGTTGTGATTTTTACAAAACTCAAGTGAGCTATTTATAGGCAAATGAGTCTTCAATTTCAAATTTGAAAAGATTCCCATGTCCAAGACATCATCATTCACTTTTCAAAAATTTCAAATCAAATCTTTTTACTTTTTGCATGTGACAAAAGGAGCACACTTTACTTTTCAAAAATTTCAAACCTAATATTTTACTTTTTGCATATGACAAAAAGAGCACACTTTACTTTTCAAAATTTTCAAACAAAGACATCTACCTTTTGCATAAGTCAAGAAAAGCATCCACCACTTTTGAAAATATTCAAATAAAACATGCACATGTGAAAGATGACAATCAATCATCTTAATATTTTCAAAGTTCAAACCTTTAATCATATCATGCACATGTGAAAGATGACAATCAATCATCTTAATATTTTCAAAGTTAATTTTCAAAATATTCATGCACATGTGGAAAATGTATTTTAATGCTTTATGATAAAATATTTATTTTGAGCCTTAATCCTAATTTCGAATTTTTAAGAGATTTACAAAATTACTCTATGATTTTAATGTGAACTTATTCCCTTCTTGCTCATGCTTGGTTCCTTGATGTGCTTGATTGTATTGTGTAGACAACTTGAACTTGAGACTCCTTTATTCTTTGAATTCATTTGTTATCATCAAAATCCATGTGTAGATTTACATGAACCTTGAAACCTTGAGTTCAACAATCTCCCCCTTTTTGATGATGACAAATACTTGATAGAACTTGAAACCTGTATGAATACTTAAGCTCCCCCTGAGAATGTGCGTTAGTTTTTCAAGCAAAAATATAAACATAATTCCAAGTATATATAACAAGTTTAGCAATTTAAACAATGTTAATGTTCTAGTCTAAAACTTCTCCCCCTTTTGGCATCATTAAAAAGGAATCATAATTATCTCAATAAGATATATTCCTACAATAACTAACAGACAAATAAAACGCTGCGTTAGTAGAGACTGTAGAAGTTAGAACCACCCGTGTCCGACAAAACCTGCAAAGGTTGAAGCCGAATTTTATCATCTCGGTGCGGAAGAAGATTTAAATCCGCTTGATGTTATTGACGAATTAGATGTTCCAGAGATTTGAAGTTGAATAATTAAAATTATTCGTGTCCGACAAAGACAGCAAAAGCTGCAGGCTTAGCTCTGGCAATGCGGTGCGGAGCCACGCGTATTTGACAAAACCTGTAAAGGTTGGAGGCCTAGCTCTAGTAGTCGGTGCGAAAGCAGATTTAAATCAATCGCCTGATGTTGTTGACAAATGGGTTTGAAGGCTCTGAGTTTCTATAAAAAAATCATTTTCACCTATCGGATACCAAAAAAAATATCGCTTCTTGACCTAAGTTCTGTTTCTCCATAACGATAGAATGGCCGAACAATTCTCTTCCACTAATGTTCCAGACTTGAATCAGGAACCCTTGACGCATCAACCATCAATCTTCTCTCCTAAGGCCGTCAATGCCATGATAGGAGCAGAGAACCGTTTTTCTAGTAAGAAAACTTTTGACAATGTGTGTCCAACATATCTTATATTTCTTTTGACTAATAAGATTTGAAGAGACAATAGTTTGTCTTGTTCTTTATGCTATCTCTATAAAATCAGTTTTAAAGTTCATCCGATTTGCATCAAATCTTATTCTCATCTCTATAACTCATCTACATTCCTTCAATATTCTCGCTTTAAGTTTTCAATTCTTTTCTCAATGGCTCATTATTCTACATCTCAATCTCATGTCCTTTCTGCAGCTACCATTGGCGCCATGTTGCAGCAAGAGAACAATAGTTTGGCTAATAAGCCAGACTCCGATGCTATCTACGACTTGGTGAGTCTCGGTACTCGCTACTCATCCTCTATTGTTGCTTTTTCCCAACGGCTACAAGTCAAAAATCATGAGGTTGAAAAGCTTAAAGAACAAATTGTTGTACTTCAACGAATTGTTCAAGAGTCTCACATAAGGGAAGGAATCGTTCGACAGAAGAATAAACGGTTGAAATCACTATTGGATTCTTCATTCCGCTTGCCAGTTCCCATGGATAGGGAGGACATGATATTGTATGAAGAGAATGAGCGTCTCAAACATGAGGCTAAGAACCTCAAGTTTATGTAGGTCATTTGAGTTAATGGAATAAAAGTATCTAGCAGATATTCATGGCATGCATGCGTAGTCTATCTTTTGATAGGGGTTTTGTAAAAATGTCTGCCAATTGATCGTGTACTAGTGAATTCTAATGCAATATCGCCCTTCTGCACATGATCTCTAAGAAAATGATATCTAATATCAATATGTTTGGTCCGAGATTGTTGTATTGGATTCTTTGAAAGATTTATAGCACTTGTATTATCACATTTGATTGGAATGTGATTGTACATAAGTTTAAAATCCTCAAGTTGTTGTTTCATGTAAAGAACTTGAGCACAACAACTACTCGCAGCAACATATTCTGCCTCAGCAGTAGATAGTGCAATAGAATTTTCTTTTTACTAAATCATGAAACAAGTGCAGGACCTAAGAAAAGACATGTTCTACTAAAACTTTTTCGATCATCTTTGCAACCAGTATAATCGGTACCTGAATAACTAATAAGATCGAAAGAAGTGTGTTTAGGATACCATAACTCTAAGTCAATGGTACTGGCAAAATATCTAAAAAATCTGCTTGACTGCAATCAAATGAGATTGTTTCGGAAATGATTGAAAACGTGCACATAAACATATACTGAACATAATATCAGGTCTACTAGTTATCAAATATAATAAACTACCAATCATACCTCGATATACCTTTGAGTCAATTGATTTACCGGATTCATCTTTATCAAGTTTAGTGGATGAGCTCATTGGTGTTCCAGTTTCCTTAGCACCTTCCATCCCAAACTTCTTCAGCAATTCCTTAATATATTTTGATTGATTGATGAATATTTCACTTTTTGTTTGCTTAATTTGCAATCCGAGAAAGAATGTAAGCTCTCCCATCATACTCATTTCAAATTCTTCCTGCATAGTCTTAGCAAAAACTTGGCACATATTTTCGTTAGTAGCACCGAACATAAATCTGAATCAAAAGAATATCATCATTTTCTAATTTAATGAAAAGAGTTGTATCAATTTTTCCTCTTGAAAAGCCTTTTTCAATCAAGAAACCACTGAGTCTCTCGTACCACGCTCTAGGAGCTTGTTTGAGTCCATATAGTGCTTTTGTGAGTTTGAAAACATGATTTGGAGAAATATGATTTTCAAAACCTGAAGGTTGCTCAACATATTTTACCTATTCCCACGATCTTCCCTTTCGAGTTGTCTCTAAATGTCATGTGTCCTTCTTCTTTAGATCTAAGATCAAAGAACTTAGTCTCGTCTCCCGTCATGTGTCTTGAACATCCACTATCTAAAAACCATTTATTTTTACATGTAGAATACTTCATGCATACCTACAAAAGCAATTAAAAACAATTCTTGGTACCCAAGTTCTTTGGGTCCTTTATTTATTAGTATTAGAATAAACAAGATTTTTAGGTACCCATATGGCCCTAATAGTCATTGTATGTTTTCTTCTAATAGGACAAGCATGATAATTATGACCATTGCTATTACAAAAATTACAAATAGCATGTGACATATATGAATAACTTGAGTGATTATAATAGTATCCTTTTTTAACAAAATTATTTTTATGAAAAGAATTTTGAATATTGGACTTTGATGTAGAAGGATTATCAAAGAAGTTTTTATAAGATTTGTATTTTTGTTTTGGCATATATCCCAAGCCTGCCTTGTCAAAAACACATCTTTGACTACCAAGAAGTTTTTCAAAATTTCTTTTTCCATTCGTAAAGTTTTCAATAATATTTTCTAAATCAGTTTTCTTTTTCTTCAACTCAAGATTTTCATCTTTCAAAACAATACTTTCTTTTCTTAAAATATCAATTTCGTTTGTTAAAGAAGAATTTTTCTTTTTCAAAGCAGTATACTTGATACCCAATTTTTCAAATTCCTCATATACCTCTTCTAAAACATTTTGCAATTCTTCATATGAAGGATCTTCAATATTATCAAAATTTGTTACCTCAATGTCATCTTTAGCCATAAGACAAAGATTTGCTGATTCTCCATTGCTTGCTTCACTATCTGAGCTACTTGAATCATCATTCCACGTAGCTTTCATTGCTTTTTTGCCTTTGTTTCGATCTTTCTTTAGCAGAGGACAATCTGGCTTGATATGACCAGGTTTATTGCATTTATAACAAATTAAAGTGTCATTTTTACCTGAATCTTTCTTGGAAAACTTATTGAAGGATTTCCTTGGAGGAGTTTTATTTTTCTTTAAGAACCTCTGAATTCTTCTTATTATCATCGCAACTTCTTCATCTTTGTCGTCATTTTCCTCATCTTCATCACTTTCACTTTCATGTGGAACAGCTTTAAGTGCCAAACTCTTCTTTGAATTTTCTTCTTCTTCTCCTCTTTTCAATGTATACTCATGGGTGATAAGTGACCCGATGAGTTCATTCACTTCGAGCTTCTTGAGGTCTCTAGCTTCAAGAATCGCTGTCACTTTTGACTCCCAACGTTTTGGTAGAGAGTTGAGAATTTTTCTTACTATCTCCACTTTGGAATAAACTTTGCCAAGAGCTGTCAAGCTGTTTATGATGTTAGTAAAACGAGTGTGCATACTAGAAATAGATTCATCATCATTCATCTTAAACATCTCATATTCATGAGTAAGAATATAAATTTTTGATTCCTTGACTTGAGAAGTTCCTTCATAAGTAACTTCCAAGTTATCCCAAATTTCCTTTGCTGTAGTGCAAGTCATTACTCTATTAAACTCATTACCATTAAGAGCATTATATAATAAATTCATAGCAGTTAAATTCAAAGTATAAAGTCTATCGTCTTCACGATCAAACTCTTCTTCTTCCTTTTTGACCTTTACTCCATCAATCACTTTTGTTGGAATATAAGGTCCATTTACAATGCATTTCCAGATTTCTCGACCTTGAGCCTGAAGGAATATTCTCATTCTAACTTTCCAGAATGAGTAATTGTCTCCACAAAAGAGTGGAGGCCGACTACTGGATTGACCTTCACTAAATGAAGCTGCAATGTTAGCCATAAGATCTTAACTCAAAAGATATTTAATCTTATAACAGAGCTCTAGCTCTGATACCAATTGTTACTGATCATAGGCCTCACCTATATCACCTAACAACTGTACCTACCAGACTAGCCGGCCACCGTCTCTACCGGTGCACCGTCACCCATGGTCGGAGAGTCTTGCTTCGGTGACACAGTCACAAGCGAGAGTTCCCATGAGTGATCTGCCTGTATGAACAGTACAGGTCAACTAGCTCTGATACCAATTGTTGCCCAGATGACTAACACAAGAGGGGGGGTGAATTGGGTTATATTAAAAAATTAATACTTATAAACTAAATATACAATATAAAATATAACCAAAATATAAAGCAGTAGGAAATATAAAGAGTAGGGTAAGAGAAAGCAAACTCAGTATTTTTACGAGGTTCAGCCCCACTGCCTACGTCCTCGCCTCAAGCTACCCCTTGAGGATTCCCAAATCCACTATTCAATCTCCTTTAGGTGGAGATAGAAACCTATTACACCTTTGAGCAGCACCGCTCCAAAGAATCCGTGTAGAACACCCTCTACACTTCCAATCACCTCACACTTGGTGATTCAACTATTCCCTGTGTACAACACCTTCTACACACACAAGGGTTATACGCACCCTCTTACTTCCAATCACCTCACACTTGGTGATTTAACTATTCCCCGTGTAGAACACCTTCTACACACACAAGGGTTATACACACCCTCTTACTGATACAAGAATTGATAGTGGGTAGGCTATCAGAAAACACTCCTCAATGAGTGAAATAAGAACAATACAGCACAAACTATATCTCTCTCAACAAGAACAAGAATTAAGGCTCAAAACTTTAGAAAAGAGAGAATGAGAGCTTTGAAAGAATGATGCAAAATTTAGCAATAGATGTGTAAGCTCTTGTTGTGATTTTTACAAAACTCAAGTGAGCTATTTATAGGCAAATGAGTCTTCAATTTCAAATTTGAAAAGATTCCCATGTCCAAGACATCATCATTCACTTTTCAAAAATTTCAAATCAAATCTTTTTACTTTTTGCATGTGACAAAAGGAGCACACTTTACTTTTCAAAAATTTCAAACCTAATATTTTACTTTTTGCATATGACAAAAAGAGCACACTTTACTTTTCAAAATTTTCAAACAAAGACATCTACCTTTTGCATAAGTCAAGAAAAGCATCCACCACTTTTGAAAATATTCAAATAAAACATGCACATGTGAAAGATGACAATCAATCATCTTAATATTTTCAAAGTTCAAACCTTTAATCATATCATGCACATGTGAAAGATGACAATCAATCATCTTAATATTTTCAAAGTTAATTTTCAAAATATTCATGCACATGTGGAAAATGTATTTTAATGCTTTATGATAAAATATTTATTTTGAGCCTTAATCCTAATTTCGAATTTTTAAGAGATTTACAAAATTACTCTATGATTTTAATGTGAACTTATTCCCTTCTTGCTCATGCTTGGTTCCTTGATGTGCTTGATTGTATTGTGTAGACAACTTGAACTTGAGACTCCTTTATTCTTTGAATTCATTTGTTATCATCAAAATCCATGTGTAGATTTACATGAACCTTGAAACCTTGAGTTCAACATTTTCAACTTGTGAATTTGCTTGTGTTGCACTTGTCTCTGAGAAGTTGCTAGATTAGCCGTAAATCTGTCTTTTTTCGATCTTGAAGAAAGAAAAATAAAACTAAGCAAAAGAAATCTTCATGGACAAGATAGGTGAATGGAGGAATGAGAGAATGCGATGAATTGTTTTTTAATGATTTTGTTAATTTTTAAAAAAATCTTAAGAATATAAAAAAATGTATGATAAAAAATATATTCAGTCTTCTCTAAACAATTTATAAGACTACACGCTCGATGGGTATGGCACGACCCATTAACTTATTCTTGCAGTTCATATTTGACATAATGGCCCTCTTCCATTAAGTCCTGCAGCACAGGATGTGTGGAACTGTCCTACAAAACAGGATGTATGGCACCAATGCTCCAAGCAGCTCCAAAAGTGCTCTTCCTTCAAACGTGATTTAAGAGATCTACTAACAGAACTACAAGTCCTAGGGGGTAAAGACTTGGCGGAGGAAGTTGCTGCAGTGACTAAAAAAGTCTGGATACGAATGAATCAATTCATCTTCCGGTAGGAGTTCAGGTCCCCAAACTTAGTGGCCAAGCTTGCTAAGGAAACACTTTGGGACATAAAAGCCTCCTGCACATAATCCACAAACCACCTCAGTACAGACCAACCTCGACAGATTCTATGGTCTCCACCCCCAAACAATGTCTATAAATTAAATTGAGATGAAGCAGTAGTATGATTGGAATAGGCCTTATTCTCCAAGACTGACAGGGGGAGATTGTGGTTACATCAAGTAAAACCAGGCCTCTCTACCTTGATCCTCTTCTAGCAGAGTCTTTTGGGGCTATGGAAGCTGTTTGCTTTGGACTTCAAATGGGCATCAAGAGAATTATCATTGAGTGGTGATTCTAAAGAGGTCATCTCATTTATCAATAGTTCGAAAGTAAGTTGGTCAGCATTGGAAATTCTACCGGAGGATGTTAAGACTCAATTTAGTTCCTATGAGGATTGGTCAGCAACTCATGTCAAGAGAGAGGGCAACCAATTAGCTCATAATCTGACTAGAAAAGCATTGATGAATTTATCAATAGTTCAAATTTCTTTGTAGCTAAGATATTTATTTTTACAATTTCATTGCAACATACTAAAGATGCATTTTTATCTTATTATCATCATCTTATATTTTAACTTTTAATGTAGCACATACAATTACTATTAAGGGATACCATACAGGTACCCCACGAATCAACCAATAATTAGGCCTTTGAATTATTTGTAAATGGATTTAATTATTAGGAAGTACAGTCATCATGATAGGCAAATAATTATATTTAATCCTATAAGATATATCGGTACAGATCGTTATCGTTTAATATATCTACCCGTTCTTATCTGAAAATGATCAAGTTATAATGGATGATATGATTTGTCAAAAAAAAATAAAAAAAAATATTTATAAAACAGCATCATCATTAAAAACAATAATCACGAAAAGAATGATACAATCAAATACTATATATATAATACAATAATATAAAGTATATATGTTTGTTTAATCTCCGATTTAATTCTAGGCGGGCATCGCGTCACATGTCGTCTCTTAATATCATCTTTATGTTCATATTGTATTGTTTTATAATAATTTTCTAATAATAATATTAAATGCATTATGTAAGTCTCGTATATTCTTTTTAAAAAAAATAAAGATTAATTATTATTATTGTTATTATATGTCTCAAATTTGTCCACTTCTTCAAAGAAGTATACAGAATTTATATACTTAAAGACTAAAAATATCATCTCATTTCTTAATTTTAAGCACAACCAGTTATGTATTGCTAATTTATGTTGTCGATCATGGGATTTTAATAAATTATAATTGCCCCCAAATTGATGATTAGTTGTTGTAAAAATCCATATTATGAGTTTTTTTAAATAAAAATCAATAGTGTGTGTGATTAATGTATTTGTTTTTAATGTAGACCTTGTGGACAGGCAGAAGGAGTACTGTCACGAATATGCGCCATGTTATATTATTGGCAACCGATGCATTAATTGATCAGTTCATGAACAAGTATGTCTTCTCAAAAGAGTACGTCATCATCAACTATATATACATTACAATATTGTAAACTTGTTATAAAACTAAAAAAAAAAAATACTATTATTATAAGAGAAAAATATAAAGAAACTTCTCAAGAACTCTCAAGAACTCTCAAGAACTAAAACTTTCTTCGTTCTATATATTTTCTTATGAATTTCATAACAACTGAAACCCATATTTATAGATCTTGAAATTATTATGCAAGTTACTATACAAGTTACTATGTAAGATTTAAAATAATAGTGGTGGGATCATTCACATAATTTTGGTGGTAGGACAGGGCTAGTAGTCATCCCTCCAATCGATCGTTTATTACACTCCTCCTTGAATGACCACCCATAAAGAATCTGCCTCGTTAAAACCTTGCCAAGGAAAAACCCAGTGGGAAGAAAAATCAATGGCGAAAGAAAAAGAGTGCAGTCTTTTTTTGTATCCACAAATGCTTTAAGATTGCCTCATTAAAACCTTGCAAAGGAAAATCCAGTGGGACAAAACCTTAGCGAATGAAAAAGAGTACAATCAGCACAAGCCTTCAAGATATTTACTCCCCCTAAAAAGTGCATGACGATAAATCTTTGAGTTTTCGCATTCCAATGTAATGTACAATCTTCTTGAATGTTGCAGTTGGTAATGCCTTTGTGAATAAATTTGCCAGATTATCACTAAATCGTATTTGCTTGACATCAATTTCACCTTTCTCTTGAAATTTATGAGTATAAAAGAATTTAGGTAAAATATGTTTGGTTCTGTCACCTTTGATATATCATTCTCTGATTTGAGTGATATAAGTAGTATTATCTTCATATAAAATTGTTGGGTTATTTTTTATTATGGGGAATCCACACTTTTTCTGGATATGTTGAATTACTAATCTCAGTCAAATACACTCTCGACTTGCTTTATGAATAGTAATGATCTCTGAGTGATTTGAAAATGTAGCAGATAGTGTCTACTTGACAGATCTCCATGATATGACAGTATTTCAAAAAGTAAATAAATATCCAGTTTGAGATATACCTCTGTGTGGATCTGAAAGATAACCTGCATCTGCATACCCAATCAATTGTAGACTTGATCCACGTTGATAAAATAATCTCATATCAACTATACCATGAAGGTAATGAAGGACATGTTTAATGTCATTCCAATGCCTTCGAGTTGGTGCAGAACTATATCTTACAAGCAGATTAACTGAGAATGTAATATCAGGTCGAGTGCAATTTGCAAGATACATCAAAACTCCAATTGCACTGAGATATGGTACTTCAGGACCAAGAATTTCTTCATCGTCATCACAAGGACGGAATGGATTATTCTTCACATCAAGTGTTCGAACAATCATTGGAGTACTTAGGGGATGAGCTTTGTCTATATAAAAATGCTTTAGGACTTTTTCAGTATACATGGACTGATGAATAAAAATTCCATTTGGCAAGTGCTCGAGCTGTAGGCTGAGACAAAGTTTTGTTTTGCCAAGATCTTTCATTTCAAATTTATTCTTTAAATATGTAGTGGTTCTTGAAATGTCTTCAGGGGTTCCCACAATATTTAAATTATCAACATAAACCGCAATAACGACAAATCCGAATTCTGATTTCTTAATAAAAACACATGGGCATAAAAGATTATTCTCAAATCCTTCTTTCAATAGATATTCGTTTAAGCGATTATACCACATGCGTCCTGATTGTTTCAACCCATATAAAGATCTTTGTAATCTGATAGAGTACATATTTATAGATGTACTTGTAGATGCTTCAGGCATTTTATATCTTTCAGAGATTTTCATATATATATATATATATATATATGTCATGGTCTAAGGATCCATATAAATATGCAGTGACCACATCCATTAACCGCATTTCTAATCCTTTTGTAACAACCAGACTAATCAAAAATCTAAATGTAATTACATTCATAACGGGAGAATATGTTTCTTCATAATCAATTCCGGGTTTCTGCAGGAAACCATGTGCGACAAGTCGTGCTTTGTACCGCACAATTTCATTTTTCTCATTGTGTTTTCGTACAAATACCCACTTATATCCAACCAGCATGACACTTTTTGGTGTTTGGACAACAGATTCAAATACTTCTCGCTTTACTAGCAAATTTAATTCAGCTTCAATAGCTGCTTTCCATTTTAGCCAATTATTTCTACGTTGACATTTTTGACGGTTTTTGACTCACTTTCTTCATTACTTCTGGTAATATTAAGGGCCATTTTATATGAAAATATGTTGTCGATAATAATTTTATTTCTATCCAGAATTTCTCCAATATTCATGAAATGTATTGAGATCTCATTATTTTCAGGTACCTGTTCCTTTTCAGGGAAAAACATTTCATGAAATACCTCTTCAGGAGGTCCATTTTCAGGAGATTTTAGGATAGGGGATTTAATCTCTTGTGGAGTATCAATTATATTTTTAGCCTGTATTATGGGTATGTGTTCTTTAGGAAGACCAAAATCATTTTGTATAATTTTCCTTCGGAAAATTTTATCTTTTGCACCAATAGGTCTTTCACGCTTCAGGTGTGTCTTAGACTCATCTATTGCTGTTTTGACAATTTATCCTTCAGTGACTTCAATCCTTACTAGAGTATTAACAGCAGGAATATAAAATTTTACTACGCCTTTAGTGTCAATAAATATATCTGGTAATTGATTTGCAACATTTTCTAAATGAATAATCCTTTAAACTTTCTGTTTATATTCATTTGTAGGAGGATCAAATTGAGACAGGGTCTTATTATCCCAAGTAATATCTTCTCGTGCTTCAGGCGCTGACTTTTCGTTACCCATTAATGGAAAAATAGATTCGTCAAAGTGACAATCTTCAAAACGTGCTTTAAACATATCCCCTGTAAGGGGCTCAAGATATCTGATAATAGATAGAGAATCAAAATCAACATATATCTCAAGTCTACATTAAGGACCCATTTTTGTACGTTGTGGAGGTGCAATTTGAATATATACAGCACATCCAAAAGTACGAAGATGAGAAATATTTGGTTGTTGACCGAATGCAAGCTGTAATGGAGAATATTTATGATATGCAGATGGTCTAATGCGAATTAATGATGCTGCATGAAGTATAGCATGTCCCCAAGCCGAAACAGGAAGTCTTGATTTCATAAGTAAAGGTCTAGCGATTAGCTGAAGCCTTTTGATCAAAGATTCAGCTAAACCATTTTAAGTATGTATATGGGCAACATAATATTCAACATCTATTCCTATTGACATGCAATAATCATCAAAAGTTTGAGATGAAAATTCACCTGCATTATCCAATCGAATGGTCTTAATTGGATACTCAGGAAATTGTGCTCGTAGTTTGATTATTTAAATAAGAAGTCTAGCAAATGCACCATTTCTAGTAGAAAGCAGACAAACATGTTGTTGCCCAGATGACTAACACAAGAGGGGAGTGAATTGGGTTATATTATAAAAATTAACACTTATTAATCAAATACACAATATAAAATATAAACAGGATATAAAACAGTAAGAAATGTAAAGAGTAGGGTAAGAGAAAGCAAACTCAGTATTTTTACGAGGTTCAGCCCCACTGCCTACGTCCTCGCCTCAAGCTACCCCTTGAGGATCCCGAATTCACTAGTCAATCTCCTTTAGGTGGAGATAGAAACCTATTTCACTTTTGAGCAGCACCGCTCCAAAGAATCCGTGTAGAACACCCTCTACACTTCCAATCACTTCACACTTGGTGATTTAACTATTCTCCATGTAGAACACTTTCTACTCACACAAGGGTTATACGCACCCTCTTACAAATACAAGAGTTGATAGTGGGTAGACTATCAAAGTACACTCCTCAACGAGTGAGATAGAAACAATACAGCTCAACCTATATCTCTCTCAATAAGAACAAGAATTAAGGCTCAAAACTTTAGAAAAGAGAGAATGAGAGTTTTGAAAGAATGATGCAAAACTTAACAATAGAAGTGTAAGTTCTTGTTGTGATTTTTGCAAAACTCAAGTGAGCTATTTATAGGCAAATGAGTCTTCAATTTCAAATTTGAAAAGATTCACATGTCAAAGACATCATCATTCACTTTTCAAAAATTTCAAACCTAATCTTTTTACTTTTTGCATGTGACAAAAGGAGCACACTTTACTTTTCAAAAATTTCAAACCTAATTTTTTACTTTTTGCATATGACAAAAGGAGCACACTTTACTTTTCAAAATTTTCAAACAAAGACATCTACATTTTGCATGAGTCAAGAAAAGCATCCATCATTTTTGAAAATATTCAAATAAAACATGCACATATGAAATATGACAATCAATCATCTTAATATTTTCAAAGTTCAAACCTTTAATCATGTCATGCACATATGAAACATGACAATCAATCATCTTTCAAAATTTTCAAATTTAATTTTCAAAATATTCATGCACATGTGAAAAATGTATTTTAATCCTTTATGATAAAATATTAATTTTGAGCCTTAATTCTAATTTCAAATTTTTAAGAGATTTACAACATTACTCTATGACTTTAATGTGAACTTGTTCCCTTCTTGCTCATGCTTGGTTCCTTGATGTGCTTGATTCTATTGTGTGGGCAACTTGAGCTTGAGACTCCTTTATTCTTTGAATTCATTTGTTATCATCAAAATCCATGTGTAGATTTATAATTACACGAAACTTGAAACCTTGAGTTCAACAATCTCCCCCTTTTTGATGATGACAAATACTTGATAGAACCTGAAACCTGTATTAATACTTAAGCTCCCCCTGAAAATGTGCGTTAGTTTTTCAAGCAAAAATATAAATATAATTCCAAACATATATAACAAGTTTAGCAATTTAAACAATGTTAATGTTCTAGTCTAAAACTTCTCCCCCTTTTGGCATCATTAAAAAGGAATCATAATTAGCTCAATAAGATATATTCCTACAATAACCAATAGACAAATAAAACGCTGCGTTAGTAGAGACTGTAGAGAATTCGGTGCGTAGCCACACGTGTTCGACAAAACCTGCAAAGACTGGAGGCCTAATACTGGCAATTCGGTGCGGAAGGAGATTTTGTAAAGAGCTGAATAATTGAAACCACCCGTGCCCGACAAAACTTGCAAAGGCTGGAGGCGTAGCTCTGGCAATTCGGTGCAGAGATTTGATTCGCTTGATATTTCTGAAAAATGAGATATTATCAGGATTTGTAAGCTTGTCTTGTTCTTATTTCCGTTTCTATAAGAGCAATCCTTAGCTTTATCTATTTCGCATCGAGCTTTCTTCTCATCTTTGCAATTTGCTTGCATTCTCATTCTACAAATTTTCAATGGCTAGTCGATTTCCCTTTAGTGCTTCTCTTGATCAAGATTTGAGGTATCCTTCACCTCAGTTTCAATCTATTTCTACATCTGTCGTGGGTGCCATGAAGCAACAAGAGACTGATTTGGCCAATAAATCAGATCATGATGCCATTTACGAGCTTGTGGGTCTTGGAACTCGATACTCATCATCCATCATCGCGTTTTCTGCTCGGTCACAGTCCAAAACTCGCGAAATTGAGAAGCTTAGCAAGATTGTCTCTGTACTTCAACGACTTTTTTATGAGTCAAATAAAAAAATAGTAGAGTTACAGTAACAGAATAAGGATTTGAAATCTTTGCTTGCCTCTTCATTTCGATTGCCTAATCCTTTAGACAAGGATGACATGATGATTTATGAGGAGCAAATGCATTTGAATGATGAGGCTAAACGTCTCAAGTTTCTGTGGGTCATTTAAGATAATGGAATAAAAGTATCTAGCAGATATTCATGGCATGCATCATTCCTATTTCTCTTCTAATCATGCATAGTCTATCTTTTGGTAGGGGTTTTGTGAAAATGTCTGCCAATTGATCATGTGTACTAGTGAATTCTAATACAATATCGCCCTTCTGCACATGATCTCTAAGAAAATGATATCTAATTTCAATATGTTTGGTCCGAGAATGTTGTATTGGATTCTTTGAAAGATTTATAGCACTTGTATTATCACATTTGATTGGAATGTGATTGTACATAAGTTTAAAATCCTCAAGTTGTTGCTTCATGTAAAGAACTTGAGCACAACAACTACCCGCAGCAACATATTCTGCCTCAGCAGTAGATAGTGCAACAGAATTTTGTTTTTTACTAAATCAGGAAACTAGTGCATGACCTAAGAAGTGACATATTCCACTAGTGCTTTTTCGATCTATTTTACAGCCAGCATAATCTGCATCTGTGTAGCTGATTAGATCGAAAGATGTGTGCTTAGGGTACCATAACCCTAAGTTAATTGTACCACTAAGATATCTAAGAATGCGCTTAACTGCAATTAAATGTGATTCTTTTGGAGATGATTGAAAGCGTGCACATAAGCACACACTAAACATAATATCTGATCTACTGGCTGTCAAATATAATAAGCTACCAATCATACCTTGATATACCTTCGAGTCAACTGGTTTACCGGATTCATCTTTATCAAGTTTAGTGGATGAGCTCATTGGTGTTCCAGTTTCCTTAGCACCTTCCATCCCAAACTTCTTCAGCAATTCCTTAATATATTTTGATTGATTGATAAATATCTCACTTTTTGCTTGATTAATTTGCAATCCGAGAAAGAATGTAAGCTCTCCCATCATGCTCATTTCAAATTCTTCCTGCATAGTCTTAGCAAAAACTTGGCACATATTTTCATTAGTAACACCGAATATTATATTATCAACATAAATCTGAATCAAAAGAATATCATCATTTTCGTATTTAATGAAAAGAGTTGTATCAATTTTTCCTCTTGAAAAGCCTTTTTCAATCAAGAAACCACTGAGTCTCTCGTACCACGTTCTAGGAGCTTGTTTGAGTCCATATAGTACTTTTGTGAGTTTGAAAACATGATTTGGAGAAATATGATTTTCAAAACCTGGAGGTTGCTCAACATATACCTCTTCATTTATAAAACCGTTTAAGAAAGCACTTTTAACATCCATTTGAAAAAGTTTGAAATCTTTATAACAAGCATATGTAAGTAGCATTCGAATAGCTTCTAATCTTGCGACTGGTGCATATGTCTCATCATAATCGATTCCTTCTTCTTGATTGAAACCTTGGGCTACAAGTAGAGCCTTATTTCTAGTAATGACTTTGGACTCATCTTTCTTGTTTCTAAAAACCCATTTTGTTCCAATAATAGTATGATTTTTAGGTCTAGGAACAAGTGTCCAAACATCATTTCTTTCAAATTGATTAAGCTCTTCTTGCATAGCTAGAATCCAAGATTCATCAAGAAGTGCTTCATCAATATTTTTAGGTTCAATCTGAGATAGAAAAGCAGTATGATTGCAAATATTTCTAAGAGATGATCGAGTACTTACACCTCGTGAAGGTTCTCCCAGAATTTGTTCCACTGGATGATCTTTCACAAATTTCCACTGTTTGGTTGCATCTTGTATTAAATTTTGATGATATTTCCTGATGTCTCCATGTTGGACTTCCTCTATTGTGTTCTCTTTGTTGAGATTGAGACTTTCCATATTATTTATACCTCCTGTTTCTTCATCAATGGATTTCTTGGAGAGTAGAGAATTAGATTCATCAAATACTACATGCATAGATTCTTGTACAGTCAAAATCTTTTTATTGAATACTCTATAAGCTTTACTATTAGTAGAATACCCGAGAAAGATACCTTCATCAGATTTTGCATCAAACTTGTCTAAATTATCCCTGTCATTTAAAATAAAACATTTGCATCCAAATACATGAAAGTAACCAATGTTGGGCTTTTTCTCATTCCAAAGCTCATAGGGGATTTTATCTAATTTGGACCTTAGCATAACTCTATTTATAACATAACATGCAGTATTTACCGCTTCGGCCCAAAAATAACTAGGCAAGTTGTTCTCATTGAGCATTGTTCTTGCCATCTCTTGAAGAGATCTATTTTTCCTCTCTACTACCCCATTTTGTTGAGGAGTTCGAGGGGCAGAAAAATTATGCGCAAAACCATTTTCATCACAAAATGTTTCAATATTTTTATTAACAAACTATTTTCCCCTATCACTTCAGATACTTGAAATAGTACAACCCTTTTCATTTTGAATTCTCTTGCATAACTTGGTAAATGCATTATGTGCCTTATCTTTATGAGCAAGAAAGATGGCCCAAGTATATCTAGAGAAATTATCAACAATAACAAATGTATAATATTTTCCTCCTAAACTTGCAACTCTATTTGGTCCAAAAAGATCCATGTGTATCAGTGTAGTGGTCTAGTAGTGAAAATATGTTTCTTAGTTTTAAAAGAAGTTTTTGTTTGTTTACCAAATTGGCATGCATTACAAATTTTGTCTTTAAGAAAATTTGCCTTTGGTAAACCTCTCACAAGATCATTTTTTAAAAGTTTGGAAATAAGTTCCATGTTGGCATGACCTAGTCTTCTATGCCATAACCAATTAGTTTCATTTTGAGCTGAAAAACAAATAGCATCTTGTGAGGCAATTTCTTCAAAATCGATTGTATAAACATTGTTGCTTCTAAAAGTAATAAAACAAATATTACAATCATGATCATTCAAAATAATGCATTTATCCATTTTGAAAGTAACTGTAAATCCTTTATCACATAATTGACTTATGCCCAAAAAATTATGTTTTAGACCTTCAACAAGTAGAACATCTTCAATTATGAGAGAAGACTCATTACCAATTTTACCTATTCCCACGATCTTCCCTTTCGAGTTGTCTGTAAATGTCACGTGTCCTTTTTCTTTATATCTAAGATCAAAGAACTTAGTCTTGTCTCCCGTCATGTGTCTTGAACATCCACTATCTAAAAACCATTTATTTTTTTTTTGTGGAGGACTTCATGCACACCTATAAAAACAATTAAAATGATTTTTCTTGGTACCCAAGTTTTTTGGGTCCTTTATTTATTAGTAGTAGAAGAAACAAGATTTTTAGGTACCCATATGGCCCTAATAGTCATTGTATGTTTTCTTCTAATAGGACAAACAAGATAATTGTGACCATTTCTATTACAAAAATTGCAAATAGCATGTGACATATATGAAGAACTTGAGTGATTATAATAGTATCATTTTTTAACAAAATTATTTTTATGAAAAGAATTTTGAATATTGGACTTTGATGTAGAAGGATTATCAAAGAAGTTTTTATAAGGTTTGTATTTTTGTTTTGGCATATATCCCAAGCCTGCCTCGTTAAAAACACATCTTTGACTACCAATAAGTTTTTCAAAATTTCTTTTTCCATTCGTAAAGTTTTCAATAATTTTTTCTAAATCAGTTTTCTTTTTCTTCAACTCAAGATTTTCATCTTTCAAAACAATACTTTCTTTTCTTAAAATATCAATTTCGTTTGTTAAAGAAGAATTTTTCTTTTTCAAAGCAGTATACTTGATACCCAATTTTTCAAATTCCTCATATACCTCTTCTAAAACATTTTGCAATTCTTCATATGAAAGATCTTCAATATTATCAAGATTTGTTTCCTCAATGTCATCTTTAGCCATAAGACAAAGATTTGCTGATTCTCCATTGCTTGCTTCACTATTTGAGCTACTTGAATCATCATCCCATATAATTTTCATTGCTTTTTTGCCTTTGTTTTGATCTTTCTTTAGCAGAGGACAATCTGACTTAATATGACCAGGCTTATTGCATTTATAACAAATTAAAGTGTCATTTTTACCTGAATCTTTCTTGGAAAACTTTTTGAAGGATTTCCTTGGAGGAGTTTTATTTTTCTTTAAGAACCTCTGAATTCTTCTTATTATCATCGCAACTTCTTCATCTTTGTCGTCATTTTCCTCATCTTCATCACTTTCACTTTCATATGGAACAGCTTTAAGTGCCAAGCTCTTCTTTGGCTTTCCTTCTTCTTCTCCTCTTTTCAATGTGTACTCATAGGTGATAAGTGACCCGATGAGTTCATTCACTTCGAGCTTCTCAAGGTCTCTAGCTTCAAGAATCGCTGTCACTTTTGATTCCCAACGTTTTGGTAGAGAGTTGAGAATTCTTCTTACTATCTCCACTTTGGAATAAACTTTGCCAAGAGCTGTCAAACTGTTTATGATGTTAGTAAAACGAGTGTGCATACTAGAAATAGATTCATCATCATTCATCTTAAATATTTCATATTCATTAGTAAGAATATAAATTTTTGATTCCTTGACTTGAGAAGTTCCTTCATAAGTAACTTCCAAGTTATCCCAAATTTCCTTTGCTGTAGCGCAAGTCATTACTCTATTAAATTCATTACCATTGAGAGCATTATATAATAAATTCATAGCAGTTAAATTCAAAGTATAAAGTCTATCGTCTTCACAATCAAACTCTTCTTATTCCTTTTTGACCTTTACTCCATCAACCACTTTTATTGGAATATAAGGTCCATTTACAATGCATTTCCAGATTTCTCGACCTTGAGCCAGAAGGAATATTCTCATTCTAACTTTCCAGAATGAGTAATTGTCTCCGCAAAAGAGTGGAGGCCGACTGCTAGATTGACCTTCACCAAATAAAGCTGCAATGTTAGTCATAAGATCTTAACTCAAAAGATAGTTAATCTTATAACAGAGCTCTAGCTCTGATACCAATTGTTGCCCAGATGACTAACACAAGAGGGGGGTGAATTGGGTTATATTATAAAAATTAACACTTATTAATCAAATACACAATATAAAATATAAACAGGATATAAAACAGTAAGAAATGTAAAGAGTAGGGTAAGAGAAAGGAACTCAATATTTTTACGAGGTTCAACCCCACTGCCTACGTCCTCGCCTCAAGCTACCCCTTGAGGATCCCGAATTTACTAGTCAATCTCCTTTAGGTAGAGATAGAAACCTATTTCACTTTTGAGCAGCACCGCTCCAAAGAATCCGTGTAGAACACCCTCTATACTTCCAATCACCTCACACTTGGTAATTTAACTATTCTCCATGTAGAACATTTTCTACACACACAAGGGTTATACGCACCCTCTTACAAATACAAGAGTTGATAGTGGGTAGACTATCAAAGTACACTCCTCAACGAGTGAGATAGAAACAATACAGTGCAACCTATATCTTTCTCAACAATAACAAGAATTAAGGCTCAAAACTTTAGAAAAGAGAGAATGAGAGCTTTGAAAGAATGATGCAAAACTTAACAATAGATGTGTAAGCTCTTATTGTGATTTTTGCAAAACTCAAGTGAGCTATTTATAGGCAAATGAGTCTTCAATTTCAAATTTGAAAAGATTCACATGTCAAAAACATCATGATTCACTTTTCAAAAATTTCAAATCTAATCTTTTTACTTTTTACATGTGACAAAAGGAGCACACTTTACTTTTCAAAAATTTCAAACCTAATCATTTACTTTTTGCATATGACAAAGGAGCACACTTTACTTTTCAAAATTTTTAAACAAAGACATCTACCTTTTGCATAAGTCAAGAAAAGCATCCATCATTTTTGAAAAGATTCAAATAAAACATGCACGTGTGAAATATGACAATCAATCATCTTAATATTTTCAAAATTCAAACCTTTAATCATGTCATGCACATGTGAAAGATGACAATCAATCATCTTTCAAAATTTTCAAATTTAATTTTCAAAATATTCATGCACATGTGGAAAATGTATTTTAATGCTTTATGATAAAATATTAATTTTGAGCCTTAATTCTAATTTCAAATTTTTAAGAGATTTACAACATTACTCTATGACTTTAATGTGAAGTTGTTCCCTTCTTGCTCATGCTTGGTTCTTTGATGTGCTTGATTCTATTGTGTGGACAACTTGAGCTTGAGACTCCTTTATTCTTTGAATTCATTTGTTATCATCAAAAGCCATGTGTAGATTTATAATTACACGAAACTTGAAACCTTGGGTTCAACACATGTAACCATCGACTAGATGCATCAATCAAAACCATAAAGTATCTAAATGGTCCACTTGATGGATGAATAGACCCACATATATCTCCGTGAATCCTTTGTAAAAAGGATGAAGATTCAACAATGATTTTTGAGGGAGATGGTCTAATAATCAATTTACCTTGAGAACATGCAGAGCACGGAGATTCATTGGGTAGAAATATCTTTTGATTCTTTAAGGGATGCTCATGCGAATTTTCAATAATTCATCTCATCATTATAGATCCCGAATGTCCAAGACGATCATGCCAAGTCATAAATACTTTGAGGTCAATGCACTTCTGGTGCATTACCACATATAATTCAATTGTTCTCATCTTTGTATAATACAATCCAGAATATAAAGCAGACAGTTTTTTTACTACGAGCTTCTGGCCCGATATTATTTTAGTAATAAGAAGATGCTCTTTACTGTCTGCATTGGTCGTTTCAATATGGTAATTATTACGACGTATTTCTTTGAAACTCAATAAATTTCTTCTGGATTGTGAAGAGAATAGAGCATCATCAATACAAAATTTGGTACTATTAGGCAACACATTATAAGCTCTTCTGGAGCCCTCAATTAAATCTGATGAACTTGATATGGTATGGACATAGGTTTTGCTTAGTGTTAGATTTTAAAAATATTTCTTATCTTTGAGAACTGTATGAGTTGTAGTACTGTCAGCCAGACATATATCTTTATCATTCAACTCAGAGATAAAAAGTTCATTAATGTGATCCATGATTCTATAAAATATACAAAACTTTTATCACAGATAATAGAAAGAAAATATATTAATTGAGTGGAACACTTCCATCTCCAATTAAGTGGTCAATTCTACCTTCAGGATGATTAAAGAAATCAGAGATATCAAGATGAGTAACATTTACTTCTACTAAATTTAATAAATTATCTGATGGTTCTACTAAACTTGTTTCAAGCATTTTATTCTTTTCTTTAATAGATGTTTGATATAAATCAGTTAAGTGCCTAGCCGTACGACAGGTACGTGACCAATGTTCAGTCATTCCACATTTTATGGCACACTTCTTCACTTCTTCTTGAATAATTATTTTGGAAATTTTTACCTCTTTCTGAATTGTACCACTTTTGGTGATAAGATATATTATTATTATCCATTTTGCTGTGGTTACTTCTAAGACCAATATTTCTATAACTTCTCCTACCACGTCCATGCCATCGATTTCTTCTAAAGGATGCACTATTCACTTCTGGAAATGATGCAAACCTATTACCATTCAGTTCAGGGAATGATATTGAGCCAATAGGGCGTAACTGATGGTTTTTCAATAAGAACTCATTGTTCTGCTCAGCTACTAGAAGACATGATATAAGTTCAGAATATTTCTTGAACTTTCTCTCTCGATACTGCTGCTGCAGGAGCTCATTCGAGGCATGAAATGTAGTATAATTCTTCTCTAACATATCATTATTGGTGATTTTTTCCCCGCATAATTTTAGTACTGATCTTATTTTAAAATTTGTGGAATTATACTCACTAACACTTTTATAATCTTGCAATCTCATGTGCAACCATTCATAACGAGCTCTTGGGAGGATGACAATCTTCTAGTGTTCATACCTCTCCCTTAAACTATTCCACAAAATATAGGGATCTTTTATTGTAAGATATTCAGTTTTTAATTTTTCGTGAAGATGGTGGCGAAGGAAAATCATTGATTTAGAACAGTCCTACAGGGACGCTTGATTTTCTTTTTTAATTGTTTTTCCCAGGTTCATAGCATCCAGATGGATTTCAGCATCAAGTATCCAGGATAAATAATTTTTTCCAGATATGTCAAGAGCAACAAATTCTAATTTTGTAAGGTTTGCCATTTTCTACACATATAAATAATAAATATGTGTATTTCAGAAAATATATTTATAAATTCACACAGATTTTAAATAATAATCATCAATAAAATATATCAAATACTGCAAATAATATATTGAGAAACTTACAGAGGAATAAGATCACTAACTTCAGAATTGGTAGAATCGTCGTGCTGATAACGTGTTATAAAACTAAAAAGGAAACTACTTATTGTAAGAGAGAAATATAAAGAAATGTCTCAAGAACTCTCAAGAACTGAAACTTTCTTCGTTCTATATATTTTTTTATGAATTTCATAACAACTAAAGCCCATATTTATAGGTCTTGAAATTACTATGCAAGTTACTATGCAAGTCACTATGCAAGTCACTAAGCAAGATTTAAAATAATAGTGGTGGGGTCATTCACATAATTTTGGTGGTGGGACAGAAGGCGACAGCCATCCTTCCAATCGATCGTTCATTACAAAACTAAGATATTTCTTGGTAGTAGTTTTTTTATTTTTTTTTTTGAAAAGAAAGAAAACTCATTTATTAATAATTGAGCATTATAATGAAGATTTGTAGTTTCTCAATACACTAAATGTGACTAACCTTGTCTAGCTCTAGGCTGTAAAAACTCCTCCAAACCACCGTCTAGGAGACATCCAAATTCTGTCCAAGTCAGAGTTAACCAACAAACCAAAAGCTCACAACCCATACTGAGATGATGCGGGAGAAAAACCCTTCGATCAAAAGTCTAAGGGAGAAACACTTTACGGGCCAAAGGCCTAGAGACAATGTTTTTAGTTTTTATTAAAAAGAAAGCTACTAAATAGAAAGTAAAGAACAAATAGGAAAACCGAAATACAAAGATCCAATTTGCAACCTTTAAAGAATTCAAATTAACACAAGATACAACGACAGAGGGTGGCGCGTGGGGTGCATGTGCCACCTCTAGAAGGTGGCAGACGGTCAGGGTCGAAGCGGCCGGGGGTCTCGGTCCCAACGGCACCGCACGTGGCCATTGAAAAATATAGCTGGAGAAGTGCATGGCAACATAGATCCCAGTTTTCGGAGCGCGCGTGTAGATCACACGCTGTTCTAATCAGCACGTGTTCGCCTCGACTGAGAGATCTGTGCATAGGGGAGCTAGCAGTGGGGCGCGTGAGGTGCTTTGGACCCTGGAAAGTTTCGAACTGCTGAAAGCTGATTACCTTTATAACCTTTAAACGTGTGCCTGCAAAAACAGAACAGAAAAAACTAGGGGGGGAAGACGAAACAGAAGGGGAGAGAAAAGGGACGGGAGTAAACAAAAACATTGCAAACGAAAAGCAAGAGAAACAAAGAAAAAGGAGAGAAGGTGGAAGGAGAAAGGGAAAACAGAGAGGGGCTGAAAAGAGGGAAGAGAGAAGGGAGAGGGGGGAGGAGGGGAGGGAGTTGGAGCCGGCGCTCACTCAACCCCCCCCCCTTTCCCTCCAGCAACGCCATTAACCAAAAGAGCTAGGGTTTTCTTAGGAGCATTTTCAGGGGACTAGGGATTGATAAAGATGGGAGGTGAACATCTTCTTAATTTGATCATAGATGGCATTTCACAGATCCATGTTTTTGTTATTGAAATTAACTTTTTTCGCATTTGTAACAACCTAATTAATTCATACTCCAAAAGATATATCTATATTCTTATTATAATCTATTAATTTATTAGAAAGATAATAACTCTCATTCTAAGTGACATTAAATCCATCAACGACTTCATATTGTATTATATGATATTGAAGCTGCATATAATTTTTTTTTCTAGGCAAGTTTAGCATTAGAAAAAACTAATGTAATATAAGATACATATTTTAGTTGGGTGGGAGCCTTTTACATTCTTCTCAAAATTTAACACACAATGCAACATAAGACAATAAAATAAAGGAGTGATTAGAGTTAAACGAATATCTCCCACCCACTTCCCAAAAAGGAAAGACTACTTGTCAATAATTTTAAGATAATCTGTTGAACAAACTATAAGGCTGCAGCTAGAAGTCACAACGAATGGGTGTGTACTGCACCGTATTGGTCTAGATTGATTGTAAAAAAATGTCACTTTCACTTTTACTCGATCCTCAGTTTTAGAAAGCAGGAATATAGCGTAGCAACTGGAAACATTGATGAATCGCCAGTGAGGGACCAACGCTGGCGATGGTGGAGCATGTAGCCCGTGTGCCACTATTGGAGAGAGGCGAGCAGGTGGATCTAGAAGATCCGAAGCCACTGAACCCAAAGAAGCCGCGCATGGCCGCAAAGAGCTCCCTGAGGCCTAGCGGCACGTGGATCTCACTTGCGACATAAGCCGCATGTTGCCCAGATGACTAACACAAGAGGGGGGTGAATTGAGTTATATTAAAAAATTAATACTTATAAATTAAATATACAATATAAAATATAAACAGAATATGAAGTAGTAGGAAATATAAAGAGTAAGGGTAAGAAGAAGCAAACTCAGTATTTTACGAGATTCAGCCCCACTGCCTACGTCCTCACCTCAAGCTACCCCTTGAGGATCCCAAATTCACTATTCAATCTCCTTCAGGTAGAGATAGAAACCTATTACACCTTTGAGCAACATCGCTACAAAGAATCCGTGTAGAATACCTTCTACACTTGCAATCACTTCACACTTGGTGATTCAACTATTCCCTGTGTAGAACACCTTCTACACACACAAGGGTTATATGCACCCTCTTACAAATACAAGAGCTGATAATGGGTAGATTATCAGAGTACACTCCCCAATAAGTGAAATAAGAATAATCCAGCACAACTTTTATCTCTCTCAAAATGAATAAGGATTAAGGCACAAAATTTAGAGAAGAGAGAATGAGGGCTTTGAGAAAATGATGTAAAACTTAGCAATTGATGTGTAAGCTTTTGTTGTGATTTTTGTAAAACTCAAGTAAGCTATTTATAGGCAAATGAGTCTTCATATTCAAATGTAAAAAGGTTCACATGTCAAATAAGAGTACTATTCATTTTTCAAAAGATTCAAATAAAAACATCTCATTTTTATATTTGTCAAAGAAAACTCTATTCATTTTTCAAATAAATCAAACCTAATCTTTTACTTTTCATACATGTCAAAATGAGCAAGATTTATTTTTCAAATCAAATCATTTTCTTTTTCTATATGTCAAAAAAATACACAATCACCCTTCAAGATTTTCAAACAAATCATTTATTTTTTGCATTTGTCAAAAAAACACACAACCACCCTTTAAGATTTTCAAACAACACATGCATATGTTAAAGATGAGAATCAATCATCTTACAAATTCAGATTTTTATACATATGTGAAAAAATAATAATAATTTTCGAAATTAAATATTTTAATAAAGTTATACAAATGTAAAAAATACAATTTGATACTTTATAAGAAAATATTAATTTTGAGTTTTAATCCAATTTTAAATTTTAAGAAATGTACAAAATTACTCTATGAGTTTCATTTGTAGACTTGTTTTTCTTTTTACTCATACTTGATTTCTTGATGTGCTTAGCTCTCTTCATGCGTAGACAATTTGAGTTTGAGTATTGAATTTATTTGTTATCATCAAAATCTATACGTAGATACGAGACTTGAAATTTTGGGTTCTACAATCTCTCCATTTGTTATGATGACAAATATTTAGTAGAAATCTGCGACCTGCAGTTAATACTTAAGCTCCCCCTGAAAATATGCGTTAGTTTTTTAAATAAAATATAGACATGATTATAGTATATAGAACATGGTAGAATAATACTATTATAGGACTTTTCCCCCTTTGGCATCATTAAAAAGGAACCGCAATTGGTTTCAGTAAAATTTCTTTCCCCGTTCGTGTTCAACAAAAGCTGTAAAGGCTGAGGCCTAACTTTATCGTCTCAGTGCAAAGATCCGCTTGATATTGTTGACAAATAAAATATTGTCGAGAATTGGTGCAGAAGGAGATTTCTTCCCGCGTCCGTGTCTGACAAAACCTGCAAAATCTAGAGGCCTATCTCTGGCAATTTGGTATGGAATGAGATTTTGTAGAGAGTTGAAAAATTAGAGTCACCTGTGTCCGAAAAAACCTGCAAAGGCTGGAGTTGAACTTTATTGTCTCAGTGCGGAAAAAGATTTAAATCCGCTTGATGTTATTGACGAATCTGTTTTTGCAGAGATTTGAAGTTGAATAAGTGAAATTATCCGTGTCCGACAAAGGCTGCAAAAGCTGCAGGCCTAGCTCTGGAAATTCGGTGTGCAAGAAGATTCAAATCCGCTTGACGTTATTGACAAGCAAGATATTGCAGAGATTTGAAGTTGTGATAGTTTGTTTTGTTCTTATTCTCGTCTCTATAAGAGCAATTCTTAACTTTATCTATTTTGCATCAAATCGTCTTCTCATCTTTGCAATTCGTTTGCATTTTCATTCTACAATTTCATAATGGCTCGTCAATTTCCATTTAGTACTTTTCGTAATCAATCTATTTCTACTTCTATCGTAGGTGCCATGAAGTAACAAGAGACTGATTTAGCTAATAAATCAGATCATGATGCCATTTATGAGCTTGTGGGTCTCGGGACTCGATACTCATCATCCATTATTGCTTTTTTTGCTCGGTTGCAGGTTAAAACTCGCGAAATTGAGAAGTTTAGTGAGATTGTCTCTGTATTTCAATGATTTGTTTATGAGTTAAACAAAAAAATAGTAGAGTTAAAGCAACAGAATAAGGATTTAAAATCCTTACTTGCCTCTTCATTTCGACTGCCTAATCCTTTAGATGAGAATAACATGTCGATCTATGAAGAGCAAATGCAGTTGAAAGATAAGGCTAGAAGTTTCAAGTTTTTGTAAGTCAATTTAAGATAATGGAATAAAAATGTTTAACAGATATTCATGACATGCATCTTTCCTATTTCTCTTCTAATCATGCATAATCTATCTTCTGGTAGGGTTTTATGAAAATATCTGCCAATTGATCATATGTACTTGTGAATTCTAGTATAATATCACATTTCTGCACATGATCTCTAAGAAAATGATATCTAATTTCAATATACTTAGTTCTAGAATGTTGTATTGGGTTCTTTGAAAAATTTATAGTACTTGTATTATTACATTTGATTGGAATGTGATTGTATATAAGTTTAAAATCCTTAAGCAGTTATTTCATATAAAGAACTTGAGCATAACAACTACCTGCAACAACATACTCTGCCTCAGCATTAGATAATGCAACATAATTTTATTTTTTTATTAAACCATGAAACGAGTGCATGACCTAAAAAATGACATGTTCCACTAGTACTTTTTCGATCAACTTTGCAACCAGTATAATCTGTATCTGAATAACTAATAAGATCGAAAGAAGTGTGCTTAGGATATCATAATCCGAGGTCAATGGTACCAGTAAGATATATAAAAATTCGTTTGACTGCAATCAAATGAGATTGTTTTAGAAATGATTGAAAACGTGCACATAAACATATACTGAACATAATATCAGGTTTACTAGCTGTCAAATATAATAAACTATCAATCATACCTCAATATACCTTTGAGTCAACTGGCTTACTGCTTTCATCTTTATCAAGTTTAGTGGTTGGACTCATTGGTGTTCCAATTACCTTCGCACCTTCCATCTCAAACTTTTTGAGTAACTCTTTGATATATTTTGACTGATTAATAAATGTTCCACTTTTTACTTGCTTGATTTGCAATTCGAGAAAGAAATTAAGTTCTCCCATCATACTCATTTCAAATTTTTCCTGCATACTCTTAGCAAAATCTTGGCACATATTTTCCTTAGTAGTACCAAAAATTATATCATCCACATAAATTTGAACTAGAAGAATATCATTCTGTTCATTTTTTATGAAAAGAGTTGTATCGATCTTTTCTCTTGAAAAATCTTTTTCAATAAAAAAACCACTAAGTCTCTCATACCAAGTTCTAAGAGTTTGTTTGAGACCATATAATGATTTTGCGAGCTTAAAAATATGATTAGGAGAAATATGATTTTCAAAACCTGAACATTGCTCAACATATACCTCTTCATTTACAAAACCATTTAAGAAAACACTTTTAACATCCATTTGAAAAAGTTTGAAATTTTTATAACATGCATATGCAAGTAACATTCGAATAGTTTCTAATCTTGCGACAGGTACATACGTTTCATCATAATCGATTCCTTCCTCTTTATTAAAACCTTAGGCTACAAGTCGAACCTTGTTTCTAGTGATGATTCCAAACTCATCTTTCTTATTTCTAAAAACTCATTTTGTTCTAATAACAACATGATTTTTGGGTCTAGAAACAAGTGTCCATACATTATTTCTTTCAAATTGATTTAGCTCTTCTTGCATAGCTAGAATCTATGATTCATCAATAAGTGCTTCATCAATATTTTTGGGTTCAATTTGAGATAGAAAAGTAGTGTGATTACAAATATTTCTAAGAGATGATCGAGTATTTACACGTCGTGAAGGTTCTCCTAGAATTTGTTCCACTTGATGATCTTTCACATGTTTCCACTGTTTGATTGCATCTTGTTCTAAATCTTGATGATCTTTCCTGATGTCTCCATATTGGACTTCTTCCATTGTATTCTCTTTGTCGAGATTGAGACTATTTGTATTATTTGTACCTTCTGATTCTTCATCAATACATTTCTTGGAGAGTAGATGGTTAGATTGATCAAATACTACATGCATAGATTCTTGTACAATTAAAATCTTTTTATTGAATACTTTATAAGTTTTACTAATTGTTGAATACCCAATAAAGATACTTTCATCAGATTTTACATCAAACTTTCCTAAATTATCTCTGCCATTGAGTATAAAACATTTGCATCCAAATATATGAAAGTAATCAATGTTGGGCTTTTTCTCATTCCAAAGCTCATAAGGGGTTTTATCTAATTTAGACCTTAACATAACTCTATTTATAATATAACATGCAGTACTTACCGTTTCAGCTAAAAAATAACTATGTAAATTATTTTCATTAAGTATTGTTCTTGCCATTTCTTGAAAAGATCTATTCTTCCTCTCTACTCCCCATTTTGTTGAGAAGTTCGAGGAGCAGAGAAATTATGCAGAAAATCATTTTCATCACAAAAAGACTCAATATCTTTATTGACAAACTCTTTCCCCCTGTCACTTCGGATGTTTGAAATAGTATAGCCATTTTCATTTTGAATTCTCATGAATAGCTTGGTAAAGGCATTATGTACCTTATATTTATGAGCGAGAAAGATAAATCAAGTATATTTAGAGAAATCATCAACAATAATAAATGCATAATATTTTCCTCTCAGACTCGCAACTCTGTTTGGTCCAAAAAAGGTCCGTGTGTATTAGTTGCAAAAGTCTAGTAGTGGAAATATATTTATTGATTTTGAAAGAAGTTTTTGTTTGTTTACCAAACTGGCATACATCACAGATTTTATCTTTAAAAAAGTTTGCTTTTGGCTACCTTCTCACAAGATCATTTTTTGAAAGTTTGAAAATAAGTTCTATGTTTGCATTACCTAACCTTCTATGCCATAACGAACTATTTTCATGTTGAGCTGATAAATAAATAGCATATTGTGAGGTAATTTCTTCAAATTCGATTGTATATACATTATTGTTTCTAAGAGTAATAAAACAAAAATTGCAATCATGATTATTCAAAAATTGCAATTATGATTATTTAAAATAATGCACTTATCCTTTTTTAAAGTAGTTGTAAATCCTTTATCACATAATTGACTTATACTCAAAAAATTAATACTTATAAACCAAATATACATTATAAAATATAAACAGAATATGAAGCAGCAGGAAATATAAAGGGTAAGGGTAAGAACAAGCAAACTCAGTATTTTAACGAGGTTTAGCCCCACTGCCTACGTCCTCGTCTCAAGTTACCCCTTGAGGATCCCAAATTCACTATTCAATCTTCTTCAGGTAGAGATAGAAACATATTACACCTTTTAACAACACCGATACAAAAAATTCATGTAACACTCTCTACACTTACAATCACCTCACACTTGGTGATTAAACTATTCCCTGTGTAGAACACTTTCTACACATACAAGGGTTATATGCACCCTCTTACAAATACAATAGCTGATAGTGGGTAGATTATCAGAGTACATTCCTCAATGAGTAAAATAAGAACAATACAGCATAACCTATATCTCTCTCAAAATGAATAAAGATTAAGGCACAAAACTTAAAGAAGAGAGAATGAGGGCTTTGAGAAAATGATGCAAAACTTAGCAATTGATATGTAAGCTCTTGTTGTGATTTTTGTAAAACTCAAGTGAGTTATTTATAGGCAAATGAGTCTTCATATTCAAATTTGAAAAGGTTCACATGTCAAAAAAGAGCACTATTCACTTTTCAAAAGATTCAAATATAAACATTTCCTTTTTATATTTGTCAAAGACAACTCCATTCATTTTTCAAAGAAATCAAACCTAATCTTTTACTTTTCATACATGACAAAATGAGCATGATTTATTTTTCAAATCAAATCATTTTTTTTGCATATTTCAAAAAATACACAACCATCTTTGAAGATTTTCAAACAAATCATCTATCTTTTACATTTGTCAAAAAAATACACAAACGCCCTTCAAGATTTTCAAACAAAATCATCTATTTTTTGTATTTGTCAAAAAAAAGACACAACTTCCCTTCAAAATTTTCAAACAACACATGCACATGTTAAAGATGAGAATCAATCATCTTACAAATTCAAATCTTTACGCATATGTGGAAAAATAATAATAATTTTTGAAATTAAATATTTTAATAAAGTTATGCAAATGTAAAAAATGCAATTTGATGCTTTGTGAGAAAATATTAATTTTGAGTTTTAATTCAATTTCAAATTTTAAAAAATGTACAAAATTACTCTATGAGTTTCATTTGTAAACTTATTCTTCTTTTTGCTCATGCTTGATTTCTTGATGTACTTAGCTTTTTTCATGCGTAGACAACTTGAGTTTAAGTTTTGAATTTATTTGTTATCATCAAAATCTATACGTAGATACGAGACTTGAAACCTTGGGTTTTACAATCTCCTCCTTTTTGATGATGACAAATACTTAGTAGAAATCTGCGACCTGCAGTTAATACTTCAACTCCTTCTGAAAATATGCGTTAGTTTTTTAAATAAAATATAGATATGATTCTAGCATATATAACAGGGTAGTATAATACTAGTATAAGACTTTTCTCCCTTTTGGCATCATTAAAAAGGAACCGTAATTGGTTTTAGTAAAATTTCTTTCCCCGTCCGTGTTCGACAAAAGTTGTAAAAGCTGAGGCATAACTTTATCGTCTCGGTGCAGAGATCCGCTTGATGTTGTTGATAAATAAAATATTATCGAGATTTGGTGCGGAAGGAGATTTCTTCCCGTATCCGTGTCCAACAAAACCTACAAAATCTGGAGGCCTAGTTTTGGCAATTTGGTGCAGAAGAAGATTTTGTAGAGAGTTGAAAATCTAGAGTCACCCGTGTCCGACAAAACCTGCAAAGGTTGGAGGCCTAGCTCTAGCAATTCGGTACGGAAGGAGATTCAAATCCGCTTGACGTTATTGACAAGTAAGATATTGCAGAGATTTAAAGTTGTGATAGTTTATCTTGTTCTTATTCCCGTCTCTATAAGAGCAATCCTTAACTTTATCTATTTTGTATCAAATCTTCTTCTCATCTTTGCAATTCGTCTGCATTTTTATTCTACAATTTTGTAATGGCTCGTCAATTTTCTTTCAGTACTTCTCGTGATCAATCTATTTCTACGTCTATCGTAGGTGCCATGAAGCAACAAGAGACTGATTTAACTAATAAATCAGATCATAATGCCATTTATGAGCTTGTGGGTCTCGGGACTCGATACTCATAATCCATTGTTACTTTTTCCGCTCGATTGCAGTCAAAAACTCGCGAAATTGGGAAGCTTAGCGAGATTATCTCTGTACTTTAACGACTTGCATATGAGTCAAATAAAAAAATAGTAGAGTTAAAGCAACAGAATAAGGATTTAAAATCCTTACTTGCCTCTTCATTTCGACTGCCTAATTCTTTAGATGAGAATAACATGTCGATCTATGAAGAGCAAATGCCATTGAAAGATGAGGCTAGAAGTCTCAAGTTTTTGTAAGTCATTTGAGATAATGGAATAAAAATGTTTAACAGATATTCATGATATGTATCATTCCTATTTCTCTTCTAATCATGTATAATCTATCTTCTGGTAGGGTTTTGTGAAAATATCTATCAATTGATAATATGTGCTTGTGAATTCTAGTACAATATCACATTTCTGCATATGATCTCTAAGAAAATGATATCTAGTTTCAATATGCTTAGTCCTAGAATGTTGTATTAGAATCTTTAAAAGATTTATAGCACTTGTATTATCACATTTGATTGAATTGTGATTGTACATAAGTTTAAAATCCTCAAGCTGGTGTTTCATATAAAGAACTTGAGTACAACAACTTCCTACATAAACATACTCTACCTCAGCACTAGATAATGCAACAGAATTTTAATTTTTACTAAACCATGAAACGAGTGCATGACCTAAAAAATGACATGTTCCACTAGTAATTTTTCAATCAACTTTGCAATCAGCATAATCTGCATCTTAATAACTAATAAGATCAAAAGAAATGTGCTTAGGATACCATAATCCGAGGTCAATGGTACCGGCAAGATATCTAAAACTCCGCTTGACTGCAATCAAATGAGATTGTTTTGGAAATGATTGAAAACGTGCACATAAACATATGCTGAACATAATATTAGGTCTACTAGCTGTCAAATATAATCATACCTCGATATACCTTTGAGTCAACTGGCTTACTGCTCTCATCTTTATCAAGTTGTGGTTGGACTCATTGGTGTTCCAATTACCTTCGCACATTCCATCTCAAACTTTTTGAGTAACTCTTTGATATATTTTGACTGATTAATAAATGTTTCACTTTTTGCTTGCTTAATTTGCAATCCGAGAAAGAAATTAAATTATCACATCATGCTCATTTCAAATTCTTCCTGCATACTCTTAGCAAAATCTTGACACATATTTTCATTAGTAGCACAAAATATTATATCATCTACATAATTTTGAACTAGAAGAATATCATTCTGTTCATATTTGATGAAAAAAATTGTATCGATCTTTCCTTTTGAAAAACCTTTTTCAATCAAAAAATCACTAAGTCTTTCATACCAAGCTCTAGGAACTTGTTTGAGTCAATATAATACTTTTGCGAGCTTAAAAACATGATTAGGAGAAATATGATTTTCAAAACCTGGAGGTTGCTCAACACATACCTGTTCATTTATAAAACCATTTAAGAAAGCACTTTTAACATTCATTTGAAAAAATTTGAAATTTTTATAACATGCATATGCAAGTAATATTTGAATAACTTCTAATTTTGCAACAGGTGCATATGTTTCATCATAATCGATTCCTTCCTCTTGATTGAAATCTTGGGCTACAAGTCGAATCTTATTTCTAGTGATGATTCCAGACTCATCTTTCTTATTTCTAAAAACCCATTTTGTTCCAATAACAACATGATTTTTGGGTCTAGGAACAAGTGCCTATACATTATTTCTTTCAAATTGATTTAGCTCTTCTTGCATAGCTAGAATCCATGATTCATCAATAAGTGCTTCATCAATATTTTTGGGTTCAATTTAAGATAGAAAAATAGTGTGATTACAAATATTTCTAAGAGATGATGGAGTACTTACACCTCGTGAAGGTTCTCCTAGAATTTGTTCTACTGGATGATCTTTCACATGTTTCTACTGTTTGGTTGCATCTTGTACTAAATCTTGATGATTTTTCCTGATGTCTCCATGTTGGACTTCTTCTATTGTATTCTCTTTGTCGAGATTGAGACTATTTGTGTTATTTGTACCTTCTGATTCTTCATCAATAGATTTCTTGGAGAGTAGAGAGTTAGATTCATTAAATACTACATATATAGATTCTTGTACAGTCAAAATCTTTTTATTGAATACTCTATAAGTTTTACTATTTGTTGAATACCCAAAAAAGATACCTTCATCAGATTTTGCATCAAACTTTCCTAAATTATTTCTGTCATTGAGTATAAAATATTTGCATCCAAATACATGAAAGTAACCAATGTTGGATTTTTTTTCTCATTCCAAAGCTTATAAGGGGTTCTATCTAATTTAGATCTTAACATAACTCTATTTATAACATAACAAGCAGTATTTATTGCTTCGGCCAAAAAATAACTAGGTAAACTATTTTCATTAAGCATTGTTCTTGCCATTTCTTGAAGAGATATATTCTTCATCTCTACTACTCCATTTTGTTGAAGAGTTCGAGGAGTAGAGAAATTATGCAGAAAATCATTTTCATTACAAAAAGACTCAATATCTTTATTGACAAATTCTTTCCCCTTTCATTTCGGATGTTTGAAATAGTATAGTCATTTTCATTTTAAATTCTCTTGCATAGATTGGTAGAGACATTATATACCTTATTTTTATGAGCGAGAAAGATAACTCAAGTATATTTAGAGAAATCATCAACAGTAATAAATGTATAATATTTTCCTCCCAGACTCGCAACTCTGTTTGGTCCAAAAAAGGTCCGTGTGTAGTAGTTGCAAAAGTCTAGTAGTGGAAATATGTTTCTTGATTTTGAAAGAAGTTTTGTTTGTTTACCAAACTGGCATGCATCACAGATTTTGTCTTTAAAAAAGTTTACTTTTGGCAACCCTATCACAAGATCATTTTTTGAAAATTTGGAAATAAGTTCCATATTTGTATGACTTAACGTTCTATGCCATAACGAACTATTTTCATGTTGAGCTGATAAACAAATAGCATCTTATGAGGCAATTTCTTCAAATTCGATTGGATATACATTATTGTTTCTAAGAGTAATAAAACAAACATTGCAATCATGATTATTCAAAATAATGCAATTATCCTTTTTGAAAGTAATTGTAAATCTTTTATCACATAATTGACTTATATTCAAAAGATTATGCTTTAGACTATCAACAAGTAAAACATCTTCAATTATGAGAGAAGACTTCTTACCAACTTTACATATTCTCATGATATTCCCTTTTGAATTGTCTCTAAATATCACGTGTTCTTCTTCTTTAGAAGTGAGATCAATGAATTTAGTTTTATCTTCTGTCATATGTCTTGAGCATCCACTATTTAAAAACAATTTACTTTTACCTATGGAAGACTTCATGCATACCTGTAAAAGCAATTAAAATAATTTTTTTTGGTACCTAAGTTTTTTAGATCCTTTATTTATTAGTATTAGAAGAAATAAATTTTTTGGTACCCATATGGCCCTAATAGTCATTGTATGTCTTCTTTTAATAGGACAAACATGATAATTATGACCATTTCTATTGCGAAAATTACAAATAACATGTAACATATTTAAAAATTTTGAGTGATAATATTTTTCTTTAAAAAAGTTATTTTTATGAAAAGAATTTTGAAAATCTGATTTTGATTTAGTCGGTTTATCAAATAAATTTTTATAGAGTTTGAATTTTTCTTTTAGCATGTATCCTAAACTTACCTTATCAAAAACACATCTTTGACTTTCAAGAAGTTTTTCAAAGTTTCTTTTTCCATTTGTAAAGTTTTCATAATCTTTTCTAAATCAATCACTTTCTTTTTTAGCTCATCATTTTCATCTTTTGAAACTATGTTTTCTTTTCTTCAAACATCAATTTCATTTGTTAAAGAAGAATTTTTCTTTTTCAAAGCGGTATACTTGATACCCAAATTTTCAAATTCCTCATATACCTCTTCCAAAACATTTTGCAATTCTTCATAAGAAGAATTTTCAATATTTTCGAAATTTGTTACCTTAAGATCATCTTTAGCCATAAGACAAAAATTTGCATATTCTTCATTACTTGCGTCGCTGTCTAACTTACTTGAATCATCATCCCATGTAGTTTTCATTACTTTCTTGCCTTTGTATCGATTTTTTTTTAGCATAGGACAATCTGCCTTAATATGTCCTGGTTTTTTGCATTTATAACAAGTTACTGAGTCGTTTTTACCTGTATCTGTGTTGGAAAACTTTTTGAAAATTTCCTTGGAGGAGATTTATTTTTCTTTAAGAATCTTTGAAATTTTCTTGTGATCATTGCAATTTTTTCATCTTTATTATCGCTTTCCTAGTCTTCATCGCTTTTACTTTTATGGGGAACAGTTTTGAGTGCCAAAGTCTTCTTTTGCTTTTCATACATGACAAAATAAGCATGATTTATTTTTCAAAGCAAATCATCTTCTTTTTTCATATGTCAAAAAAATATACAACCACCTTTTAAGATTTTCAAACAAAATCATCTATCTTTTGTATTTGTCAAAAAAATACACAACCACCTTTCAAGATTTTCAAACAATACATGCATATGTTAAAGATGACAATCAATCATCTTCCAAATTCAAATCTTTATGCATATGTGGACAAATAATAATAATTTTCGAAATTAAATATTTTAATAAAGTTATGCAAATGTAAAAAATGCAATTTGATACTTTATAAGAAAATATTAATTTTGAGTCTTAATCCAATTTTAAATTTTAAGAAATGTACAAAATTACTTTATGAGTTTCATTTATAGACTTGTTCTTCTTTTTGCTCATGCTTGATTTCTTGATGTACTTAGCTCTCTTCGTACGTAGACAACTTGAGTTTGAGTTTTGAATTTATTTGTTATTATCAAAATCTATACGTAAATACGAGACTTGAAACCTTGGATTCTACAATTACTGATTCTGTTTGCTCTTTGTAGACAAGGCATGCATCATTCTCTATTAGCTTCTTGACCTTATGTTACTTCTTGTGGCAAGAAAGTCTTTTTCAGCTCTCCACAAGAAAAGTTTCACTTTCTCTGGGACATTTAGCTCCCAAATCTTAAGCCACCTTTGATCAATTTCCTGCTCAATGGAAGATTCCTCTTTGATCATTCTTCTTCTCTCCATCTTAAGGAAGTAAGCACTCCTCACAGAAAATCAACCTTTAAGAGAAGGATCCCATACCATTTTATCTTCACATCCTAACTTGGTTAAAGGGATGCTAAAAATTTGTTTCTCCTCTGTTGCAACAAAGATCTCACGGTTCAAAGGCTCATTCCAGGTCTGATCTTTTGCCAAAATTAACTCTTCTACTTTTGCTTCCTTTATCAATCTAGAAACTAGTGATTGAACATAGAAACTTGAGGGAACATGAGCCACTTGTCACCCCAAACTTTAATGATTTTCTTATTCCCAACTCTCCATCGCATCTCTTCTCTAATTAGCTCAGAAGCTTGCCAAATGCTTTTCCAAATTAGAGAGGGTCTACTATCCAGACTTGCATCCAAAAAAAATGAAGTTTTGTAATACTTTTGCTTGTATATCTAGGCCACTAAACTTGTGGGGTTTGTAATGAATCTCCACCCTTGCAAAGCCAAGTTGAAGCACTCCACATTCTGAAACCAAGCCCACATTTTAGCTTATGTTGCCCCAATCTGTCCCAACTATCCAAATGCATTCCTTTGTTTGTTTTCTGATTTCCCAACCATAAGTTGGCAAGCAAACTGTTGAACTCATTGCAAAGTTTTTTAGGGAGAATAAATACACTCATGGTATATGTAGGGACAACTTGGATGACTGCCTGAATGAGCACCTCTTTTCTTGTAGAGGATAGAAAAGAGTTCTTCTAGTTTGTAACCTTCCTCCACACCCTTTCCTTGATGTCCCTAAAGGCTTGGTGTTTGGATTTGCCTACAACAAAAGGCAATCCCAAGTACTTCTCATAGGACCCTACCATAATTGATCCACTAGCACTTCTTATCAAAGCTCGATCATTTTTCTTGGTGTTGGTACTAAAAAAGATAACAGATTTTTCCTTTGTTAAGAACCTGCACAAATGCCATCTCATACACATGCAACATTGCTTGAATCTTATGCAATTCCTCCACTGTTGCCCCTCTAAAGAGAACACAATCATTTTCAAACAAAATATGGTTGATCCTATAGCCCCCTGGCCACATTAATTCCCTTGTAACCTCTTGCAAATTTGAAAAAAATTAAGCAGTGAAGAGAGACCTTCTACACATAGCAAAAATAAATAAAGAGATAATGGGTGTCCTTGTCTCAAACCTCTTGAGGGATAAAAGGTGGGACCAAGTTGACCATTTACAATGACAGAATAGAAGACTGATCTAACATATCTTAAAACAAGGGTAAACTAGTTAGAACAAAACCCTATCTTTCTCATGACAGATTCAAGAAACACCTATTCTATACGATCATATGCTTTTGGCACATCAAGTTTGATTGCTATAACACCAACTCTTCATTTTCTTCTAGCTTTCATAGAGTGCAAAAGCTCATAAGCTACCATGATGTATCACTTATCAATCTTCCTGAGATAAAGGCACTTTGGTTTAGAGAATGATAAAATTAAGAAATTTTTTCAATTTATTAGCCAACACTTTAGACATAATGTTATATGCCATATTATAAAGGTTAATGGGTCTATATGCACTGACTTCCACAGAACTCTTTAGGAATGAGTGTAATAAAAGTGTGATTAAGAGAAGGGGCAAAAGAGGTACCATTAAGCCATGACAACACTACTTTGCTAACTTCATCTCCAATAATGGGCCAATGCTTTTGATAGAAACAAGCTCCAAAGCCATCGGTTCCATGGGAAAGCTGCAATTTGATGAATAGCCTCCTCTATTTTCAATCTTGTAATTTCCTTTGATAAGCTCTCATTTATCTGGTGGGTAACCCAAGGTTCCATGTGTGCAGTGCATCTCTCTTAGTCAGTAGGGCCAGGATTTGGCCAGGTAAAAAGCTTTCCAAAATAGTCATTGAAAGCAACTTCTATCTAAGTTTCATTGGACCAAACTCTCCATTCTTCATATCTAACTTCATTGATTCTATTCTTTGCTCTCCTCTGATTTGCACAATAGTGAAAAAAATTGGTATTTTTGTCCCCTAGCTGATACTAGTCTTGTTTAGCCCTTTCTCCACCTTATATCCTCATGTTCAAGTAGCCTTCCATCTCTCTTTGAAGGGTTTTAATTTCAAGAATATTTCCTCGACACCCCCCTATTGTAGCCTCCACAGTTCTTTTGTTTTTTCTTCTAATTCCTTCCCTGAGCAGGTCTCCTTATGTCTACTCCATCTTAGCAAGGTTGCTTATTGTTTTCTAAGTAGGATGATAATCAGAATGCCTTTCATGCTGCCAAACCACCTTCAAAACCTCGGCACACTCCTCTTTTAAAGCTCAACTAGCTTTATACCTGAACACCCTCCTTCTCCTCTCAACATTCCCAGTTGTCCTATGCATGCACCATAGTAATGGCTATGGTCTGAACACCTTGCCGGTAATACCTCAATCCAGATTTCCTTAGAATGGCTTTTCCAATTAGCATTGACCACCGTTCTGTCAAGCATTGTTATAAAATCCATTTCGTTTTGGCCAAAATTATCAAAAAATTTCATTCCAGAACAGTGACCAGAATGGTAAGGCATAGTATTTCGTTCCGGACAAAATTCCGGTCATTTTTACACCTTCCGGTCATTTCGGGCGGATTCTGGCATTCCTTCTAGAAAAGTAATTTTGGTCCGAAATGAGACAAGGCCCTTTTTTTGTTCTCTTCAGTAGATCTGACCGGCAATTTCGTTCTGGCAAACCAATCTCAACATCGCACAACACAGATATCTCAGATTCTCACTCCCAATCTAATCTATCTATTTCTCAAGAAAAGGAAAGTAACTACCAAGAAATTTCAGAAAGGAGATGAAGATAGAAACCAGAAAAGAGAGAGAGAGGGAGACGTTATCGACTTGGTACTAGAGATGACTGGTGTCGAGAGTGACTCGAGACTTTACCTTCTTTCTTCCTTAATAACTTGCGATTGGTGGAGTGTATCAGAAGAAAAAGATTACTTCTTTATTTATTCCACAACGCCCCTCTCTCTCTTTCACTAAGCTGGCTTCACATGAAAAAAATGTGTCGGCACCTCACATTTTAAATAAAGTAAAAGTCTTTGTGTTTTTTGTCCACCGAGTAGAGCTTTTAACTCTTGGGTTTTTCTATAAAAAAAAAAAACTCTTGGATTTAAAACTTTGGATATTGAATTAAATATGCGTTTAAGATTTATATTGAATATTGAAAAATATTATTAAATTTATCAATTATGTATATTTTTAAGATTTGTATTGATTTTCTTTTACAATAAAGTTATTATATATAATATATTTATATAATGGCTATCCCGAAATGATATCCAAAATGATATCGGTACGAAATATTTCATTCTAATATCTCAACCGGAATGGTCATCGGAACGGAATTTATAACTTTGTTGTCAAGTCTTTTTTAAGTGAAGGTATCATCTTCATGATTGTTTCTCCATGTGAGTTTATCCCCTCTTTATCCCAAAGCATACAATCCACCATCTTCCAATGCATTTCAAAAGGTTGCCATATGACAATCTTGCCTTTGCCTTCCTCCCACTTTTTCATCTTGTGACACCAACTCATTGAAATCCCTAATCACACCCTAAGCAATTTGCATAGCAGGTTTGAGTGTTGAAAAAAAACCTCAATGAATCAACTTTTTTATTGCTTTCAAGTTCACCATAATACCCTGTCAGTAGCCATCTGTCTTGCCTTTTCTCATTTGTAATCCAGAGACTTATATGCCTTTGAGAATAGTTAGCCACCTCTGCTATTACAGTGTTATCGCAAAGCATAATCAAACCACCATTTCTTCCCAATGGTTCTACTATAAAAAAAAACCTTCACACATCAATATTCTTTTAACAATTTCAGCTTTTATGTTATTCATCTTAGTTTCCATTAGCAAAACCAATTTGGGCTTCTTATCCTTCATCAAATGGCAAAGATCTTGAACTGTCCAAGGGTTTCTAATCCCTTGGCAGTTTCAACTAAGTGTTTTCATTAGGGCAGGTGGGGTTGTTCCACATCCACCACCCTCCAACATCAACTTATTCTTCTTCATCTTTTTCCTTTTCCCTTTCTTCTCTTTGTTACATTTTTTTTTTCCTCATGACTGATTGTTTCATTTTGTTTTTCTTCATGAACCAATCCCCTAGCTTTCCTTTTCCATGACCCCCTCCATTTGTCAATAACATCTACACTAATCACTTTTACAGCAGGTATCTCAGAAAGGCATGGTTTAGTGTTCGGTCCGTTAGCCTCCTTCACAAATTCCTCAGTCGATTTTTCTGCATTTCCTTCTCTTTCTTCTGCGTTTCCAGTAGTTACATCCATATCCTTCAGCACATTGTCCACATAAATCCCCTCTCCCCTCCCTCACCTCATTAGTTTTGCTCACATACATCATCCCTTCAGACTCCAAAAATTGGTTACCCCTGCCCTCATGTTTGACGGTCTCTCACCCCTGGTTTGGTACCCCTTCTCTTAGTTTAACTCTCACCCCAGCTCTTAGACAGACCCCAAACTAGTCCCTTTTAGTACCAAACTTTCTCACAGGGTCCCCTGTTATGAATAATGCAACCACAATTAAAACAAAAATGAGGGATTTCTCATACCTTAAAGGAATCCAATATTTGACACCCTTTATTAAGATAGTTCTTCCTATTGAACCCAAGGTTTCAAGTCTCGTATCTATGTATAGATTTTGATGATAACAAATAAACTCAAGAGTCAAATTCAAGTTGTCTACGCATAAGTGAAGCTAAGTACATCAATAAATCAAGCATGAACAAGAAAGAGAACAAGTCTACAAATGAAACTCATAGAGTAATTTTGTACATTTCTTGATAAAATATGAATTTGGATTAAAATTCAAAATTAATATTCTTTTACAAAGCATTAAATTTCTTTTTATATATATATATGACATACACATGACATCATTAAAAGTTTTAATTTCGAAAATTATATTTTTATATGTGCATGATATATGCATTGCATCATTAAAAGTTTTAATTTCGAAAATTATATTTTACATGTACATGACATATGCTGACATCATTAAAAATTTTAATTTTGAAAATTATATTTTACATGTGCATGACATATGCAATGACTTCATCAAAATGTTTAAAATTTAAAAATTATATTTCACATGTGCTTGACATATGCAATGACATCATCAAAATTTGAATTTTGAAATTGGAAGATGATTGAGTGTTATTTTTTGACATGTGCATGTGTTGTTTAAATATTTTAAATATGAATGATATTGTCTTGAAAAGAGATGATTTTATTTGAATATTTTGAAATATAAATGATGTCTTCACATTTGCTAAGATTTGAAATTAAATACTCATTTGTCTATAAATAGCTCACTTGAGGTGTTGCAAAATCACAATAACAAAAGCTTACACATCAATTGCAAAACTTTATATCATTCTTTCAAAGCTCTCATTCTCTTTTCTCCAAGTTTTGTACCTTAATCCTTGTTCATTTTGAGAGAGATATAAGCTACGCTGTATTGTTCTTATTTCACTAATTGAGGAGTGTACTCTGATAATCTACTCACTATCATCTTTTGTATTAGTAAGATGATACTTATAACCCTTGTATATGTAGAAGGTATTCTACACAGGGAATAGTTGAATCAGTAAGTGTGAGGTGATTGTAAGTGTAGAGGGTGTTCTACACAAATTTTTTGTAGCGGTGTTGTTCAAAAGTGTAATAGGTTTCTAGCTCCATTTGAAGAAGATTGAATAGTGAATTTGAGATTCTCAAAGGGTAGTTCGAGGCGAGGTCGTAGGCAGTGGGGCTGAACCTTATTAAAATACTGAGTTTGTTTCTTCTTACCCTTACTCTTTATATTTCCTACTGTTTCATATTTTGTTTATATTTTATTTTGTGTATTTGGTTTATAAGTGTTAATTTTTTTTAATATAACCAAATTCACCACTCTCCTGTGTTAGTCATCTGGACAACACTTCCCTTCGCAGAGGGTTTTGTTAGGTCCATTGATAGCCACACCCTCAAGAAATAGCCTTAGCCACTACCATCGACCTGTGTCTCCACCTCTATCACCTCTCCTATTGTATCACCAATTCTTTTTCCCTCCCATTCGTTCATATAGGCTTGAGGCAACTCTAACATTTGAACCCACATATGCTCTTTTGAGAAATTCATCTTTTGAGTTGATATGTAGCCATTAAATGGAAATAACACAAATACATAGCTATCGAAGAACCATGGCTTGCCATCCATGACCCTCATTTTTTCAGCTTGGTTCGCAAATTGGATCACCAAGATGTTGATTCTTACTTCTTAGATCTTAGCTTCTGGCTAATACGCTAGACCTTTCCCATTGTGCTTTCTAACACTGCTGCATTTAGTTTTCGTTCCATTCATATTTTTCCAACCATACTACAATCAGCTTTGTAGCGCAAATCCTTGGAGACTTCATCTCCTACCTCATTGTTCTTCAACCTCGTCATCTTTCCCGCCTATAGCCCCCACAAAATTCAAAAATCTGTCATCAGAAAACTTCCCACCCTCTTAGTAACTGTTTTTTACCTTCAGCACCACCCCTTGTCACAACCCCTATACCACTCCACTAAACAATTCTGTTAGAATCTCTAGTAGACTCCACTCACCACTTCTTTTTCCTTAGAGACAAAAAGAGTGGAGACTTCTGCCGTGCAATTAATAACATTATGATATATAATACACCATATAGTATTAGTCTAACTACTAATACTATAGACTATAGTGATAATATATAGTTATTTATATATAGTGGATACTAATTGTATTAATATTAGTATTAGTGCGTGTATACATATATATATATATATATATAATAGTATAATATAGTGCTATAGTATTTGATTATACGTGCTAGTGATATTATGTTAGTGGCTAACTTACTTATATAATTGATTAAATATGTTAGTGATAATATGTTTGGTTACATATATGTTAGTGATAATATGATGGTTATAGAAATATATTTATAAAAAATAATATATATTATAAAATTTTATGTCATAAAATGCATTTATTCTTAATATATGTAGTTTATTAATAATATACGATCAAATGTTCATGTTTAAGATTAAAGTTTTATATTAACTATAAACTGACACTATGTACTACCCTAGTCCTATTATATATATGAATGCTTGCTTAAAAAAAAGGATTAAAATTTTATATTACATTAATTTTATGTTATATAATTAAAATTTTTAATGATAATATTATATAAAATGTTATATGAATTTTATGATATTAGATTATTATCATATATGAATAATAAGATTTTAAAATTTAAACGTATATCAATTAGCAGTTTAGCATATATTTTATAAAATAATTTTATATTATATATAAAATATATTTTATATAAAATATATATATATATATATATATAGATATATATATAAACCGGTCTGGATTAGATGTTAGAAAAAGGAAAATTGAAATCAAATAGAATCACTACTGGACCAAACTAACTTTGAACTGGATGGAATCTATTTGATTCGGTTCGGTTCGGTTGAGAGGATAGTATCTTTTAAGTCTCTCGGGTTGAGGTTGAAGAAACCTTCAGAGTAATCCAGCTAGTCGCTCAAAAGTCACTCTGATAAGATCCCCGCCTTCTTTATTGGGACTTTATGACTGGGAAGTGAGTGGTAGGAATGTCAAACTCTGGCACTTCATCATTTACGTTTATGTGGATGATACTCTATCGTTTTGCTTTGTCTTCTCCGTTCCTTCTTTTTCCTCTTGCTCGTGATAAGCTTGTGTAGTGTCATGAACCCTTTGGTAGAACCAACCATTAAGGGGCAGGGGTCGTTAACTCACACAAAACAATTTTTCTGATTTAATAGGATGATATTAATATTATTTTATATTAATTTAAAAAAAAATTATCTTAATTTTAATTTATAAAATTATAAAAAATAATAATTCTACAAACGAGATTTTTGACTGAAAATCTTGATTGTGAGATTTATATATATATATATATTTTACTTTTACATAATAATTAAAAATATATAATTTTATAATATTTTGATTTTTTTATATTTTTTATAAGTATTAAAAAATATTAAAAAAATGTATAAAATAAATGCTAAAAAAAAAGTCTCAACATTGGGCGGGATCTCGAAGGAGTAAGAGCACTCACAATGGAGTAGCTAAACACACTTTTATTGTAAAATTTAGCTCAAAAATATCAAAAAAATGCAAAAAAAGGACTCCAATGGACTTTTTAAAAATTAAAAAAAAAAAATTGAAGATGAACAGTGTTTGCGCTACATGTAGCACAATATTGTTCATCTTTCAAATATTAAAATAGCGCAGCACTGTTCATCTTTCAAATATTATTTTAATATATTTTTCTTTGAACAGTGGGTTTTGGACTGCTCGATGCTTCGTTCGGCAGTGGGTTTAGGACATCACCGGCGTCAATGCCGGCCACCACTAGAGACACTGCCGACTTCACCGGCATCGCCTCACACTGGCGATCATTCCCCAACGATTCCAGTTCTGGCAATGGACCATTCATCCCCCACGCATCGATTGAATGCCGAAAATGAGTTTCGGCATCACTAGCATCGTTGGGCCCATCTCTAGCCATTACGTGTTACACTGTCGGCATCACTGGCATCGTCTCACTCCGGCGACCATTCATTAAAAATTTTATCTCTGGTGAGACAGCTGTTCACCGGCGTGAGGCTCTTTTAGCTCCGGCGACCATATTTTTAAAATAAAATATAAATATTTTAAAAGATATAGAGAAAAAATAAAGATGTTGAGGGATAGTAAAATATAAAAGTGAATAACTAAAATGAAAAAAGTGAATTTTTAACTCTTTAAAATAGATGAAAACTAGCTACTTTATTATGAGTGCTCTAAGAGTAGCAATACTCTAAAATTATTTTGATCTTATAGACATTGTATATTTTTTGTTTGAAATATTTGTATGTCTTTATATTTTTTAAATTTATATTGTTCTTGACATACCATATATATTTTTAATATATAAGTTGAATTAAATATATTTTATTTTTAATTTATAATTTACTATCAAATTATTTTATGTCACAGAATAAATTATATAAAAATAAATAAAAAATACTTTATTATAAATTTAACTTTACTTGACTTTCGTAAAACAAATTCCTAATTTCACCATTGTAAGAGCATTTTCTATCTTCTATCTTTCTATCTTACTCCGAATAGGACTTTTTCTTTTTAAAAGAAATACGTATGTCTTATACATCTTAATACTTATATATTATGTATGTAATGTCATTCGATAGTTTTAAATTTAATGAAACTAAGGAAAGACATTTAGAACAGTAGTGGATATTATTGGTCCAAGTTTGGCCCTTTTTTTTTGTTTTTGGAAGAAAATAAGACGTCTCAGAATAATAAATTTTAAGGGCAGTGTTAGTATGTCCGCTGGAGCTTACAGCTCCAGTGGACCGCTAGCCATAATTCTTATTTTTTAATTTTTTTGATCACTTTAAAAAATTAAAAAAACAAAATCAATATATGCATAGTCACTTATTTAATTATTAAATAAAAATAAAAAATAAAAATACAGAAAATATCAAAATAAAATTTCAAATTTTAATCCAAGATTCAATGAATTTACCCACCAAGAGCGAAAAGAGTGAATTGAGTGTTCCGCCGCAAATCAAAAGGAAATTGTCATAATTTGCATAGGCTACCCCGCAGAAAAACATTGCACTTGGCCATGCTATACATATGCATATAAAGCTCATTAGCTGAGTGACGTCGTTTCAGTTCTTACCATAATGCCATTTCTTGTTAAAAATCCTCTCTCCTCTGGAACTCCCGTCTCCTTCTTCACAGCCAGTCCTTTCTCTGTATCTCGGAGAAGAACCTCAGGTACTCCCTCCCTACCTCCCTCTATTGAGTATTTCTTTGTCTTCGATGCTTTCATAACTTTAAGAATTCCGAATATGCCTGACCCGTTCTAGGGATTGAGTCTTTTTTTTTTTCCCTCTGATTTAACTCTGACGGTGTTTTGTTTCATATGTTTGATTAATTTCGTGTTTGATTAGATTAAACTTGCCATTTTTATTTATTTTGTGGGCTTTTGGCTGCTGGGAAAGACTGGGCAAAAGAAAGCTCATCTGAATTTTCTTATTTTGGGTCGTTTAATTCTAAGCTTAATTAAACTCGGCCGGATAACTGACCCCCTTTTATTTTTTAATAATACTAATTTTCATCACATGTCAAATGGGTAATATCTTTTATTTTTTTTTTCTCAGAGATTATAATTGGAGCATTAAGAATGGTTCTTCATTGCACATCTGCCCATTTTGAGAGAAAAAAAGACGTATGAACTAGAGTTGTTTCTATTATTTTCAGAAATTTACGACATGATGCTTTTGTTACGTTGGTTTGCTAGGTGCTTTGAGCTAACCGTGGACGGTGTAACTGACTATCATGCATATCTATTGCTGTCCCTTGGGTTCACGTAGGCTGGATTTTGGAATTGTCGCAGAGAAAGAAAGTTGTTTTTTAATGCACTTGCTTAACCTGGAGCAACCCAATTGGTTCTTATGATTTAGATGCTTGATATACTCCTCTGTTTTGGTGACTGATAATTAAGAATTCAGTTACTGGGGAATTCAGTTACTGGGATATTCAGATCAATTCATTGTTAGAGGGCTACGTTCTTCATACCATGCCAGTTGTTCAGAAGCTATATGAGGCCTGCAAGGTGTCATTCTCTACTGATGGTCCGGTATCAGAAGAAGCTCTTCGAAAAGTTCGTTCTAGTTTAGGTAGGAGGATTAAGAAACTTGAATCATATTTGTCTCGTTTTCATGAACCTAGTTTACTTGCACTTGGTCCAAGCCGAGTTTATTGTACTGTGATTTAACCCTTCCATATAATGCTATTCCAGATGAATTGAAGCCTTCTAATGTGGGCCTCGAGCAGGAGGCACAATTAGCACGTCAATGGAAAGCTTCAGTTAAAGGTAGCAATGGGAAAAAAGGGCGTAATGGGCCTAATGGCAGTCATCAGTGGCCGCCACCAATTAAATATCTTCACTTGCATGAATGTGCCAAATTGTCTGTAAGCAATTTGAATCTCGTTAGGACATTAAGGATTAGATTTTACATTTGGAACTTAATGATTTTCTTACACTTGGTTTGGTTGAGTAGATTGGGTATTTGTAATCAGAGCTGGATTATGACTTGTACTCGGAAAATTTTTGGACCTTGTCTCAGATTGGAATTTTCTGCATGCTACCTGGCTCTATCATACCACTTCATAATCATCCTGGAATGACTGTGTTGAGCAAGCTTCTTTATGGCTCGTTACACGTGAGGTCATATGATTGGCTTGATATTCCCGGTTCAGGTTCTGCAGATTTATCCCAAGGTGCCCATCTTCAATAACCTTATCTTCAATAACCCATCAGCATTATGGGTCTGTGATGTTGAATTGGACTGATATTCTGATGTGTGCCTCTCTTTTATTTGTAATATAAATATTTTGATCAAAATAATATGATCTCTTTTTTTTTAAACAGTAAAATCATTAATATCAATAGGGTATCACCAACTTGCTATTGTTGTGCAATAAAAATCTTTTTTTTTTTGTAAGTAATAATATTATATATCAATAGGAGTACCAAGTACACTGGATGTATAAAAGAAAACACCTAACCCATACTAAAGAGCTCCTAAAGACCCAAAAAGTCCATGAAAAATTACCCAGAATACACCAAGCCCGAGTTGGAATAAAACACACCTCCCCAACCCCAACTCCTTGTTTCCTGTAAGGCTAATACTCCACCCATGAAAAGTTACCCAAAATGCACCAAGCCCGAGTGAATTTTTTTTTTTAATAAGTAATAAAAAAAATTTATTCTCAAAGCAATAGGCATAAGCCCAAGTACACAGGACATAAAACAGAAACTGAAAAAGTTCTTGCATTACAAAGCTTTAGCCCAAAAACTCAAAATACTAAAGAAAAAAAACCCTAAGATCTCTAGAGGACATGTTCGATTTGGGTTACGGTGATAAAAAAAGTAGAAAGAAAACTGGCAGGATGGAAGATGATGTACTTGTCCAAGGGTGTCGGATTACATTGATAAAGAGCATTTTTTCTAACTTGCTGACTTATTTCTTATCTCTTTTTCCTATACCGGCAAATGTGGCGGGCCATATTGAGAACCTGCAACGTGATTTTTTGTGGGGAGGTATGGGGGAGGAATTTAAATTCCATTTGGTCAAGTGGGAGAATGTGTGTTGCCTGATTTCTATTGGCGGTTTAGGTATCAGAAATTTGAGGTTATTCAACAAGGCGCTACTTGGCAAATGGTTATAGAGATATAACAACGAATTGGAAACCCTATGGAAAATGGTGATTGAAAACAAATATAGAGGTCTAGGGGGCGGATGGTGCACTAGAGAGGTTAGTGGACCTTATGGAGTAGGGCTTTGGAAGCATATTAGAAGAGGATTGGGGGACTTTCCATAGCCACACTAGGCTTCAGGTGGGCACGGGATCCAAAGTTAGATTTTGGAAGGATGCTTGGTGCAGTTTCAGAGCTCTACAAGATTTGTCCCATCTCTTTTCCAGATTGCAAGTGTTAAAGACACCACAGCGGAAGAGGTGATGGGCTTCTCGAGAGGGCAGGTTCATTGGAATTTAGCTTTCAATCAGGCAACTCAAGACTGGGAGATAAATGGCTTAGAAGATTTCTATAGTCTAATATATTCCATTCACCCTAATGTTCAGCGTGAAGATGGTTTGTGATGGACGCTTGCATAGAGAGGGGTTTTTACTATCTTATCTTTTTACAAAGCACTTACACAAGAACCTGATACACAGTTTCCTTGGAAACAACTTTGGCATCACAATGCACCCCCCAAAGCTTCTTTTTTTGTGTGGACGGTTTCTCTAGGCAAGATCTTCACCACAAATAACTTGAGGAAAATGAGGGTAATCATTGCCGATTAGTGTTGCATGTGTAGACGAGGGAGGGGGTGAGTCGGTGAATCATCTTCTTTTACATTGTGACACAGTTTGGTTCCTCTGGAATGAGGTGTTCAGCAGATTGGACCTAGCATGGTTAATGCCGGACTCAGTGGTGGCAAGTATAGCATGTTGGACCGCTTTCCGTGGCCAGCAACGGATCAGAGTGGTTTGGAAGATGATTCTTATTTGCATTATGTGTTGCTTGTGGCAAGAGCGCAGTGAATAGATGTTTGAGGACAAAGAGAGATCTTTGGAGGAGCTGAAAATTTTCTTTTCGAGAACTCTTTGTACTTGGGCTATTGCCTTAGATTTTACTGGTATGGACCTACATGACTTTCTTGTTTTTAATGTGCCCCATTAGTTTAGGGCACTTTCTCTTGTAATTGGCATTCATGCCTATTCTTTGATTAATAATACTTGTTTATTTATCAAAAAAAAAAACCCTAAGATCTCCCCAAGAGCATTCTTTGTCTTCAAAGTATCTCCCCATTTCTTTTAAGCCAAATGCACCACATAAGACAAGAATTAATCATCTTCCAAACACATGCTGAATTCTTGTTGCCCTTCAAATCCTCCACCTTAGCAATAAATCCACCACATCTTTGGGCATAACTCAAAGAAAACCTAACCACTTCAGCACCTTATTCCACAAGAATCTGGCCACTTCACAGTGAATAAATAGATGATTAACAAATTTTCCTTCCTTCTTACACATAACACACCAGTCAGTAATATACAATATTCTCTTTCTTAAATTATCAGTTGTCAACACTTTGCCTAATGAAGCCACCCAACAGAAAAAACAACCTTAGAAGGAACTTTCACTTTCCAAATATTTTTCCAAGAAAAATTACGGCAACTGTGACATATTAATATCTTGTAATAAGATGAGACTAGAAACATATTATTACCAACTGGACTCCAGAGCAAACAATCCTCCCTACCTAGCGTCAACTTTGAACTGTAAAGTCTTTCCAGCAATACTTTAACATCATCCACTTCTCAGTCATTAACATCCCTAGTAAAAATAACATTCCATTCAAAGCTATTATCACTGCTACAATAAGACTTGTCAACAGCTGCATTTTGATCCCTTGCAATTCTGTAGAGAGCAGGAAATTCCAGCTTAATCACACTAGAAAAGTATCATCTTACCATCTCCCGCTTTCAATCTAATATGATTAGAAAATATTCCTCATCATTTTCTAAAAAACTTCCACAAACTCACCCTATAAGCACTGCTAGAAGCTTTAGAACACCAACCTCCTCATAAACTTCCATATTTTACGTCAATAACATTTTTTCATAAAGCTTTGCTTTCCAAGTAGTATCTCCAAAGCTATTTCCAGAGTAATACTCTATTAAAAACTCTTAAATCTCTTATCCCTAAACCACCACAAACTATTGGTTGGCAAACCTTTGACTAGACCATCTTCATAATGCCCTCCCTTTAATCTTTTCTCGAATTGAGCTATCACCCTTAGCATCGTATTTGATTGTCCAAGAAAGATGCTTTAACTCCCTGATTTCCTTAAAGCTTGATTTGGTTTCAAGCAAGTGACTCGTTTCAATTGTAGTGAATGGTGCTTTAAATTGATCTTCGTATCCTCCATGTGAGAGCTCTAAGATATGCTGAATCTCGTTAACCTTATGCATAACCCAATCCAATGGTGAACCAGCTATATTGTTTATCGGAGGAAGAGAAACCAGGGGAAAAACAATCCTGAAAAAGTGAAATTGAAACAAGTTTAATAATGGATAACTCCTGAATCAATACCATATGTTAGAATCTTATTATGTCTAATTTGTTTCTTCGCAAACTACTTAGCCTAATAGCCTGCAAGATATCATCCACAGTCTCTCTCATTCTGCTTCATGGTGCTGAGGTTATTCAGAGCAACTAGCCTGGTTCTAAGCATGCCCATTAATTTTTCCTTGTCTATTACTTGTACGTTAATGTGGATGAGAAATTGGTGACATGCCACATTCTCTATGGTCGGATCTTAACTGAATGCCCACATTATAACATTTTTTTTTTTATAACCACATTATAAAATTTTAATAGCTTGAAGATGCAATGTGTCAAAAAGTAGTAGTTCAGGTACCACATTGCAAAAGGGTAACCGTTCTGGGGCGCAAATTCACAAAGTTTACTCTCCTTTTTGTGATCCTATGATCCTTGGGTATTTTGTTCAGCCAGTTTGGTGCTTTCCACGATTAAAACTTAAAAAGTTTTCATCCTCGTCACGTTGTTTGTTTCATGTATGATGAATGCCCTCTTGCTCTTCCTCGAGCAGTAGTGTATTTGTTATTTATCTCTTCTTTTTGTTCGTCATCTTGTTGATAAACTGTATCTTTAATTTTCCAGTATTTACTTAAAATATATATATATATATATATGTATATATTTCTTCAACTACCATTCACTATGGAAGAAACTCAGATAAAGTATATAGATAGCTGGATTAGAATATTTGTCCACCTGTAACTGAAAATGAACCGACTGTGGATCAGTAGGATTCACTGATTGTGGATTGGTGGAAATTTGCAGCCAGACCTGCAAAACTTGTTAGAGATTGTGAGATGAGTGCACCATGTGGTACAACAATCCTACATCCAAGCAGCGGTGGCAATATTCACTGTTTTAAAGCGTTGACTCCCTGTGCTATCTTCGATATCCTTTCACCCCCATACTCCTCGGAAGATGGCCGGCACTGTGCTTATTTCAGGAAATCCCCTAGGAGAGATCAACCTGGTATCATCTCTCGCCCTTCCTCTTTCTGCGTGAGAGATAAATGCTTTGTTTACTTCTAATGTCCTGAACTAACCATTTCTGTTTCTTTTGTTCTCCTAAAGATATTGATGAACTATGTGGTATAGAACCATCTGAAGTGGTTTGGTTGGAAGAGATTCAACCTCCTGAAAACTTGGTGGTCCAGAGGGGGCTGTACAGGGGTCCCGTTATTAGAAGTTGAACCGGTTTTTGGATTGCAAGTACCACAACTCTTAGTAACATCGACGGCCAAACAAATGAGTCAGTGAGGAGATTGCTGGAGCGTTTGCCATCAACGGCCGCGGCAATAACTGCTTTCATTCTCATTGGGAGGCATTTGATTGTACATATCTCTTAAGTTGGCTCAGGGACCAAGTCTTTTACAATGCTGTGATTGTTTCTTTATTGTAACAAGTGGCGTTCAGATACTGCTAATGCAGTTGGATTTTGACCACCTTGCGAAGTTTTCTGTTCTGTGAATACCGTTTTCTGTCTGTGTTAGCATGCATGTTAAGAGTGATTTATGGCATTTCTACAACTCTTTTCTGGTGTTCCGTCTGTAAATAGGTACAACTAATTAAAGAAAACCAGCAAACATGCATAATCTTAAATAGATATCCAGTTCCTCTGAAAAGAAGTACATTCATCCCGTTGCTCTCCATTAGGAAAGAGTATTGGTCGGTCGGACCAGCAAGACTGACCAAACCGGTCATTTTGGATTGGAACAAACTGGCTCAAATATAAGTCCGGTCCCAGTCCAAAGGCTTTTGGATTGGACCGGACGGGACTGAATATATACTACATTCTCCATAATCTGAGATGATATGACTTTACAGGCCGGCCCAACTCCAACCAGGGATATAGTTTGCTCATATCGGCCAAGCCATAGATCTTCATTAATTGGACGGGTCCATATTGATTACCATGTGCACATGAGCGTGTGAATCCAAAATTACATAAAATACATAATAAATTGATACCGTTCTCTTAATTGTAGTTCTTTAAATATAAAACTACTACCATTTATAATTTTTAAAGGAGGATGATGCAACTAATTATGTCCTTATATTGAATTAATGTCTCCTCCATAATCAATACTTCACCGATTCAACCATATGTTGCTTCATATTCTTTATTATATGGATGTTTTAATTATCAGACTGCATGTTTTTATTTGTTTAATTAGAAGGGACCCTATATATATTATTTTATTTCTTAGTGATCTCTTTGTAGATGCATTTCATGTATATGATCTGTATGTACGTACTTATATATTCCACTAAAGCACACACGTGCGGATGATCCATAAATTCATATATAAGAGATCTCCAAGCTACTAATGATCCTACTCAATTAGATGACATGGGCATACACTAGGGTTTAGCTTCTCTAAAATTTGATTAATTGACTTTATGGATGATCTCAAATCTTACTCCCAATTAGAGAAATTCGTTAGTGGGGGCTACCCTAGTCTTGTCAAATAATCCCCCCCCTCTCTATAACTTTATAATATACTCGTCAAATAAGTATACATAATATGACAAATGAAAATTTTTAAAATAGAAAAAAAAAATTAATTATTCTTATTTATTGTAAGTTAATTTTTTTTTATTAAAATGATTAATTTTTTTGTCAAAATAAATATATTTTTATTATAAATAATCATTTTATCATAAATAACTCGTCATTTTTATCATTTTTTTTTATAGTGAAATTTTATATTGATAAACTTGCTATCCAATATAACGTAATCCCCAAATTCATTCCGAAGCATTCCCAACGATAACGTACTACGACTCCATCCGCTATTATGTATGCTAGCTATGACAATATATATAACATTAACTTTGTTTTTGTAGGTAATTGTAGTAACACACAAAGAATATAATTTCAATTTCAAGTCGATCCATAAATTTGCCCAAAACAAGCCGAAAGGACGTTCTCTATAAGGTGCTTAACCACAGTACTAATTAATATTAGTTCTCAGTTCACCTATAAAGGGTACGTTGTCAAGAGATGAGATCAAAACAACTTACATATTGTACTGAAGCTTCAAGAAATAAAGATGGTTAAATAAAAGCCAGCTAATCTATTGTCACAAGCATTGAAGAAACCCTCCAGAGGGTTGAGAAGCTTTTGGAAGATTTAGTAGGAGCTGGGTTTTTCTTTTTGGAAGAAAACTCACTTTGTACATCCCCAATTAATTACCATTCACTTTTTAAACTGAACTTACACTCTTACAAAAAATTTATTTTAACATCTTAACTCATTATTATTTTTAGATACGTATTTTCAAATATTCAAATTAAGCTGTGTTTGGATAGTACTGGAGAGATCACTCCACTATTGATTAATATTTTATGGGATTTGTTATGTACAAGCAAATTTGTAAACCAATTTGTGTACTTATAATGCCGCTACCTTCATATTCAAAATTTAAATTCATGCCATTTTCATTAAAATCTGATTTTCTTATTAACCACATTAGACGCGTGTGCATATTGGTGTGCAGAATCGCTTATAACTAGATTTTTCTAAATTTTATCATTATTTGTCACTTATTCAATATTATTCCATAAGTACTTTATTATTATTATTATTTAATATTTTATTATCATTTTTTACTATTTTTTTTATTATTATTTACAAATAATTTAAAATCACCTCAATACCTAAAAGTAGCCGATATTATTAGCATCTAACCTGAAGATTAATAGAGTAGAAAGCCGAAAGGTTGGCGTGTAAATAAAGATGGAAAGCAGAACCGAAAACAAGTAGTAATGTCAACTTGGGTGTAACGCATGATACTTCTCTCTCTCTCTCTCTCTCTCTCTCTCTCTCTCTCTCTCTGTATAAGATAGCATAATTTGCCTATGTTTGCGGCGAGTATTTTGCCAAAACTGCATAGGTATTCACATATAGATTCGCTTATATTATTTTCCTATGAGTTTGCGCCACTGGGTTTCTTTGGTATGGTACTTACTCTCTTTCCTACATGTAATATTGGTGTAAAACAAATTCATTATTATGATAGTTTCCTATTTTAGAGTTGATATATATATATATATATATATATATATGAGAAAAATAATATTTGTAGTAGTGGATTGCACAAGTTGTCGCACAATCATTTAAAAAAAAAAGAGTAGAAATATTGCAAGATTACATGAAAAAAAAATTAATTTTTTAATATTAGGGATTCCATTATTTCTTAAAGTGATTGAGTAGTGGTGCTTGCGCACTCTATGATTATTGTAACATTAATATATATATATATATATGAGTTTTGCTATATATAATTATTTTTGTGTATTTTTGCACACTTGACTCATATGATTGGCCAAAACATTTATTTTATATTAAATTAAAGTAATGCAATTAATCACATTAGTAAAGTGTATAAAGAAGTACGCAAAAATGATTGCATATAAAACTTTTATATATTTATAAGATCATTTTATATAATAATCAGATATATATATATATATATATATATATGCATGCAAAATTTTACTTGAAGATTATTAATTTGATCATTTTATAATTTCCTAGCTCCCTCCATAATTAGTTAGGGGAGGTTTAAATAGTAAGATGAAATGTGATGAGATGAAAATTAAATAAATTATTTTTATATTATTTTTATTTTAAGATTTAAAAACTTGTATTATTTATTATATTTTATGTGAAATTTAAAAAAATTATAATAATAAAATAAAGTGAGTAATAATTAGTTATTTTTTTTCTTTTTGTTGCATTTCCAATAGCTCTAGTACCTCAAAAACTGGCTGACGTCTTTATAAATTCGAGCCTCGATCTGTGTCAGAAAAGAGTAGTCTTAGTAGAACAATATTTCTCGTTGTTTAATGGGAATTGTAGATCCGTGGGTACTGCTAGCTAGTACTCCCATATATACACGTACGTATATAATCCCATCAATAATGGTGTGATGAACCCTCGCTGATATGCGGGAGAAACAGGAACTGAAGTGTTAGGTTATTGGCAGATGAAAGCATCAAGTATATGAGGGAAAAAAGGAAAAGTGAAGAATTATCTTGAATGTTCTGGTTTTTTACAGAGTTGTAATGGAGGTTAGGGTTACCTTTTCCGTATAAACGAAATGAACTTTCCAATAATCTCGCTATTATTTCTGAGTTGTTGAGCTACTGCTAATTAATGAGAATCTAATTTACAAATAGCAGATCTTTTGCCTTAATTCGCCTGTTACAATATATATGATTTAATTGAAATTTCCACCCACTCTTAGGTAGCCTTGACTTGAGGATCATGAATGAAGACTCATGCCATGATCCATGTTATATGAAGAATGGTGGGAAAAGAAGAACCGAAAGGAAACATCTCGGTAAGCCGCTTATTCTTGATCAGGCATCATGAACAGCTCCAATAATTCGATGAAATTACCACGATGATTGAAATTGTACACCCTGGTCAGATATATATAATATATTCATATATATATATATATATATATATATTAATACTGGTCTCATGAATGTTAGCGGCAGTACTAATCAGACATGATTCTCCTTTATGCTGATTAATTTAAAAATGTAGGAGACCATGCATGATATTGTGGTGAGGTAAGTTGGACGTTTTCATCCATTAAAAATATTATAAAACAAGTAATTCTTTGAAAGATTCTTAGGAGCTATAAAAACAATGAAACGTCAACTCCCCATGCAAACACGAAGACAAAACTTCACGTATTTTTCTAGGTAGTAGGGGTGGGAGTCCCACATTTTTCTATACCCAATCTCCTTCTCTTCCACGTAGCGTTCTCTGTTAATTTCATAGTTTAATCCCTTGGTTTAACTTTAATCTTTCTCTCTTTATATAGCAACAAAATATGCACATGTTACGCATAACGAGCCAGTTTTTGGGTGTCCTTTAGCCAGACCTAATCCTTAAAATTGTGTTTCTCCTTCTTAATTTCCCAAATAGTCAAAGACAATGAGGATGCCGTTTGTCGTGTGAGGACAATCCAAATTCCCTCCGGGCAGCCTTGGAAAGTAAACCCTTTAATGGTAAGATAAAAGATAAAATACAAGGCGCAAAAATTTGAGATATGATCAGTATGATGTGGGCCAGGAGACGCATCTTTTATCTTCCTTCCTTCTCTATCTTTAGATACCATAGTTCTGTCCATCTGTAATATTAAATATATATAATAACAAGCATCGATCTGATCATCTACTGATTAACCATGCACGGGGATGCACTTGATATGCTGTCACCATTATCTTGGATGCCGAGAATTAATCTACTTAAACATTTTTAAAAGCGTAATATTATAAACATTAATGTTGAATTTTTTTTTTTCTCAGGACTTGATCTTATTGTTTTTCACCCAATCCAAATCGTGCCAACTTCTCTACCGACTAAACTGTAGTAACTTTGCACCTCATGTAGTGGAGTTGAATATTTTGTATGTTAATAAGTAATACAAAATCTTTAAAAAAACGCAGCTAGTCATGATGTGTCATGCACACTGCATTTCCCTACTGTACTGTCATGAATTTCTGAAAAGTTAATTGCAGCTAGCTGAACTTGCTAGAGAAACGAACTGGGTTGGAGAAAGCTGTCAATTATGAAGTAGACATTGAACTTTGCCCCCCTATATTGCTTTGTGAGGCACTTAGTCAAATAGGTAGGTAAAAAATCTCGTTTCCCTCAAATTCAGTATCTTGGCAAACAGTAGCAACTTTTAGGGTCAGCAACTTCATGTGAGAATTCTGCATTTAGTGCCAATGGTATTTTGACTAAATAAAATCCCAGAATTCCATTTCTATTCGGAGCATATTGGAATGTATTGACATAAATCTTTAACATATAATTCTTTCTTGTTGTTTTTCAGGAAGTCTAAAAGTTTTAAGTCAAGGTTTCAGTCCCAGCTGATCATTCATGAGTACTTATATAGGGAGAGCTAGCTAATCTAATTTGTCAATATGCATGAATGTGGCCGGGTATTATATTATTTTGGCAAATATAAAAGGTTCGAAAACGATCCATGCCAATTTTTTTAGCACCCCAAGTCCCACCAAAATTGACTAGTTTCTAGATCTCGCTCACCCCACATAATTCTGGCATGTTTATACAACAGCCTGTATTTTTGAATTGGACCAACCATTACAAGTCATTTCAGCATATGCGAAATTAAAAAAAAAAAAAAAAAAAAAAAATCTGTGAAAATCAACAGTAACATCATGGGGACAAGAAAACAGCGCTGATATATGGGCAGAAAGTCTTGGTTTAGGTGGGAAGAAAATGAAAGGTTGATGAAGGAAATGGCCCACATGCACGTACATTACTTATAACCTTGTTGAGATTAAACTAAATGAAAATTAAAAAATTTTATTGCCTTGAATAAAAAAGTAGCTGGAGTCTCTAACAGAGGTCAACAATTAAGATAATCACGAGAGAGAGAGAGAGAGAGAGAGATGCAAGAGCAACTGTCAAAGGAGGGGGAAGGGAGAAAAGTTTAGGAGCAGTCACATGATCTCCAACAGTTCAAGGGACCAGTCGCATCTGTATCCATAATGCGAGTATTATTGCAATTTAAAGAGTACAAGTGGTGTGTCTTAATATTGTTTATTTATTTATTTTTAAGACCATGACTCTTAGAATATCATAATTTTCATCGCTTTAATTCAGCTCTGAATGAAACATAAACATCCCAAAACCAAGTAGGCTACAAAAACTTTGCTCTCTCTCTTTCTCTCTCTCTCTCTCTCTCTCTCTACTGTTCAAGACCAAGTCCACTTCAATCCGTCCAACTCCAACTCCCATAAAAAGCTTGCAGTTTAGAAGGCAAGCGAGGATCAGCCCAGAGGTAAGTTTAATATCATTGATCGACAACATGCATGAAAGGAGGATCGTTGGTACCTTCATCATCGATGAAATCAGAAAACAACATAAAAAAAAAAAAAAGTTGCATGCCTTCTGTAATTTAGTTAATTTCTATTTAATTTTGGTAGTCTTTGCTAAGGAAGAACTCATGATCATCATCTCTTATGCTCAATTTGAATATTATCTATGTCATTTGGTGTTGTTCTTCCCTTTTCGTGTGGTTTCTCTTCTTGCATACGATTCGAAATGGGTTTTTTTTTTTTTTTTCATGAATTTTGGTAGGCAATGAAACATGATAATTTCCGGAATCCTAAAAAACTTCGCTGGATTTGTAGAAAAAACCATTATTTGCTGATCCTTTTATAGTTCTTAATTTCCTTTCCTCTATCTCATGATTTAAACTCTTATATAATCGTAGAGAAATGTCAAATACCAAGTTAGCGAATGTTTATAAAATAGGTACTCGGAAATCATTGCTTTATTTCTTGTTCAAATGATCGTTTTCTGAAAGAAAAAAAAAAAAAAAATCAGTGGCCGACAAATTAACTAGCAGTGGTGTTTAAGCTATATTTCATATAGCCTTGATTTGTTGTTGTTAATTCAGATTACATGTTGTCCTCATAATAATTTTGATTAGGTCACAAAATGATATATAATACCGCGCGCACAGATCATGATCAACGTACATTGGAAGAAAATTAGTTTGATACCATAATATATATATATTTCTCCTAGCTTTAATTTTGTTTCATTAGGAATATTAATCCTACATATATAATACTACATGATATTATATATAAGGACGATGGTCGAAAAAAAACCCTCTTTCATTTTATTCACCATGTTTCTCATGATGAAACATGTGATATAATTATTGGCCAATTTTAATTTTCGATCAGTACTGTTACCTCTTAGCCATGCACTAGCATCAGGTTTTCTTTGCAGAATATACTAGTAAGTACATCATATTACAACTACACATGAATTTCTTAACGGTATTTTTCTAATTAATTCCCATTTGATCATCTTCTGATCATCATGAACTCGTAGATCGTCAGTTCTTGGAGTAGTTCCTGGGGCGAATTTGGCTTCGTATTTCCACTCAATAGTCAACTCTTAATTAGCTACACATGCGCGTTTGGTGTCAGTACTACTGTGTGAGTGGGCATTTCTTTTTCTTTGGATTCGGTGCATCCTTTCGTTCTCTTCACTGTTGCTGGGATGCAGATCTGGATATAAAAAAGACAATAAAGTATAGTACACTCTAATAAGTTTGTGCAAGCAAAACACATAAAAGCTGAATGCATATATAGTACCATTCTAGTCTTAATTTGAAATTCTTTTTAAGGCCATTTATAAAGGTGGATTGGACAACTCATATCTGAGAACACACCATTAAATTCTCCTGCATTAAGTTCCCAAAGTTAGCTATCACCTAAAACAAATGTCCTAGCTAGCTAGCTCAAATATATCTATATCAATTATAACCAAAGACTTGGCTTAATCAAAACATTAATTTTTAAATAGTTGCATATATATGTTAGGTCAGATTAGTCTACCAATCTAAACATAATGGCATTTATAACATATATACTGACACACACCACATGACACAAAGACTTAGATCATGATGATCCCATTAATACTATTATTAAGTTATGACTCACTGTTATAAAGCAAGAAGCTAGAGAATTAATTTTAAGTGCTAAGCAAAACTTCTTATCAAAAGAAAATAGAAGTATAATGCAACTCCAGGCTGATATAGACAGATTTATATTTATGCTTATATAATATGTAGTATGTATGGATTGATAAATAAGATAATTTGTAGACTTTTATAGAATTATAGAATTGATAGGAATGCAAAATTAATGTTAATCAACCTGTTTGGCAAGTACGTCGTGTAAATTAATTACATAAACAAGCATGAATCACTAGGTGTAAATTATATTCTTTTCCTGATCTTGATGCATGAAACCTAGCTAGCTAGCTAGTTATTTATATGGAAACAAAATTAAAGTATTATTAATTCAACTCTTTTTTTCCTTTCAGCAATCTAACAACTGATCATCATGAAGAAGGAACTTGATTTTCGGAAGTTGTGTGTGGAAAACTGAAGTAGCCAGCCATGATGGAGGAAGGATTAGAGATAGATGGCGATGGAAAAAGTACTGACAGGAGTAGTGATCAGGAACAGGCTGAAAATGCCTCTGCAGTGTCTTCACAAAGGTGCTCATCGTTTGACTTGAATGAGGAAGCCTGTAGTGAAGTGGGTGATAGCATGGCTGAAGTAGCTGAACTCAGCATTAATGAGGATATTAATGATCAGATAAAAACAAGGGATAGGAATTCAGCTAATTATAATGACCCTTCCGGCTCCGGTACAGGATCAGGGAAGATTAGAGTCAGGCAATATGTTAGATCCAAAATGCCTCGGCTTCGTTGGACCCCTGAGCTCCATCTCTCCTTTGTTCATGCCATCGAAAGGCTTGGCGGACAAGAGAGTGAGTTTATTTGATCATATATTTGATCATCCTGAGACTGAAATTCTTAATACCTGATCACTTTTCTCGTCTGTGCGTGTAAGATCGAGTTTGATATATATATATGTAGATCATGACATGATGAGTAGTACGTGTTTTTCTCGATCTGTTAATTATTCGATACTCTATTAATTCCTTGGATTGTTGCAGGAGCAACTCCCAAGTTAGTTCTTCAGCTAATGAATGTGAGAGGACTTAGTATTGCCCACGTAAAGAGTCACTTGCAGGTACTGCCATGCATGTAAATGGATAATTAATCATGATTCTCTTCCTTATATTAAGTACTTTCTCTTGCATGGCTTTCTCTTTTTTGCTAATTTCGAACTACTGTTTATTTCAGATGTACAGAAGTAAGAAGCTTGACGAGACCGGGCAAGGTGAAGCTTTGTTTTTCATATTTATTAGCTTATGATCATATGTATTAATTGGCTATCTTATGTGGGGAAATTAACAAAGATGATGATGATCAGTTACTCCATATTGTCAGTTTAAAGAACATTAATGTAAATGGAATATAGAAAGATTAACGGAGATAACATTTTACCAATTATCAACAATTTCTCTAATTCATGCTATAAATACAAACACACTAGTTAAAAAATTCGATTACATTAATTAGGTCAACATAATCAGTTAATCACAATACGTTTTTATTCAGGTTAATTATAGTACTATTGACTTGGTTATCATGTTATGAAAATGGAGGAATGCCAAAGGGAAAAAATGGCACGCATACAGTACAAGCCCTAAATAAGGCCACTATTTGCGAAATATATTGTAAATCTAGCTTCATGTGTGCATATATGTGAATCAGAGATGCTTGAAAGATATTGAAGAAAACGTGGTATTAATATATATATATATATATATATATAAAAGGTCAAAGCTTTCCGGCTTCATTAATTAATAATTTCTACATGATATTTCCTTGTGTGCACATTATAGACATTGTTTCCAATCACTAGCTAGTTAGTTCACTGCATTTAAAATTATCAGATGACTTAATATTCAAATAAAAGTCTCCAAGGACTAATGAGAAAATAATTAAGCACATTTTTACCCGAGAAATTAAATTAATTAGTAGTACCATGCATGAAAACCCTATTGACATGCATGTTTCTGTGCTTAAATTGTATTGTCACTATATATATATATATATATATATAAATATATATGATGGTATTGAATTAATTAGATAGGAAAAATAAGCAAATATTTTATTTTGCCCTCGTAAAAGTATGCCCACCCTTGGCCTTTTCTTACAGTACTGGGTCAAACATACAGACCCCTGCAAGGAAGGAATCACATGCAAGGAATTTTGAACCAAATAACCAGCAGTAGTGGCGCTACTATGTCGACTCATCAACACTTCAGAATGGAAAATGGTGGGATAGTTCTTGCAAGGCATTCTGATGGGAATAATGTTGCTCATGATCTTTTGCAGTCACCCCTCTCCCGGCCATCATTATTAGACATGAAAGCTAGCTTCGCAAGGTAACTAATCATTAATTGTTGAAAAGCTCTTGGCCGGTTCGCCCCCCTTGTTACTGATCAGTGGCGTACTATATATGATACTGCTAAAGGGAGAATTAATATCTTTCCTTTTGAAGTTAAGGAACAGCATTAATCCCTAGTTTTAGTAATAACCAACTAGAATTTCCCCACTGTATTTTCAAGTTATTGGTTGTAGTGCTAAATCCAAAATTATAAGTAAAAACTTGTTTCATATATTTCATGATGCTGTGTCTCTGATCTCTCTCTCTCTCTCTCTCTCTCTCTCTCTCACACACACACACACACACAATATTATAGGCAGCAGCAGTGGACTACTAATCAGTATGACATGAGAAGGGAAAGTTATCTAATGAGGAAAGATCTTGGACGAGAGAAGGGTTTGATGAGCAGCTCAGCAGGTTTCCAAACTCAAGCAGGAAGGTCAACAGCTCCAAACCAAATTCATGCGATTCTGGACACAAACATTGGTATTGGACCCATGAGACCTAGCCAATTTCTTGAGGAAAAAAGATGGCCTCCATTCGAAACTATTAGTACTAGTCATTGGAAACTGAAGAGGAGTACCCCTACCAATACTACTACTACGTGGGATAATGCTATCACCAAGTTCGTTGCGGAAACCTACAATACAAGGCCAACTGAAAAATGTCTCCGGCCTGCAGGAAACCTCACAAAGGATCCTAGGCAGTTCCCTTCAAGCTCTTCAGATCATGATCTGGTCAGAAATTCCAATAGCTTTAAACCCGAGTTTGAGCCCCCATTTCGGCTTGAGGTAACGTTTTATTAATTAGCTCGCGAAAATAGTACTGTTAATTGACTGATGTCCTTAACCACGAGTACTACTTTTTAAGTTTTTTCCACTTTTTTCCCGGCAGGAATTGTTTCTTTTTCTTCTTCTGCTGCTGTTATTTTACTCAATTTTCTTTTTGAAATGCAGCTGAATCAAGAAATTAAGAATATGTCAATGGACAAAGAATGGCTCCCCGACTTGCAACTAAGACTTAGCCAAAGGGTCGGGAACGAGAATGAGATCAAGAGTACTCGTGGCACGGCAACTCATGATCATGAAATTAGCACTAAGCTTTCGCTCTCTTAGCTTCTATTTGTCAAGCAACCTAGCTTGCACAATCTAGTTACAAAGCTCATACAGATTATATATCGACACAAAAATGGTGTGTACGTAACACATGCAACAAGGCCAAATTAGGAGTGAGTACTTGGGATTTGGCTATGTAAAAAGAAAAAAAAAATACAATAGGAGCGATCAAATCGATCGTTTTAATTAAGCGCTTGTCCTAAATCCATTAGACGTACCAGATAAATGTTTTTGTTGATTCCTCGGACGACTATGTTAGTTTTGCATAAAGCTATCATGTAATTAGACGCAAGATTGATTAATAACTTGGCGAAGGACAGGATTATTGATCAGTGTTTGTCTACGCATGGTCCTCCTCGATTAGGGGCGAACAAAAAATCCGAAAACCCGACTCGACCGATAACCCGACCCACTACCGATCCGAAATACCCGACTCGATAGGCTGAAAACGGAAATGAGTATTTCGATACCGTTACCGACTTGCTACTGAATACCCGATAAGCTCTATTCACATATGAGCAACAAAGCTCAGAGTATCACCCTATCTTCAACCAAATCGTGCACTGAGTAAATAGAGATCACGATCCTCGCTCGATCAACGAAGTTCATGTGGACCAGGATCGATCAATTTGCTTCAAAGCCCCCTTTCTCGCTCGATTCTCTCCTCACGATTGCTCATCTCCGAATCTCAAATTGTCCCTCTCTTTCGCCGATTGTTCTCTCTAGCCGAAGGTAAGGAACTGGTTGATTATGATTTTTCAACAACAGAAGAAATGCAAAGAGAGAGAGAGAAGCTTACGAGGATGTCGAGATCATCACAAATGGGGGCTGTCGAGATCATCGGAGAGGCAGTTGAGGTCGCCAACAGACGAGGAGAAAAATAAACCCTTTATGTTCTGACTTGGGCATTAGCCGTAAGTTTTAGATCCTTTTGTCTTTCTGATTTATTTGGTTGTGATTTTGATCGAATCCTGGAAATGGCAAGACAAAGGTCGATTGAAAAGTTAGAATCAAGGCAATTTTTGTAATGTTGTGATTGTGCTTAAATCGGAGTTGTGTTTGTGCTCATATTTGTGGGGATGGGATCTGATCCGTTGCTTGTTTCTGATCTTTCGATGTTGTCCACACTACCCTAAATTCGTTGTTCTTCCGGTGTTTGTTAGAAAAGAAAAGAAAAGAAATGAGGAAAAATAGAAAGTAGTCTGGCGATATCAAACGGGTCGGAATACCCGTTTATGATAATCGGGTATTCGGCTTATCGGATTAACGGGAGATGTTGATATCGGGTCGGGTCGAAAATTGTTGCTATCGGGTCGATCGGGTCGGGTGACCACCCCTATCCTCGATCGGAAAAAGTTCGGTGCATGTGAAAGGTGCTGCAACTTGTGACCAGAGATGTGATAGTAGTTAAAACAAAATATAAAAAGGAAGAAGTTCTGGAAAAAATTTGGCCGCATTATAAGAAAAATAAATAAATAATTATAATTATAATTAAAATGACTGATTTAATTTGTTATAAATAATTTATTTTTGTTATAAATAATTTTTTTAATTTTAATTATTTGATTATATATATAATTATTTTTTTTGTAATACAGGTACGAAACTAGGAAAAAGACAACGTGCAGCTTCAATCGTTCGCAGATTTTGATGATGCGCATGCAGGTAATTAAGGCCGCTAGATTGATTGCCTGTTTTCGATTTTTGGGTGAGAACTCGCCTCCAAAAAAATGGCTTGGAAAAAATATATAGACGTTATAGAATCTTTAATTACATTCAACTTTCATCATCAATGCCACATCTAATTATCACATGCAGAACTTTGTTCCTTTTTTAATACGGTTGTGGAATGCCTGTACTGTCATCTATTGATCAGTATTCACTCTGTTGTAACGACTATAAGTTGCTGCAGCTGGTTAATAGATTTCATTACCTACCCCGAAATATTAACAACATGAGGCGACCTGCACGCATGAATGCTAGAGTTGTACAAATTATAACATGCTCCGGATATATTTGATTAGACTTACTGTAAAAGAACGATTATACTGTACTGCACATTCGGGACAGTACATAACCTAGGCCTAGCCGCCAAGGCTAGCTCCTAATTATAAGAATAGAAAAATCAAAGCATGATTAGATCGTGGGTATTATTTATAAGTAGTATTTAATTTTAAATGAAAAATATATTTATAGTCACTAAATATTTTCGACCCTTTGTCACGAATGGTTGTAATCAAAATAATATATATAGCGTGAATACATTTTTTTCATTGGTAGGAGGTTGGTGTCATATAATTTATGAGCAATAATACTTTAGCCACCAACAAGTTATTTTATGAAAAATATTATATTTTTCTCACGAATTCAACCAATAGCAATAAATGTTTTTATTTCGTGACAAATTATGTTGCCGTAGTGACCATAGTGGTTACTTCTATTAGTTTATCCATAGAACCAATTGATCGGAATAAATTTTTATCCACGAGTTGTATTGTGGCTGATTAAGTGGTATATTCGTAGTTCTTACTATTTATGTTATGGCAAAAGTTTTTTGTGTTGAATTTTTTTTTTTTTGGTGAAAATTACTCATCTTAGTCCTATACTTTCTGATAAAAAAAAAAGAAATTTTTTCACAAATAGATTTGGTTACAAATAACTACTAGCCATCGAGTGAATAGTGGTAAAAAATATTTATCACGAGTTACATTCTTGGCAAATACTAAGAGATTTCAAAAACAAAAAATTGTCAAAATAAAAAACTGAGACTTAGCCAAAATTAATCATAACAAATAATCTAAATATAGGCTAAAATAAAATATCTTAACATTAGAAATCCAAATTTACACTTATAATAATTTAAAAAAAACATGTAAGATTGAGCTAACATGTTCAAAAAATAAATAAAAAAAACTCCCAAGAAGAACTCAAGAGAGGAATCTACCCATACATACACATACACCACACAACGACAAAGTTTTGTTAGTTACAATTCATATATGGTTCCACAAAACGACAATCATATAATCTATACAAGAGAATTCAAATTTTATAAGGTCAACAATGATCATTCCATTCAAAACTCATATGTTAATATAAGCTTCATACATATCAAATACATTCAAATTTTGAAACCAACGTCATCTTCATGCTTTACAAACTCACTAGTACAATTCTATCACATTATCCCAACACTTCAAAATAATCCATCTTCATCCCAATTAATTAATGAAAAATCCAGCTTTTCTAAACTAAGCCCCCAAATCAAACATAACTCATTTAGATCTGAATATTTACTACAAGAAAAATGGGCAGAAATAACTAATCTGTTGCATCCAAAATGACTGTTTTCGCTAGAAATAACTTTTTGCGATGTTCTTTCCTACCTTTTGAGACAAATTCTGGTATCGCAAAATGCCTATTTTCTTGTAGTGATTTTAATAAGTATTAACAAATGCTGCTCAGAATACATGCCATAACAAGTCGTGCACCTCACAAAAACTTTTGTGTGTTTTGCATTGTGGAAGGTCGATCTCATAATGGAAGAGGAACTGTACTGCTACGAGGTTCTTGAACTTTTATCAGAAATTTATCGGGAGTACCTTGCTTCCCATGTAGCCATTACACCAACTCCAACATGAGAAACATTCTATGCTTTTTACCATTTGATTGTTGACAACTGGAAAAGGCAAATAAATTTAGCACCACCAATGTAATTTAGCACCACCAATGATGCAATTATATGCTAACATTAAACCCTCCCAAACATAGAAAGGAGAAAGAAGAAGATAATCATGCAACATTAAACAATGGTTTATACTAGTAAAATATGTTGTAGAACAGCTAGATCAAATTGTTGCGAGGATTGCAGAATTCCCCGAATTCTTGAAACTTGATCTCGAAGCCCTATCATGCTTTCCTTTCTGACAATATTCTATCATTAGAGATCCAGTTGCATTGCCATTAAATATTAGACTCCTTTTTAGATCAGGGATAGAAGTGTATATATCAAACCATGAGGATATGTAATATGATGTTACCAAATGGAAAAAAAGAGTTAGCCCCCCTACCATAAGGATGCAACTTGTAATTTATCCAAACAAGCAGTGAAGTATCACTGAAAGGCAAACAATGTCTCTTAGTATCTATATGGCAGACCACTTGTCAAAAAGTATTATACAATTTATCTTTTTTTATTTATTTTGTTGGGGGGAGTAGAACAGAAAATGAAAAAAAAAATGTTATCCAGTATTGGATAGCAGAAAAAGTAACAAAAGCACAAAGGCTCTATCTTGCTTGAAGCCAAAAAAAAAAAAAAAAAAAAAAAAAAAGAATAAACATAAAAGAATTCTAAATACAAAATGCTTCAATAAAACCACTCCTCTCTCATTTATTTTTTCTCTTTGTCAAATTCAACTCAGTTCACTCACACCTATTTGATCAGATACCAAATTTAACCCCTCCCCACCAAACAAAAAAAAAATGTTACATTTTTCACTTCTATACTACCAAGGGTTTTATTTTGCATTATAAACTGCCAAACGAATACATTGCATCATCCAACTATTGCCGACTCTCAATTAGCAACCTCCATAAGAACGAATGGTTAAGATGGTATCACATTAGTAGTATCACATTAGTACACTAGCTTGTGCTTATGTAGCAGGCTCGGTATGATTATGTTGAATGGAAAAATCTAAATTATGAAAGTCATGAATCTTGGGCACCCCTTGCGCACTCCCGCATACCTGGGCATACCACACATGATAACTCAAATGGTTCTTCTATATGCAACCGGGGTGGGGAACCGTTGGGTAATCAGCTGAGAGAGAGAGAACAAAATAGAAAACAAACAAAAAGTAAGAAGAATAAATAGGTTAACACGACACAATCCAACTCGTTTTAACCCGTTTTTGTAAATGGATTGAACAAACTCGAAATTAACCTTTTTGACCTGATTAAATTTAGTATAGTTTTATATAAATGTTAAAATCACAATATTTATAAAAGTTATAAAACTAACTATAAATTTAAAATTACAATCCAAATAATAAAAATATTAAAATTAAAATTCTAACAATTTTATTGTTAGGTATAATGGTATAATTGTAAATTTAACTTTCTCAACAAATCATAAAGAGTTATAATTGGTCAAAATGGGTTGCCTATTATCAACCCATTAAACAATTGTATCTTAATGGGTCAACCTGTTTTGACTTGAACCCATTAAGACTAAACCTAAACTTATTGTTATCGTATCGTGTTCGTATTGAATTAACGAATTGTCACATATTGCCACCTCTACAAAATTGTTTTGAGTAAAGGAATCTAGGACAATATGGCTCTCAAATCTTAGCCTCGTGTCTTTTTTCTTGGTTCCAATTTGTTGAAGATTGAAGATTGGAGAGAAAAGAAGTGAGGAGAAGATGAAGAACTGAAATGAGAGAGAAAAAGCTACTCTTTTCTCATTCAAAATCATGTTAAAGAATACAAGCATATCATTCCCTTATATGTACAGACCTCTTCAAAGTCCACTATACTAAAGTAGTAAGCCAAACATTACATTTTATACACATATATCTGACTTTACACAATTCTGATAACATTGCAGAGTACTCTAGAGTACACTCTGCACTAGCCTTGTCTGTTCTGCATCCAACCTTCTTGCACTCTACACTGGCCTTGTCTGCTTTGCATCTAGGGCATGAGGAAATATGCCAAGTCCCTTTCCATTGCTGCATCTTGCTTGAGAATCCCCTTCAAGATGGACATAGATGTTGAGAACATCCATTTTGGACAATAGAAATTGGAAAGTGATGGCTAATAATGCCTTAGTGAGGATGTTAACCAATTGAAATTTTGAAGCTACATGAACCATTGTTATGGTTTCAGCCAAGACCTTTTTTCCGAATAAAGTGACAATCCAACTCAACATGCTTAGCCCTCTAATAAAAAAGAGACTATAACATTAAAGAGGTTTTTAGTTAAATGAATTACTGATTGACTATCACAATTGAGAGTTGCTGGTTTTTCTTGATGTATATTAAAATCTTTCAACAAGTAGATAAGCCAAACAATTTCACAACTCGTGTGTGCCAATGCTCTATACTCAATTTCAGCTGATGATCTAGACACAGTGAGTTGCTTCTTGGACTTCCAACTAATCAATGAATCTCCAAGAAACACATAGAGCCAGTTACCGACCTTCGTGTCTCAGAACAAGTTGTCCAATCCGAGTCACTATAAGCTTTGAGGTACATATCTGTTTTAGAGGAATAGAAGATACCTTACCCAATTGATCCTTTTAAGTACCTTAGAATTCTATGAGCTGTATGCAATTGTTCTTGTGCCGGCTTATCCACAAATTGACTCAAGACATTGACTGCATATGTGATATCTGGCCGAGTATTGGATAGATAGAAGAGTCCCAATTAGTCTATGATAGCTTGTAATATCATTCAAGTAGTCCATGGAAGAGTGAGATAACTTGTGAGTTGGCTCTATTTGTGTACTAATAGGCTTACTCCCAAGTAGTCCAGCATCTTCTAAAATTTTTAGAGTGTACTTTGTTTGACACAAATGAATACCAGAGGATGATCTTGCCACTTCCACTCCAAGAAAGTACTTAATGACTCCTAGGTCTCGAATCTTAGACTGAGAATGTAAGTGACTCTTGATGGATTCAATGACTGCCAAGTTGCCACTACCCAATATGATATCATCCACATACACAAGAAGAGCAACAAAACCAGACTTGTCATGTCTAGTAAACAATGAGTATTCTAATTGCAATTGATGAAAACCCATGGAAATGAGAGATAAAGTAAATTTTAATTCTATTGTCGGGAGGCTTGCTTCAAGCTATAAAGGGATTTGTGTAGCTTGCACACAAGTTTCTTACCTTGTGTATGAGACTCCCCCTTGAGCTGAAAACTGAGAGGAAGATCCATTTTTATATCTTCATCGAGATTGCTATAGAGGAATGCATTGTGGATATCAAGTTGGTTTAAGTGCCAATCATGGACAACAACAAGAGAAAGGAATAATCTCAAGGTAGTGAGTTTGGCAACGGGGCTAAAAATCTCTTAATAGTCAAAGTCTTCCCGTTGAGTGTATCCTTTAGCTACTAAACGGGTTTTGTACTTGTCAATACTGCCATAAGATTTTGACTTAGTCCTAAACACATACCTACAACCAATATTCTTCTGTTCAGGTGGTAAGGGGGTGATGGTCCAAGTATCATTAGCTTCAAGAGCTGAAAGTTCAGATTGAATGATTTCTTTCCAATGATTTGACACAACAGCTTCATCATAGATTTTTAGCTCATGAATGAGAGAGAGAGAGAGAGATAATGTATATGACTTATGAGAAGGTGATAAGCAAGTGTATGAGAGGTGGGAGGCAAAAGAGTGGATGGTTGAAGAATTATGTGTAGGATTCTGTGATAAGGCAGCAGCATAGTGATAATCATGTAAATAAGAGGGTGCATGCTTAACTCGATCAGATCTTCTAACAGGAACAACCTGGCCTTCGCTTGATCATTGTCTGGCCTTCGCTCGAGAGAGAGGTCGAGCGATGGTTGAGCGAGATCACTGCCTGGCTTCAGCTCAAGCGAGGTTTGAGGGAGATCACTGCCTGGCCTTCGCTCGAGTGAGAAGTAGAGCAATGGTTGAGCGAGATCATTGGGAGTGGAAAAAAATTCTGGTAGGGCTGGTGGTAAGGTGAGATTGAGAGAGTTTGGGTCTGAAGCTGATATGGAATCAAATTATTTGAAGATAAATGTGGATGCTAGGAAAGTAACATCCCGAGAAATTGAGGTGGAGTGAGTGTGCAAGTCATAGACTTTATAACCTTTTACCCCAGCTGGATAACCAAGGAATATGCATGGCTCGGCTCTAGGATCAAGTTTGGTTCTTGTATGTCTGAGAGTGGACATATAGCACAAGCAACCAAAGACTCTCAAATGGGCATAGGAAGGAATAGAACTGAATAAAAGTTCATATGGAGTTTTATTGCTCAAAATTGGTGTGGGAATCCTATTAATCAAATAGGTGGCTGTCAATATAGCATCACCCCAAAACTTTAATGGGAGATTAGTTTGGAAAAGTAATGTCCTAGCCAAATTTAGAAGATGTTGATATTTTCTTTCCACAACGTCATTTCGTTGTGGGGTATAAACACAAGTTTTTTGGTGTAGGATCCCATGAGTGTTGAAAAAATCTGGCATATGAATCTCCATACCATTGTCAGTTCTAACTTGTATAACTTTTGAGTTGAATTTGGTGCCTACCATTCTAATGAAGGATTGTAGAATTTGTTTGGTTTTAGGTTTGAACTTTCATTAAATGGACCCATATTACACGATTGCGATCATCAATAATGGTGAGAAAGTATTAATGTCCTTGCAAGAATGGTTGAGAATAGGGGCTCTAAACATCCTAATGTATTAAATCAAAGATTAAATCAGAACAAGTGGTGTTAATGGGAAAGGAAACTCTCTTTTGCTTAGCCAAATGACAGACAATACAATGACTTTGATCGTTAAACTTTACATCAGGAAACGAGGATTGAATTATATTTTATCATTTGATTTGATAAATACCCTAATCTAAAATGCTAAACATCAATTTCTGGTTGTTTTGTGGCATAGGCAACCCGAGAGTTGAGATTGAAATTTGAAGACTTGAATCCTAGAGAGCTGGGTAAAAGATAGTAAAGACCATGACTAATCTTAGCAAGTCCAATCATCATCCATGAAGAAAGGGCATGTATAAAGTAATGATCATGCAATAACACAATGCACTAAGAGGAGTTGTGAGTGAGTTTACTGACAGATAGCAAATTAAAAGTAAATGAGAGAATACATAGAACATTAGTGAGAATGATTTTAGGTGAGAGTTGCACAATTCCTATATGTGTGACAACGACCTGAGTGCCATTGGGTAGTTGGACATAGGCTTGTGTGGTGCAAGTGATGGTTGTGAACAGTGAAGGTGAACAAATCATATGATCTATGGCGCCAGTATCAACTATCCAAGGTGTTGAATGATGACTAGACACATTACAAAAATAATAATTAGAAGTTGGAAAAATGGGAGCATTGTAAGGTAGTATACCTGCGATATTGGAGTGGTGTTTGTGAGGTGACTTTGGCTGTTTGGGTGCAGAGGATTGATCATGACTAAGTTGTGGTGTCTCTCCATTGACAAGGGCCATGAGTTTTTGAACTTGGTCTTGAAGCAACAATAGTTGTGATGTTTCCCCATGTTGTTGAGCCTAAGAGAGGACCTGAGTTGCTACGTGAGCTGGGGTGAGGTGTTGTTGCCAGAGTGCACTTGTTTGGTCTTTGTAAACTTGAAGTTTGATGGAAAACCAACAAGTCTATAACACTTCTCTCAAGCATGCCCAACCTTTCCACAATGCTTGCATGTAACCTCAGCCTTTTCTCTTCCCTTAGTTTGATTGTTGATCACTGCCATTGCCGAGTATTCTGCCATAGGAAGAGCTTGTGTGCATGCCTCCCTCTGTCTCCCTTCTTGCAGGATCATGGAGAAAGTTTTTTCCAAAGAAGGAGTAGGACTCATAAGAAGAACTTGTCCCCTAATACTCTTATAAGAATCGTTCAAACCCATCAAAATTTTAAAAACATAATCTGAGATTTGTACCTCACCAACGGAGCCAAGGGCCTTACACGTACAGAGCCCACAAGAGTAGGATGGCAGCGGTTGATAGTTTCACAGCTCCTCCCACATGGCATTGAGTTGGGTGAAATATTCACTAACTAACTGAGTTCCTTGAACGATGGTTCCAAGCCGCTGTTGTAGCTAGTATATTCGAACATTATCAGGTTGAGAGAAGCGTGTTTTGAGCTTCTCCCAAACCTCTTTTGTAGAGCTGATGTAGAACACATTCAAAGCTATGTATTTTGAAATGGAGTTAAGAATCCATGAAAGTATCAGATTGTTGCAAAACAACCAGGGTACATAGAGTGGGTCAGAGAGTTTTGGGGTTGAGATGCTTCCATCAAGAAATCAACTTATTTTTGATTGAGATGGCTAAAATGAAGGAATAACTCCATGAGATGTAGTTAGGTCCTATGAGTGGAGGCGAGATTACGACTGTGTGGGTATTGTCGCTATGATAAAGGTAGAAGGGTTTGGTTGGGTCTTCTGTGGGTGATAGGAGAATGGAAGAATCGGCTGCCATTGATGATGATGAATGGAGCGACAAACTTTGAGAAAATAAAGTATTTGAGAACCAAAAATGCAGTACGTACCTATTTGAGAAAATAAAGTAATTGAGAACGAGGAATGCATTACGCACCTATTAAACAACCAGGAATGCAGTACGCACTGAAAGTATTTAAGAAAATAAACATTGAAAGATGAATGAAAGAGGAAGATCGTTAAACCTGTCTCTGATACCATGTTGCAGATTGAAGATTGGAGAGAAGAGAAGTGAGGAGAAGATGAAGAACTGAAATGGAAGAGAAAAGAACTATTCTGTTCTCATTCAAAATCGTGTTAAAGAATACAAGCATATCAGTCTCTTATATGTACAGACCTCTTCAAAGTCCACTATACTAAAGCAGTAGGACAAACATTACATTTTACACACGTATACCTGACTTTACACAATTTTGGTAACATTGCAGAGTACTTGTAGAGTACACTCTGCACTAGTCTTATCTGTTATACATCTAGCCTTGCTGCAGAGTATTTTCCTTCGTCTGTTTTCTTTCTGATTATGATAGTCAATTTTATGACTAAACTTGCTTCCAAAAAACAGAGAGAGGTTTGTAGGATCTTCATCATGGGTAAGAGAAAAAGTAGAAGTTGGAAGGCGGGGCTTTCGAGGGAATGGTAAGATTCATTTATGCATGCATACCACTTCAAGTATTACGACTAAGCCTTAAATCAAATTATAGTGGTGCTATAATTTGTCGCAAATTTTTTTTTCTATCCAGTTTATAAATGTTAGTGATCAATGCTAGTTGTGTAGAAATTATCAGATTAATGGCCTATCATTTAATGTTACATTAATAAATATTGAGAGAGAGATGATAAAAATGATGATAAATAGGCTTTTCGATATATATATACGATTCATACCATTCATGTTTGGTGTAGATTGATTATCCAATTCAGAGAATAAACATGAAAAGTACTTCACCAGTTGTACATGCATGCTGGGTACTCCCTCCTCTTTATGTCAATATGTTAATATCTAACCGATGATTCAAAGAAATGGTCATGATAGTTTATTTTGTGATCAATTTATGAATAATGCTAGAATGTGCAAGGCTCATACACTTTCTTTTGAAAAAAATATGATTCACTTTTAAAAAATAATTTCATCATATGAGTTCAGATTTATCTATATTTTTAAAGAGTCCCAGTTTGGACCGGTGTCACCGTTTTTCATTGTTTATTGGAGGCCAATCCAGATGTGACACGTAAGCAAGCTAATAAAAAAAAAAATTAGACGCATCGCAGACAATTCGCATCCTCTTCCCCGCCCCCCTCCCTCGGCGCGAACCCTTTCCTTCTGTTTCTTGGAATCGCTTCGCCCCCCCTACCACCGGAAGCCCTCTCCCAGACACCAGTATTTTCCAGCAAACGATATTGAACTGAAACCGATCCTTCAGAAAAGAAATCATAGAAAGCTTCAACGGCATTCCAAAAAACTATTCAAACATATTGCAGATATATATATCCTACTATGGTGGTTGTAATCATCAATATATTTGAGGTCTAAAGGAAGTCAAATGTTGTCTCTTTCATTCAACAAAACAAATCATGCTTTTTTGCCTTCACGTGATACATGAAAGTAGAGATAAACCTGTTGAATGCAAAACAAGATGCCCTCGAATTGTCCCTGGAAAATTCCGCTTCGATTGCCAAGAGACGAAGAAAACCACAATATTCACAAAAGCTGAGCCAAATAAGAAGATTTGGTTAAGTTCGGCATTGCAGTTACACAACAATTAAACTGTAACCACTTGCCAGAAAAGAAAAACCTCGATCTCTATTTCGCCAATTAGAAGAATGCTTTTGACTTCCTGTACAACTTATTAGATATAAATTACTTGAAACGGAGCAGAAAAGGGCGATTCCAGGATTTCCTTTTTTTAAGATTATTTTAATTTTCCTCCGCCTAAAAGAAAACCACAGACTTCGAATTGGAAGAAGCTGAAAGACGAGCACAAAGAGGGAGGGGGGGTTTCGTGACGGATTTGCCATGCCTGATTAGACCTTTGTCGCCGGAATGAGAAAGAGAGAGAACATACCTGTGATGAGAAAGAGAGAGAGGGCGAGAGAACGAGGGAGCCTTACGCAAGAGAAACAAAAGCTGCGGCGCCCGCGCGCCGGGGGGGAGGGAGGGTTATCCTCTGCGTCTCTTTCCCAGTGCACCCGTAGGCTGCTTTCTCATATGTGACTTTTTTATATTTGCTTCTGTTATATGTCATTGGAATGTAACTCCGGCCAGTAGGTTTCCTTTTTTTAAAAGAAATGCGAAGAGTTTACATATTTTATTTTATTTTATTTCAATAAAAAATCGTTTATATTTTAAGATTGTATTTCCATTGATCTGTCAAGCATTATTTATACATACATATAACAAAAATACATTTTGCAATAAAAAAAACTGTTGCAAAAAGTCAATTTATATACTGGGACAGAACTGATATGCTTTTCAATATAGTTGTAATCCTACACCAATATGCTTATCCGTCCAGTCCAATTCAATCCATTTATTTATTAGAATTTTGATTTTCTATCTTGTCTAGGGGTTTGCTTTTTATGGATTGAAGACATCGAAGTATATGTATATAATTTTTTTAAATATTATTTACATATTATTTTATAGAGTAGTTATATAACTTAATTATGTAATTTTGTCTAATTTATCCCTATTGAGTACTATATGTATTTGGAATATAATATGATATTGCATTTTTTAATTTTATTTTATCCAATTTCTAATTTTTAACTTTATTTGTGATGATTGCTAATTCTCATAGATAGATATGGGTAATTTTGATAATTTTCCAATTTTTTAAGGCTCTTTTCAAATACAAAATGTGCAAATAAAAATAAATAGTTGATATTCAAAAGTGTAAACATTGTGGGTTTTTTTTTTTTTTGGTGTGTGAAAAGATCGAAAATAGTCAAAATACCCGTTAGAAATGATTTTGAGCTTTTTGTATGTTTGGCCCATTTTACATCGGCCTGAATCGATTCGGACCGGTCGAATTGATTCAATCGGTCCAGTCTTGATTTGGAAAAGGGTGGGCCAAAGTTTTCAGTCCGTGAAGCCCCATTTCCCAGGATCTGATTGGACGGAATTCACTCCTACTTTGGACAGAGTTCATCATCCATTCAAACACTAAATAAGGATTGATTCCCGTGTTAAAATAATTAAAAATATTTTGTTATTATTCAATCCATTATTCATAATTAATACTAACGAGAATTTTCCCGTTGCGAAAATCTTGTTATAAATGCAACTATTTCCAATGAAAAAAAAAATATCGTAGCCAATATTCATTATAAAATATCATTTTTATTGCAGTGACATATCAAGATTATGCTTATTGGATATCATGCGTTTATTTAATTCCCATAATTCTTTATCTTTCATCCATATATATGTGTTTGACGTTATCTTTGCATTAATTTGATTGAGTAAATAAAAAACTAATCCTCTTTTTCCCTTTTTTTTTTCTAACATTCCTATTAATTCTTTGCTCCTTACATTTTTTTTCTTTTATTTTCTTTTGTTGGTTTGAATAATTTAATGGGACACAAGCAAATAGCATTTTAAATATGTAAAGTAGTATATCTTTGCTAAGCAGATTCTATAAAAAGACGATCCTCATTTTCTCAGAGTTTCCATTTCCGGGCTCCTTTCGACAACGTTTGTGCTAGGGTTCACCTAGGATGGCGAACGCCTTCCTTCTGATGGCCTTGCCATCGACGGGGCCAATGGACTAAAGTGGTATAGGGTCGGTTTCTTATGACCATGCAGTAACTCGACAGACAGAGACCTTTGTTTTCAAGATTCCCATGCGGTTTCCAGTAGATATCGACAATGAAATGGGATTCATATTTACAGAACAAGAAATGACAAGGTAGCAGAAGAATTTCGATTTGCACTGTAGTCAAGACGTGGGGGTTGATGGAGATACCAACGATAAGTGTCATGGACGAACTACATGTTCTGATCTTGATGAAAAACGAATGTTACTTTGTGCATGGATGGGCAAGGGAAGCTAGAACGTTGGGGGCTATTCCTTTCGACTTTTCAAATGGACAAAGGAGTTTGAATTACACAAGGAGTCTCCGTTGACTCCTCAACGGATATATCTTCCAGGGTTACCAATGCATTTGTACAGAAAAAGACTATCTTTAGATATTGGCATCTCGTTTTGGTCGATATCTAGGGATACTAATATTAAGCCTTCTTATTCTTTGGACAAGGAGACTAATGATCAAAATTTAAAATTGGGTAAAACAAAGATTTATGATTCTAATGTTGAAACTCGTAGTATGTCTAGCCAATCGACAAGTATAGAAAAGACGATAACAAAGAAGTCACAATGGGTGTCATTTCGACCTCAAAAGCTTAACCTATGATTGACACCATTATATTTTGGAATGTGAGGGGGTTAGGTTGTTCTAGAAGAAGGTTGAAGTTAAAAAGAAGAATGGAGTTATAGTTGCTTTTGCCGAGCCATTTTCTGATGAGTCCCAGATGCCAGGGTTGGGTAGGTGTTTGGCTACCAATTTTGACTGTTCTAATGAAGCCAAAGGTGGCAAGCTTTTGAGGTTTTGTTCAAGTCTACATAGATCATTACAAGGTGGTTTATTTGTGAATATAAATAGATTTTAATCACTTTTGTTTATGCCAAATATACTCAAGCTGAAAGAAAAGTTTTATACAGAGAATTGGAGGAGATCCAGGTGAATGATAAACCTTTGATTGTTTTGAAAGATTTTAATGCTATTCGTAGTGATGATGAGAGAATTGGTGGAAATCCAAGACCGTTATAGTCAATGGAAGATTTCAATGGTTGCTTAGATAGTTGTGGAGTATTTGAACTCTCTCATGGAGAAGACGTGTTGGTGAAATGGACAAGAAGTTCGTTCTAGAAGTTGGGCACGTCTAGACAGAACGGTCATCAATAATAATTTTTCCTTTCAGTTTATGTTTGCCCACCTTGATTATTTGGGGCGGATGACTTCTGATCACTGCCAAATGGTGGTTCTTTTTTACAGACAGTTGACATCTTATGGCCCTCCTCCTTTCCGATTTCAAAACATGTGGTGTTTACATGAGCTTTTCTTATCTTGCGTCGTTGATGCTTGGAACAAACTGGATTGCAATGAAGGTCTTTTGAAACTTGTAACTCGACTTAAACGTACTAAATTGGCTCTAAGGGCGTGGAAAAGGCGTTTTTGGTAGGATGGACCACATGATACAAGAATTTCAAGAGAGAGCTGATGCCTTGAAATAGCAATTGCAAAGTGGGTACTCCTAGGATGTTGAGTCCAATTATTTAGTGACAAAAGTTGACTTGGAATTATGGGAAAAAAAGAGGCTATGAGACTAGGCCAACTTGCAAAAAAGAAATTGATAACAGAAGGTGATCAAAACACGAAATATTTCCACTTAGTGATTAATCAATGCAGTCAACAAGGTTTTATTTCTAAAATGACTATTGATATTGGGAAAGCTTTAGCTAGTCCAAAGGAGCTTCATATGGGTGCCATGGAATGTTTTCAAGAATTTTTCACAGGAGCTTTTAACGTTGAGAATCGATTTTGTCTACTTTAATTCATGCTTGTTACTGAAGATGAGAACCATATGCTTTGTATGGTCCCATCGGAAGAAGAGATTAGAGAAGCACTTCTCTCCATTCCAAAAAATAATAGCCTCGGGTCTAATGGTTTTGGATCGCATTTCTATACTACTTGCTCAGATATTGTTAAAAATGATTTGGTGGAGGCGACAAGTGACTTTTTTCGTGCTATGTCGCTGCCCAGGTTTTATTCTTCATTTTTTATTGTTTTTATTCCTAAAGTTTGTGATCCAAAAAGTTTTGATAAATTCTGCCCTATTATTCTTTGTTTAATGGCATACAATTTATTTTCAAAGATTATCATTAAATGGATGATGGGGCTCCTGCATAAATTAGTCTCCTCAAGCAAGGGGCATTTGTGCCTGGGAGAAGTATTTTTTAAAATATCACTTTAACTCAAGAAATGATGCACTCTTTGAATAAAAAATATGTGGGTGGCAATGTGATGGTGAAAATTGATATGGCTAAAACTTATGATCAGGTAGATTGGGGTTTTCTTTTAAAGGTGTTCAGAGGCTTTGGTTTTTCTAATAAGTTTTGCAATTTAATTGGGGAGTGTGTTTGTTCTACATGGTTTTCAATCATGATGAACAGAATCTTTAAAGGTTTCTTTCAACCTACTTGGGGTTTACGTCGAAGAGATTTTTATCTCCTTATTTATTTATTGTGATGGAGGAAGTCCCTACAAGGTTGCCAAGGAAAAACTTTAAGGAAGGTCAAATTGGTAGATTTTACCATCCGGTTGATTTGCTTATTTTTCTTAAAAAGATCCGTAATGATGCTCATGGAGACATTGCAAATCTATGAAAGATGGTCGGGTCAGTGTATCAATAAAGATAAATATGCTTTCTATCCTTCTAAGCTTACTAATCCTTCCTGTAAGCTTGCTTTGATGAGATTAATGGGTTTAAAGAGTGCACTTTTCCAGTGATTTATTTGGGGGTGCCAATTATGGTCGGGAGGCTTACGACGAGAGTCTTGAAACCTCTTGTGAATAGAATTCGTAATAAGGTGGCGAGGTGGAAGTCCAAATGTTATCACAAGGGGGTCAACTTATTTTGCTTCACCATGTACTTTCCAGTATGGCTATATATTTCCTCTTGATCCTTAATGTGTCGTCAGTTATAAGTCATAAGATAAATTCTGTTTTATCTATGTTCTTTTAGGGAGAAAGCAATGGAGTCAAAAAGATGAAATGGAGAGCTTGGCCAAAGCTATGTAAACCAATCAATGAGGAAGGTTTGGGGTTGAGGGACCTTAAAGAAATTCAATGTGCTTTTCACTTGAAGTTTGCTTGGAGGATTATGTCAATGAATAATCTGTGCAGTGATTTCTTCAGGGCTAAATATTTAAAGTCTGAGTATTTGTTGTATGCACATGCGAACCCTTCGGGTTCCAGATTTTAAAAATACACTCTCTCTGTACTCCCTAAAGTTGTGGAAAATATGCGAGTGTTGGTGAGATGGGGAAATGTTTCTTTTTGGTTTGATTAATGGCTTGCCTCGGGTCCTCTTTCAGCTCATGTCAATGATATCTAGGACAACAAGCTAAAAATTAAAGAGTTTAGTCAGACAACTTGTGGAGACATGATAGGTTGGAAGAGCTAGTATGAGGTGATATAGCTGCTTAGATTACTCGTAATATCCCAATGGGCAAAACTGACCTGGGTCTTTTTATTTGGAAGCCATCTAAGGATGGAAAATTTTCCTCAGCTAGTGCTTGGGATATGGTTCGATTGAGAGGGAAACCTCTATAATGGAATGAGTGGATTTGGCATAAAAAACTTTCGAAAAAGGTATCCATGTTCTTTTAGAAAGCTAGATTCATTGCTCTTGCGGTTGATGAGAAGATTCAAAGTAAGGGTGTTTCTTTGGCCTTGTATTTCGTTTGTTGCACTAAGAAAAATCTAGAAACCATTGATCACGTCCTAAGTGGGGGAGAATTTGCGCATAGACTATGGGAAAAAGTGAGCGTCAAAGTGGAGCTTCCCCGTCGCCTTTCACTACCTGGTAGGGAGAATCTTGGGTTGGTTTAGATGTGCACAAAGGTCTTCTGTCAAAGGGTTAATGATTGGTTTTCTTCCTCGTTTGATATCTTGGAGATTTTGGATAAGGAGATGTCAAGCTTGCATGGAAGGGGTGCATGAATCAGCTGACATTGTGTGGTGGTCGGTGAAGTATTTGGCTCAGAAACATAGCAGGTGATCTTACGGCGTCATTTACATTATCATCGCATGATGAACAAATTCTGGGCAATCTAGGTGTGCCTAAACTTGTTCTTGTTATCCATCCTCATAAGTTGGTTGCTTGGAGGAGACCCCTACTTGGCTGAATGAAATTAAACTGTGACAGAAGTTGCCATAGAAATCCGAGAAACAGGGGGAGGCGTGATAAGGGACAATTTTGGTAGGGTCTAGGGGGCTTTCTCCGTTCACTTTGATTTTGACACAAATAATGAAGCAGAGCTAAAATCTATTCGAGAGGAAGTGGTTTTGTGCAAAAGGTCAAATTTCTTCAATCTAGTCGTTGAAAGTGACTCTAAATTGGTAGTGGATTTGCTTAATCAAGGAAGATGCAAGATTTAGTATTTGTGAGATTTTTGGGAAGAATTACTTAAAGAGCTTTAAGATGTGAACTTCATGGTTGTTCATCAACTTTCAGAAGAAAATCAAGTAGCGAATTTTCTAGCAAAGCAAGGTGAGGAGGGCAAAACTATCTACTATGAAGGAGACTGAAACTTGCCTAAAATGCTGAGGGGGTTTGTTGGGATAGACAAGTGGGGTCCTCAAAGTTTTAGACTAGTATAAAGTTGAAGACAAACAACTTTTCATCAAATTTTTATGGTTTTGTGTGTTTTTGGTAGTTGTTAGTTTTTTACTTAGGCTTATTTAGATTTCTATTGTGGTTTTTATATAGACCTGTTTAGATTCTTTTATTGGTTTGGTTTAGTTTGTTTTTTCTTAGATTGATGCATAAGATGGTTTTATTGATTTATTTGTAAATTTCAAGTGTCTGACTTGTTACCATGATATGATTTCGCTACAAGTGAAAGCTATTAATAAAATTGGAACAGAATCACTATTAAACATATGACCTTTAGCTAGAGGTGGTAATATATTACACGATCTGTTAACTCAACACGAACACGACACGATAATAACGAGTTAGGGTTTAGTCTTAATGGGTTTCGGGTCAAAATGGATTGATCCGTTACGACACGATTGTTTAACGGATTGATAGCGAGTCAACCTGTTTTAACTCACTATGACACGTTAAGAAAGTTAAAATTACAAGTATACTTTTATATTTAAAAGTAAAATTATTAGAATCTTAATTTTGATATTTTTCTTTTTTAGATTGTAATTCATACTTGTAATTAGTATTATAATTTTTATAAATATTGTAATTTTTAACATTTGTATAAAATTATGCTAAGTTTAATTAAGTCAAACGAATTAATTTTAGACATATTCAACACATTTACATAAACAGATTAAAACGTATCATACTTTGTCATGTTAATTTATTTCATAATATTCACTAATAGATTATAACGGATTGACACGACACGACACGTTATGTTAATGAGTTGTGTTAGGGTCTGAGATTTTAACACGATAAGTTTAATGGGTCGGATTAGGATTGACCTATATAATCTAATATATATGTCTTGACACGACATGAACACGACCCGTTGATACGATTTGACATCTCTACTTTTAGCTCTTCTTAAAAGAGAGAGAGAAGCAGATTCTATAAGACACAGGCAAATACCAAGAAATATTTGATTTTCACGAACATTACCGATCTTTGGTTAGGATAGTTTTTTTTTTCTCCAAATGGGAATGATGTAATTAGTTTGTTGGACCATGTAATTAGTTTGGCTCCTGAAATTTCTCTAGATTGGGCTACATATGCGGTGAAAATGAACGATACTTTCCCAACTATGTTCAGAAGGGCCGTCTACCCGTTAAGAAAAAGCCCATTTTAGCCCATAAAATGAACCAATGGCCTTCGATTTAGGATTTAAATGTGAGAGCCGCATTGGGCCTCTCTTGGACTTGGAAAGATCTAGAAAAGGTGCCATAAACTTAAGTGTAATTTGAACAATGAGTTGAGATAAGATGAATTAAGATAAAAGTTAAAAATTAAATAAAATATTATATGTATATATATAAACACAACATCATAGAAAAACGTGGACGTTATAAAAGATTAAGGGCCATTGCATGAGATTTATAAATATGGCCTGCTCTGCCTATTGCCTCAGCTACATTGCAAGGGATTATAAAATGGCCTGCTCTGCTTATTGCCTCAGCTACATTACAAGGACTAATAACAGTAAACTGAAAAAAATTAAACAAGAATTGCGCAAACCAAATTCAACTTACCTTAACTTATTTTGAGAAGAAGCAAGGTATAGGAGAATCTCCCATGAAAAGACAGGAAGGAAGAAATATACTATATTTTCCACTTTCAAAACTGAACTTATTCAAACAATCCAATGGGGGCTTAAGGACTTCTAAGGGAGGCCTCTTCATTAAGTTTTGGGTTGCTGAGAAATAGGAAGAATTAATTCCTGTCAACCAGAAAAGAACAAAAAAAATTAGCCCTTGATCTTTTGCACTCAGTTGTAAACATTAATTCAGTTATGGAGAACCAATGAAGATGAAGAATGATGCCATTACCTGAGAATAACGTACATGATCATGATGCAAATGGGAGGATTTTACAATGGTTTCCCACTTAGTATTAGTGGACGATGTCTTAGGATCCTCCCTTTTAAGATCCACTCGAGTGCCAAGATTTGAAGGTAGGATTGGATAACGCATGGAAACGGAAGGCAACTTACGCCAAAGCCAAGACTCAGAAGGTGACTTTGGCAAAGGAAGGTGGGCAGGGGACCGTACAAAACTAGCATCAGCAATTCCTATCTTATCTGCTTTATGAATTTGATCACTGCTAAAATTTAGATGATTTCCTTCAGTAGTCAGTTTTGAGCATTCCAAGTTAGATCTTCTATGAAATCCTTCATTCTGTCCAGAGCCCTCAATCTTGACTTCTTGGCCTTTTGAATGTGATATTTTAGACACATTAGATATATCAGCATCAATGGACACAAAGGGTTCTAATATGCTCCCTTCATTTGAAATATTTAGGCATTGTATATCTTGGTAAACGGATTCATCAGTAGTAGTTTCTTCCAACCCCCTTCTCTCTGATGAAATGTCCAGATACTCACCAGCAGAATTAATCCATCCCTGGCTAACTGAGGAGCTTGAATTTGAACATGATTTTTCTGCATTATTTACAGTGTCTACATACAATGTCTTCTCAACTATTGGGCTCATTGATCCTAATTCTTGCTTATTTTTGTTGCTGCCTCCAGTATGCTGACTAAACCTGTTGGCTTTGACATTCTCAACTTCATTGGGCATGCCAAGGAAACTGACTGATCGACGAAAGGGAGACTGAGGTGCTTTGTTCTTGTAGGGAGATACTCCAGCACCCCTTGAACGTGTGTATGGAGATAGCCTAACTGTTGTTTCCAGTTCCCCAGACCGTGTTAACCGACTGGATTCACTAATATGTTTTTTATGAACCGTATGCAGTTCAGCCGATTGAACTCCAAAGTCAGATTTGGACTTATCAACAGCATTCCAAGAAAGCTGAAAATAGACAAGACTGAAAGCATTAAAATTGACTTCCACTAGTTACAGCAATAACATGAAACATAAAGAGAAAAGGAAAATGGAATGTTTACCTTTTGGGCAGTTTGACTGTGAGACTGAGTCATTTTCTCTGGCCTTACAATGTCACGGGTGGAACGCACAGGAGTGAGAGTCCTCAGTTTCATCCCCGGCACTGGACTTAAGAGGCACAAAGAACTCTTAAAGCATAGTCGCGGGAATAGCCCACAACCTTTAGTTGAATTATAACCAGGATCATCATACTCGTAGTCTTCATCTTCACTTTGTTCTTCCTCTTTATTTTGGCCAAAGAGTGGTATAATGTCATACCGATTTTGATATGGTAAAAGCCTCCTATCCTCACTAACCACTCTTTCAACTTTTCTAGGTTGCTCGAGTGGAGCACCTTGCCTCCTTGATGCATATTGAGGTGGTTCTAAAGCCATTGCCCTGGCTGCAGGTAAGAAACGACTCATCATAAAATCTCGAGTTTCTGGATCTGTAGAGAATGTTCCGGAAGGCTTCACATCTGGACCATCTGACCCACTCAGACCACTTGCACTGTAGTTCATGGAGAATGAATCCGTAGGAGACAGGGTATCTTGTGCATCAGAATAAACATCATCATCGTCCTCCAAATCTGAATCCCCCTTCTCATTCATCCTCTCTTTGGAGCATTCCTTGTCATTTAAGAAATTTGGTTCAACTTGACACCTTAATCTATCTGCATTGTAACATTCTTTTTCTAACCTTGAAGGAGGAAGTCTTGGAGTAACAGAGGCCTCATCAGGAGGCTGAGGTCCAGGTCCACTGCTATCCTTGGCTCTTCCTGGGATCCTCTCCCAGCGAAAAGGAACAGCAACAGGTTCTGTTACTTGCTCCAAATCAAATTCTGATTGATAAAGAGGAAGAGGAAGTTGTCTGTTGGGCAGAGGATTCTCAATTATTTTCCTATTTCCTCTATCTTCAGATGCTGAGGGTGAAGCAAATCGCCTCACAGACAGAAGTGGTGCATTGAAATTCAGTTTTCTTTCCCCCATCAAAAATTACAGCCAATTGAATTCTATGCAGTCCCTTTTAGTTCATAGTCCTCCAATTGACAAAATCATAGGCATTTAGAAGATATGATGGAAATATCATCCTAAATCCCTCCAAACACCATTCTCCGCAAATTCTGAAATTTCTCAGAAGGTATAATCATTAGAATATATAAAACCACAAACATACTAAGCATGCCGCAGGAAAAAGGACCCAGAAGAAATAAAATAAAATGAAGCTGGTGATATTTTACTCCAATATAGCAAAATCCTTAAATAAAAACACTGGAATACCATTAGCACTTATAGTTCTCAGCTGCAAACAGGAATTCGAAAAAGAAAAGCAAAAGAAATAAAAATCTGTAGAAAATATAGCATAATAGAGAAAGATCCGGTTCTGAACATCAGATTTCATAATTTTGTAAGTAAGAGAAGATATAAAACCCCCAATTAAGCTAAGCCTAGGAGTTTATCTCCTTTTCTATACTGATCTGAGCATTTAAGAAACTGATACCGGAATAAAAGAATCAGTCAGACAATAAATTCTCAGATACCTAGAATTTCTAATTTCTGTTGACAGTTAATCCTGAACCAAGCATAACAACCATTGATTAGATAACTTAGATTTCACCTACCCTACCCAAAGTGATACTAAGAAGAACTAGTGTTTTTCTTTGTAAAAAGAAGAAGAAAGAACCACTGTAAATGAACTACAAAACGGTCATTGAAATCAAGTGAAACATGACTTTCTTGCCCAGATTTTAGTTTACTTCAACAGTCTCATTCTGAGTAAAAAAGAAAAAACTGAAGAACAACAATACCAGATGGTTCAAAAAAAATGAAGAACTTACAATCGAAAAGAAAGGAATACATCCAACTTGAAGAGTTTCATGCACTATCAAAATTGCCAATCACTGATTGAGTTAAGAAAGATTACCAAAGAAAAAAAGATATAATGTGAGAGATCACCTAAAATGATGCCGTAGACTCTGGAGGAATGAGTGAAAACAAAGAAAAGCCGAGAGAGAGAGAGAGAGAGAGAGAGAGAGAGGACCTTAGTGGCGTTAGTGCTGCTTTTGCTTTCTTCGTATTTGCGCTCGATAAGAGTACGGTAACCGAGCAAACTGACCCTGAGCTTGAACTGAAGGATAAAGTAACCTCTTGTGGCTTTGATCGTTGTCGCGTTTGAAGACACGCGCCTTTTGATTTCTATCTTCAGTTTTAGTAGTTATAAAAAACATAAAAATAAATTAATAAATTAATCTAATTTGATATGATATATCAGATAATAAACTTATTTTAATTATAAAATAAATTTAAGAAATATTTTAAAATCACATTAATTTATATTTTTTATATATATATATTTTTTGTATTTATAATAAGTCTTATTTAATTTACAACAATGATTCTCCCTGGATGCGTCTTCTATTAAAAAATAAAGAGTAGAAGAGAATAGAAGAAATGGGACAGGGCAGGACAGGGCAGGGGCCAGGGCGTCCGTGACCGTGAGAGTTTTATTATTAATATTATTAATTCAATAGTAATGTAATTAATATGGTTGGTAATAGGGGAGGTGTAATCACGGACGAACAGTTGGGAAACAGAGACGGTGGTAGTTAGAGTCAACCGTCGTATTTTTGCCAATTAGTGCGGAATGGACCCGCATGTTTCACTTCACTCTCTCATCATTCCATCATTCTTAATAATGATTTTATTATCCCTATAAAAAAAATAATAATAATAATTTTATTACCACTCACCCACACGCAGACACGCGTATTAAGGTTCTTCTTTCAAGGCAACTTTCACGTTAGAAGCTGCATCCCAATTGCCTGTTGGTTGGTTGAAACCTTTCCAAGTTATCGACTTTATTTAATTTTAGTTTGGGTAATCCTGCGATGTTCATTTTATTTGGTATTTTTATTTAATATTTTTTAGAGAAGTAATTATTAATATATTAACATTTTTATATATTTAAAAAAAATATTTTAATACAATAAAAAAATATAAAAGAAAAATAACAAAAAAAATCATTATTTTTTCTATTTTTTTATTATTTTAAAATATTTTTAAACAATATAAAAAAATATCAATACACTAATAATTATTTTCTTAATCATTAAATAAAATTAAAAATTAAAAATTAAAAATTAAAAAAAAATTAAAATACAAGAAGTATCAAATAGATATATCATAATAGCATTTTCCTTTTAGTTTATATTCAGTTATAGATTTGATCTCATTTTATTATTTTTATTTTTATTTTTTAAAAGTTTTCTATAAAATATAAGAAATAATTAAAATTTAATATAATATTTTATTTAATATTTAAATTTTATCTAAAATTATCTCATCTCATCTCACTATCTAAACAAAATCTTACTCTCCACTAATTTTATTAGAGATTGACTATTTATCACATTCACACACCATACATAATACTTATTTTTATTTTATATTTTTTAAGTTTTTCTGAATTTTATTTTTTTTAAATTAATTAAAATCTTCTACTTATTATCATATATTTAGTAAAAAAAATTATCTATAATATATAATATGAAGATGAAGAGTAAAATTTTCATTTATTATGCTCTCTTTATATTTTATTATTTTAAGTTGCATTTATTAATGACACATTCAAATTGTCATTCTTTTCTTATATTTCCCTCAATTACGGACAGCACATAAATCAAGGAGATTTTCGGAGCTGTTCATTCATATGTCCCTCCCCCGTAGGTGGCCTTTAGAGATTTTTGTCGGTCCACCAATCCTGACTATGTGATGAAATTTAATATTTTAGAAAGGAAAAAAAAATCCACATCCATTCCGCATCCAAAAGTATCAATTTGACATTATTAAAGGATTATGTAAATAAATATAAGTAGTAGCATTTGGATCGATCTAAAGCTATTTTGCTAGCTTATTTGGCATTTATTATAGGCCCAGTACCTTGATCACATTGTTCTCATGCAGAAGTGGAAGTAGAGAGAGAGATGCGGTGTTCTCATGTTCTTAGGTTTCAAACATTCGAAGGAAACTTCTTGAATACAGACATGGACCAAGGGACTTTACCAATTGTTATTTTGATCCATCTCATTGTAATATTTGAAAACTTCCGATGACTAAGCTCAATGAAAAATTCTAAGACCACTCTTAATGGATTTTCTAAAACTTATTTTTATGTAAAATTTGAAAAAAAGTAGACTAAAAGTATTTTTTAAAGAAATGTGATTACTTCTTTCATCTAAGAAACGGAGTTTATAATGTGACTTATTGAACTAAGACAACTCAGTTTACAAGCTAACTAAATGTATATTAAACCACAGCTTTTAATTCTCAACAGACCAAAGTCTGTGAGATTAAACTACTGCTATAAGTAGTATACTAATATCTCATCTTCCAAAGGATGAGAGCACTTACATTCTATGGACCTCAGTTTGGGATACTATTTATTCAATATAACTTTTTTTTATACATATAATATTCACAAAACAACAAACAAAATTACAAAATACATACACAGAAAATGAAAACAACAATCCAAGGTTATCTGTGGTGGCGGGTGAAACCCACAAGCAACTCTAGGAGTGATTCGCCACTACGGTGTTAGAGCTCCAATGTCCCGGATCTAATCTGCACCGCCGACAGCCAGCTGATCCACCAAACAGAGAACATAAAGAGAACAAACTCTCTTTCTGTTGCCGTGCATGAATAGCACGCATCACGCCACTCTTCAAAAGCTCTCGACGACGACCAGATCTACGAACTGGTAGAGCGGCGCCACCGCGCTTGTTGGCCTTAGGAATCCCGAAGCTCACGAACCAGCTTACCGAGCCTTCAAACGCCGTAAACCACTGTCAAAATCAAAACCAAACATGGTGGCAAGGAAAAACCAAAGAAAAGAAAAGAAAGAAAGAAAAGGAAACGAAAGAAAAGAATGGGAAGACGAAGCAGGAGTTTCGTTCCCCTTTACTGATCACTTTTTTGATTTTTGAAAACCTATAAGAAAGAAATCGCCAGAGAAAACGAGAAAAAAAGAGAGAGAGATAAGTAGTCATTCCAAAAGTGCTTGATACAAAGGAATATGTATTTTACTATTTATTTTACATTTTTTTTATAGTGTTCAACTACATATAACATGAACAGTTAACAAATGTAAGTACTTATTATTTATTTTCTTTTTTTTCATGTACTTTATCTTTCACAATAGTTTCTCTCTCTTTATACTAGTTCTCTAATAAAATATTAAATAATATAACATTTAAATAATCACTATAAAGAAATAGGTATTTATGACATTATAATTGTAATTAAAAATATTATTTTGATGAAAATAGACTGTTTTAATCGTAAATAATTTTTCTAATTATAATTAAAATATTACAAATACATTTTTCTTTTCTTGTAGTAGATATAAATAAAAAAAATAGATAAATTAGTATATAATGTATTTATAAACATTAGTATATAAAATAGAAAAATGAATTTTAATGACGAATTTTAAAGAATAGGTTACACAAATGATTAAGACTGCTCTAACATATATTTATTTATTATTAATTTAATTATTTTCTTTTTATTATTTCTCCGTCGATAGATAAATAAACGATAGCATTTTAGTTTTCAATCATTAGATGCCGTAATACAAATGACAAAAGTTGATGATTAGAAGGATAACCAATAGCAACAGTGTGATTCTTAATAGATCTGAATTGAACAAAAAGTATAATCGAGTAGTGGGCCTTTACACCAGACACATCCATGTGACATAATTTAAATTATAAGATTTAAAATTTAAATTTATCTCTCAAATTAATTTATAATAAAATTAAAGACGTATTGTTGCCCGAGAAACTTCAAATTAGACACAACCAGGTGGAAATTTGGTAATATTGTTGGAGTCTAGCATCGCATATTGAAGGAATGGAGCTAAAGTTCATAGAAGAAAAGGCCAATGTTAAAACTGACATTTAACATTAGTTAGTTACTCTATATGTAATTCTGCTCTATAAATAGTTATAAAATAACTCTCAGATGATAATTTAATACACAGTTTCTATTCAATCTCATCTTCTCTCTATTCTTCAAGATTTTATTTTCAGAATTTTTGTTCTTAACATGGTATCAGATTAGAAAATTCTGCACAATTATAATTTCTATTTTGGAAAATTTGTCTGCGCTACATCTTGTAGTGATATTTTCCAGCACAATTTCTAAAACTGTGATTCTTGTCTCATTTTTTATATGGATTCCGATAGTTCTGAAGATTCTCACAACTCTGTAGTTTCGAATCCATCAGACAACTCATCAAGTCCATATTATTTGCATCCAAGTGACAATTCCGAAGCTTTAGTGGTTTTAGAAGTCTTTACTGGGGATAACTATGTCGCCTAGAGCCGATCAATTACAATTGCTTTGTCTGTCAAGAATAAGGTAGCTTTCATTGATGGATCTATTCTACCACCAACTAATTTACACTACATGGATGAGGGCTAATAGTTTGGTGTTGTCTTGGTTGATAAATTCAATCTCTAAAGACATTTGAAATAGCTTACTGTATGTTAATTCATCTCGTGAGCTTTGGAATGAGTTAAAGACTTGGTACCTAAGAAGCGATAGACCCAGAGTAATTCATCTTGAAAAATCCTTGAGTTGTATTAGTCAGAGATCATCTTCCATCACAGAGTATATTTCAGTGCCTTTAAAATTTTATGAGATGAGTATGTAAGTTTTCGTCCTTTTCCAACGTGTACTTGTGGGAAGATGTCACATTGCACCTGTAATCTTTTCAATATTCTTTTGCAAAGGCAGCAACCAGATTATGTTTTGAAATTTCTGATTGGTCTAAATGATTCATATGCATCCATTAGATGTCAGTTACTCCTTTATGTCCCGCTTCCAAATATGGCAAAGGTTTTCTCCTTAATACTTCAAGAAGAAAGCCAAAGACAATTGACTAATTCAGTCTCAAATGAGACTCATGCGTTGATGGTGAAACAGTCTAATCCAGCAACAAGATTTTCAAAAGAAAAATCCTAGAAGTCTTTGTTGCGTTACACACATTGTGGATATAATGGACACATTGTGGATATTGCTACATGGATATAAAAGGCAAGAGAAACCATGCTGCTAATGTTTTTGTTTCGACTGATCAAGTCTGTGACCAGAACAAAGAAGAGCCTCACATGGTTTCTTTAACCACTAAAGAGTTCAATAAGCTTCTAGCTATTGCAAATGCATCTCAAAACATAACATCTCAACCTTCAAATACGCAGAACATAGCATGTAATATTGCTACTTCCTCTCAATATTCTGGTAAATTCTATTGCAATTCTATTTCTATTTCAATATCAGACCCAAAATGTCCTTGGATTTTAGACACAGGTGCAACAAATCATATGATCTATACACCATCTTTCTATTGTTTTCCTCCTAAACATATTTCGACATCTATAAATTTACCTAATGGGCAAACTATACCAACTACACACATTGGCACAGTTTGTATTTTTAATAATCTATTTTTACAAAATGTGTTGTGTGTACCATCATTTACCATTAATTTGCTATCTGTTTCTAAACTAACCCAAATATCCAATCTTTGTTTGTCGTTCTTTGTAACTCATTGTATTTTACAGGACCAATTAAAGAAGATGATGATTAGGATTGCCTTTGAAAAACATGGTTCTATATCATTTTGTAACTGCTACAAATCATAAGTCTAGTTCAACTCATTTTTCTGCTACTTCTCAAAAATCCTTTGACATATGGCGTTATAGATTAGGCCATGTATTTTTTACCAGACTTTCTTCTATTAAAAACATAGATTCTTCTATTTCTATGGATTATAAAAGTGTATGTGAAATTTGTCCCTTAGCAAAGCAAAGAAAATTGCATTTTCCTATATCAAACACAAAAACTAATAAAATGTTTGATTTGATTCATTATGATATATGGGGTCCCCTTGCTACTAAATCTTACTCGAGTTATAGATATTTTTTAACAATTGTTGATGATTTTATAAATTGCACTTGGTTTTATATGCTCAAAGCCAAGTCTGATATTTCACCTCTACTTAAGAATTTCTGTAACATGGTTTAGCACTTAGTTTAATGTTGTTGTCAAGGTTATTAGATCAGACAATGGACCAGAATTCTCTCTTACAGAATTTTATAATCAAAATGGGGTTTTACATTAGAAAACTTATGTAGAAACCCCCATAGCAAAATGGAAAAGTAGAAAGGAAACATCAACATTTGCTAAATACAGCTAGAGCACTCATGTTTCAAGCAAACATTTCACTAGTTTTTTAGTCTGATTGTGTTCTTACTGCAGCTCATATTATAATTAGAATACCTACTCCTATTCTAAATAATAAAACCCCTTATGAAATGATATTTAATAAAAGGCCAAGGCTAAACCACTTAAAAGTATTTGGTTGTCTCTGTTTTGCATCTACACTTCAAAACCATAAACACAAGTTTGATCCTAGAGCCATTAAATGCATCTTTCTCGAGTATCCTTCTGATAAAAAGAGTTATAAAGTAATGGACTTGAATACTAATAAAATTTTTGTATCTATAAATGTTATTTTTTATGAAAATTTTCTTCCTTTTACTAATATACCTATTAGTCCAGAAAATCATTCCTTTATGTTCCCTCCATCAGAAAATAGCAACTTTTTTTATTTTTTATTTTTACTCAACCTACATCAACAAATTCAAATACTAATGAATCTACTCATGTTCCTCATGATGGCACAACTAATCATTCACATGATGATAGAACTGTTTCTAATAATATGCCACAACTAATGAGGTCTACTCAAATTAGATAGCCACCTAGTTTCCTACGAGATTACTACTACAGTCAGGTTACATCTACTAAAGCATGTTTAAATGATGGCACTTGCAAAGGTAATTTCTATCATATTTCTCCTTTTATTTCTGCAAGTAGATTGTCATCTTCTTATAAGGCATTTCTTGCTTCAATAACATCATCATGTGAACCTAAGTCATATAAACAAGCTACCCAATTTCCCGAATGGCAAATGGCCATGAAAAATGAACTTAATGCTTTGGAATTGAATAAAACATGGGAGCTTGTCACTTTTCTCGAAAATAAACAAACAATTGGTTGCAAATGAATTTTTAAAATTAAATACAAATCTGATGGCATCATAGAAAGACATAAAGCAAGATTAGTAGCAAAATGTTACAATCAACAAGAGAGACTAGGTTTTTTTTTATACTTTTTCACCTGTTGCCAAAATCACTTCAATAAGGTTGTTGCTTGCTGTTGCTGCCATTAAAAATTAGCATATTCATCACCTAGATGTGAATAATGTATTTTTGCATGGTGATTTATATGAAGAGGTTTATATGGATTTACCCCCTGGATTGCCAAACCAAGACTTTTAAAAAGTCTTTATGGACTTAAACAAGCATCTAGGCAGTGGTTTGAAAAGCTATCTAGTTCTCTCATTAGTTATGGTTTTATTCAAGGTAAATCTGATTGTACATTGTTTGTTAAAAAGTCAGATTCATACTTTATGGCTTTACTTGTTTATGTTGATGATGTATTGTTAACAAGTGATAGTTTCGAGCAAATTCAATTATTAAAGAACTTCTTACATGACAAGTTTACAATCAAGGATTTGGGTTCATTGAAATGTTTCTTGGGAATAGAAGTGGTCAGATCCAAGACTGGTATATCAATCTGCCAAAGAAAATATGCACTCGACTTATTGCAAGACACTAGCACTATTGGATCAAAACCAGCTACTTTTTCTATGGAGTCAAACATCAAACTCGCTACTGATAATTCAAAGCTATATGAATATCCATCAGAATATAGGAGATTGATTGGAAGATTGTTATACTTGACAATTACCATACCAGATCTCGCCTATTCTATTCAAGTATTAAGTCATTTTTTATCAAAACCAACAGTGAATCAATAACAAGTAGTAATGAGGATTCTCTGATATTTGAAAGTAACACCTGGAAAAGGCTTGTTCTTCTCATCATCATCACAACTCCAGCTAAAGGCATTCTCGGATAGTGATTGGGCCGGCTATATTGACACTAGAAGAAGTATAACAGGTTTTGCAATATTTTTGGGAGACTCATTAATCTCATGGAAGTCTAAAAAGCAAGCAACAATAAGCCGTTCCTCTGCTGAAGCAGAGTATAGAGCACTTGCAGCCACCACTTGTGAAGTGAAATGGTTAATCTATGCATTGAAAGACTTACATATCGATCATATCTAGCCAACTCTTCTGTACACAGACAGCGAATCTGCAATGTCAATTGCCACCAACCCAGTTTAACATGAAAGGACTAAACATATACAAATAGACTGCCACCTAGTTAGAGAGAAATTGCAAGAAAAACTCATCAAGTTATTTTACATACCCTCTCGGTTACAAATAGCAGATATACTTACTAAACCATTGGGTTCATTACCTTTCCATCATAACCTACGCAAGATGAAGATCTTAAACATTCATGTTCATCTTGAGGGGGGATGTTGGAGTCTAGCATCGCATATTGAAGGAATGGAGCTAAAGTTCAAAGAAGAAAAGGCCAAGGCTAAAGCTGACATTTAACATTAGTTAGTTATTCTATTATATATAATTCTGCTCTATAAATAGTTGTAAAATAACTCTCGAATGATAATATAATATACTCAGTTTCTATTCAATCTCGTCTTCTCTCTGTTCTTCTCTCTTCTTCAAGATTTTGTTTCCAGAATTCTTTTTCTTAACAAATATAATGTTGAATGGTGGTACATGTTTTAGCATGGACAGTTTAGAGGACTACCATTCTTGAGAGTACGTAGGACTTAGCAACATATCTAACCCAGTGATTGCCCAGCACATACAACAAATGGTCGAGGAATAAAAGGTTGTTTGAAGAATGATAGACTTGGAAAGCCCATTTCTCATCATGAACGTCATGAGAGCGCGCGTTTGCATCAAGAAGTAGACATTAATAATGTGGCCCCCCTACCATAAGCTGTGCACTTCAGAAACATATAAGCTCTTTTAAAATTCACGAGCTTATAACTGGCCCGTATAATGCGCGAATTGATATTTATACTAAAATTTATAAATTTAAATAATTCATTATACATAAACGTTATCACAACTATTAAATAAATGTATGTAAAAAATATATAAAATAGATGAAGCGAATATAAATGAGTTCAATTTATCAATAAATATTTTCAATTTACAATTAAAGTTATAATGAATCTAAAACTTAATGTAAAAGAATCACAAAAAATGGATTACTATGTAAAGTCCCAACATTCAAAACAAGACAAATATAAATGTGAAGCAAGAGATTGTGATGTGTGTATGAGGAAGAGAGATCTAAAGCGACCTGATTAGGAAAATCTATTATGCCTAAAATTAACAATCGAATAGCTCTTATAATCAATTTTATTTAGCTAACATGTTCCCTCCTCTTTATTCTTAATATATTATAATTTACGTATGAGAAAACTACTATTATCAATTTGAGTCATATTGACTACAACGGCACATTTGAAATCATTCTCCATTTAATCTATTTATAACATCTGAAATTATTTTAAGGAAAATGTTTGTGGGCTGAGAATGGTAACTCAAAATGATTGATATTGTTCTTTTAAGAGAAAAGTTGGGATGCCAAGTCAGCCTTGCCAGTGTTTACCAATCGTGCCAAGGAGCTTGTTGGGAGACCCAATTTCAGGACAGCCATTCATGGTGTATATTCAAGATGTATTAATATATATTAGCCATTCAGATCCTTGAAAACATATGCTCCATCTTACTAATTTCACAGATATATTCAAAAAATGCAAAAAAAAAGGTAATTAACTTTCAAACTAAAACGGATAAATGGTGAAGCAAAGATGCCTTATAGTGGTCATGATTCTATAGTGTAGAATGAAGAATAAAATTTATCTTTTAGACTTTACAGTTACTTTCATTTGAAAAATTAGAGGGTTGCGTAATATTTTCATAAGATATTTTTTCGAGTCTTTACCAACCCAGTCACCCAGATAAGGTTAATATTCCAAAAATTGGTACGTTATTCCACTGTTCTTTGGGGCCTAGAAAGTGAATTAAGTCCCCACTATAGAATCGATTCATTATCTCTGTTGATCTTCTTCCTCAACTTCGTAAGAAGAACAAAATCTAGTAGTTTCCGTGATCCGAGCATAGAAATCTTTTTACCTGAAGAAGTACGGGCAGCGGAGAAAGATCCCTTCTTGTAGTAGTTTCTGTTTCGCTTCTAGTTTTGATTGGTGTGTTTACTGAGATCTTCCCGCAGAGAAAATTAGGAAGGGTTACCATTTTCATTCCAATTCTTTTGCTATGAATGCCACGTAGGGAAATAACAACATTTGGACGGTACAGTCTGGCCGAGGAGTTTCTCTATTTCACCCTTTCATTTTCAAATTTTTTGGTATGCACGACACATAAGAATAGCTTGGATTCGGCTTTTATATAATTAAATAGAATAGATTTGAGAGTGAGAGTCCTCATGAATAACAGGTCCGAAGGGCATTGACATGACCAACAACTAGATGGTTTTTTTTTTGTATTTTTTAAACTATTGCATTACAAATTTACAATGAAAGCACAAGTTGGTCCCTAACTTTTTGATCAGTAAAAAAGAAAAAAAAATGAAAGCACAAGTTGGTTGGTTTGGTTTTATTAGTGAATTTGTGTTTTGACTTGGTATTAAATTTGCATTCTTTATCATCCTTTTCCATCAAAAGAAAACAATTAACTTTTGACTCATAGGGCAACAAACTTACAACTTGATACGAGAAAAAGTAGAATAAAAATGTAATCAACCACACAAGATACAAGATTTATGTAGTTTTAACAATGTGTCTATATTTGGAAAGCCCAACACTTGTTATCTCAATGCAAAAATTAGTTCAGTCGCTAAATTTTCTTCTCTAACGAAGGGAGAGAACAAGTACAAAAGGAATTGGTTAAGTTGGTTTCAACCAATCAAGTTTGTTTTGGAGGTAATTAAAAATGATCAAAGAAGTTGGTCTGATTGCTTCCATAATGTAACGTTTCACAGTTTCGGACTAAGTATAAGAAGGTGAATGACATTGCTTATTATTTGGGAGGGAGAATTCTTATCTCTGTATAATGATTTCAATGAATGTAAAATAACTCTTTTAAGGGTAAATTTGAGTCTGACTACCTTTCAAACATGATAAGGAATTTCTTTTGCCATTTGAGTTGGAATTGGGATTTCTGATGTTTATGCTATAAGAATTAGACAAAAGTAGCACTGTGATCTAGTTCCCAACCATTTTTCTCATGCAACCGTGTACTTGAGAAGTTCTCTGTATGATTCTGCTTGTTCTTAAAGGCGATAAGCAAGTGGCAGTTGCAGAAGCAGCAGCACTAGCTTGATCTTGTGAACTTTTTAATGAATATTGAATTTTCCTCTATTTTTTTCATCCCTTCTTTCCCCTCGCTTTCTCAGTAACTAAACATAACTTGGGACAGTGATTCCTATATCACATTTATTAGATTACAAGTCAATACAACTATTGATTCAAGCTTGAACAATGTGAAATTGCACAACAAATCTCTTATTCCAACTTGCTTGTATTACAATGCCTGAACCATAACAGAACGTCTTTAGCTGCTTTGAACGTTGTGCTACAACATAAATCATGTAAACATAGTATTTATGAATGAAAATTGATTGTTTCCGATACGCCATCTAGAGAAAGTATCCGATTTTGCTCACAACATATATTCTGAAGCCATAAAAATACATGTCACAACAGAATGACACAATGCCTATTCTAAATTTGCTCCCTCTCTGAGTGTAATGCAGCTAATTGATTTCTCTTCCACTCGAGAGCTTGGTATCCCTTCTCCATTTGTTCTAATTTAGACCATGGGAACTTGTGTTTGGCCATCTTCCATCGCCTAGCAGCTACTCCCAAGTAATATCCATGGTTCTACAAAACCCAAATTAAAAAAGAACCAGCAACTATAGAAACAAGTAAATTGGCATTTCTTTGATGCCTAAGAGGTTACTATTGTGTGAACTAATGGCATGAAATTGGATAAAATGTAATCAATGGCCGACAAATAGAAGCTATGGAATTACAAAAGAATGATCTAAATGGAGGTCAATATATATTTTAACCTTGAGACAGAGCCCTTCTTGGATGTCACAAATGGTGTAACCATTTGGGCAGCAGTACTTAGTTCCGGTATAGCAAACAACATTTTCATATGGACAACAACCATAGACCTCGCAAGAACCATAGACTTCGTATATACAGCAGCACGTTTCGTCGCTTGGACAATAGGACGAATCTCCACATTCACTTGGTGAAGGAGAAGAAAGAGATGGTGGTGGTGATGGTGTCACAGGTGGTGGTGGGGGTGGCGGTGTCACAGGTGTAGGTAGTGGTGGGGGTGTCACGGGCATAGATGGCGGTGGCGAAGAAGTTGAGGAAGATTCCTTGGTTGGATGGGAAGCCATGGCATTAATAGCACAGACTCCATACGTTAAATTAGTGTCCCTTCTTATATATATGTATCCCTCTATTCCCAGTCTATTCCCCATGAGTTCTTCACTATCCAATAGTTTTCACCATCTTCAGAACCATAGCCAACTATCAAAACTGCATGGTCAATGTTATCAAGATCACTTGAATAATCATCATCCTAAATACCCTGAAAAGATTATATAACTCTCAATTTTACAGAACCAATCCATTTTCCCAATTTCAAAATTCCAAATGAACATATTAACTTCAAAGATTAGACTTACACTTGTGTATAGTTGAAAGTCTAGAGCAAAACCATCTATACCCACACTAATGGGCTGCTGAACAGTAGCACACAAGAGAGCATTGTCTGATTCTGACACATCTTCATAGCCATCAATGGTTACAACTTTGGTTTCATCCTAATTAAAGTAAAATATCATATATGAGACCACAAAAAGAAAAAAAAATGGTAAAACTTCTAACAAACATTATGTTATATGTTTTGATAATGTTCACAATCAAAATATTCTAGCAAATGAGGAACCAAACCTTAGTAGTATTGCAGGTACCATCCACACCTGTGTAGGGATAATGAGCTTCTATATCAATCCCACCATTGCTTATTACCCATTCAAAAGCATAGTCCATATAGCCTCCATCACATCCATCATTTGTAGTATCATAATCCACAACTTCTTGTTCTGAAAGGCTAACAAGGTCATCAGTGACTAAGGCGTTTATTCCTTCCATAGCACCAGTTGAGGAGAATGACCAACAACTTCCTGTGAACATAGGTAGAATGAACATTTAGAGTCCGTTTTGATAGTGAGATGCGATGAGATGGTTTTATATGAAAGTTGAAGGTTGTCTAATGATGAGATAATATGAGATTTGTTAACATCACTTCTCAATCCAAATAGAGCCTTAAAAGATCTTGCCAATGAGGTTGATTCCTTCGCATCATTGATATAGTAGAATTCGAGTTGCAGGAAGCTTGGCTTTTGAACTTCAAATCAAGTTTTACCATTTCAATAGTGTAGAAATGGGTTCTTCACATCAACTTGCAAATAAAACTTTTCATAAAAGATATTTTTATTTTCGTTTTTACCTATTAAAAAACAACTACATAACATCCCTATCTGTCGTTAGAATATTTTGTCTTCTCTTCTTGACAGTCTTGTTACAAAAAAAGGGGGCCAAAAAGTAATATTCTTTAACAACTTTATCTACATGTTAAGATAAAAAATTCTCGATGGGCATGAGTAATAAACATTGTACTACTAAAGTCTTGTAGCCCTAGTCATGGTTGATCACACTTCCACATAATATTTCTAATTAACCAAACCATAAATTTTACCACATAGTTTTTTTGATAAGAATAAAAATAATTATTAGGAAAAGAAGAAGAAAAAAAAAACTTACCACAAGATCCTTAGTCCTTAACGCTCGCTCCTCCAATCTAAGGACGAAGGAGCATCGTCACAAGATCGCAACTTTTGTTACCTCTTGCTGCTTATGAGAGTGTTCCAATTTTGGGTGAAGGGCTTCTTGACCTTAGACATAGATCTCCCTGAACTCCTTATTGCTCATATCGGCAAACATGTTTAACCCCAAAGGATGCACTTTGGGAGACCCTCTGTTCCCTACATTCTTCTCTGTTATGTACTTCAAATTCATGCGAAAATTGTCGAATCTTTTGTCCAAGTATAGCATGAATTTGAAGAACATAATAGAGAAGAATGTAGGGAACAGAGGGTCTCCCAAAGCACATCGTTTGGGGTTGAACAGGTTTGGCGATATGAGCAATAAGAAGTTCAGGGAGGTCTATGTCTAAGGTCAAGAAGCCCTTCACCCAACAGAGGAACACTCTCATAAACAGCAAGAGGCAACAAAAGTTGCGATCTTGTGACAATGCTCTTTCGTCCTTGGATTGGAAGAGCGAGCGTTAAGTACCAAGGATCTTGTGGTAAGTTTTTTTTTCTTCTTCTTTTCTTAATAATTATTTTTACTCTGATCAAAAAAACTATGCGGTAAAATTTATGGTTCGGTTAATTAGAAATACTATGTGGAAGTGTGATCAACCATGACTAGGGTTACAAGACTTTAGTAGTAAAATGTTTATCATTCATGCCCATCAAGAATTTTTTATCTTAAGATGTAGATAAAGTTGATAAAGATTATTACTTTCTGACCCCCTTTTTTTGTAACAAGACTGTCAAGAAGAGAAGACAAAATATCCTAACAACAGATAGGGATGTTATGTAGTTGTTTTTTAATAGGTAAAAACAAAAATAAGAAAATCTTTTATGAAAAGTTTTATTTGCAAGTTAATGTAAAGAACCCATTTCTACACTATTGAAATGGTAAAATTTGATTTGAAGTTCAAAAACCAAGTTTCTTGCAACTCGAATTCTACTATATCAATGATGCGAAGAAATCAACCTCATTGTCAAGATCTCTTAAGGCCTTGTTTGGATTGAGAAGTGATGTTAACTAATCTCATATTATCTCATCATTATAATTTTTCTAAATTTTCACATAAAATATAATAAAAAATTTAACTTTTTAAATTAAAACAATAATAATATTTAAAAATAATATTCTAAAAATATTTTAGTCAACCTTCAACTTTCATATAAAACCATATCATCTCATCTCACTATCAAAACGGACTCTAAATGTTCATTCTATCTATGCTCACAGGAAGTTGTTGGTCATTCTCCTCAACTAGTGCTATGGAAGGAATAAACGCCTTAGTCACTGATGACCTTGTTAGCCTTTCGAAACAACAACTTGTGGTTTGTGATACTACAAGTGATGGATGTGATGGAGGCTATATGGACTATGCTTTTGAATGGGTAATAAGCTATGGTGAGATTTATACAAAAGTTGATTATCCCTACACAGTTGTGGATGGTACCTGCAACACTACTAAGGTTTGGTTCCCCATTTGCTAGAATATTTTGATTGTGAACATTATCAAAACATATAACATAATGTTTGCTAGAATTTTTACCATTTTTTTTCTTTTTTTGGTCTCATATATGATGTTTTAGTTTAATCAGGAGGAAATCAATGTTGTAACCATTGATGGCTATAAAGATGTGTCAGAATCAGACAATGCTCTCTTGTCTGCTACTGTTCAGCAGCCCATTAGTGTGGGTATAGCTGGTTCTGCTCTGGACTTTCAACTATACACAAGTGTAAGTCTAATCTTTGAAGTTAATATGTTCATTTGGAATTTTGAAATTGAAAAAATGGATTGGTTCTGTAAAATTGAAAGTTATATAATCTCTTCAGGGTATCTACGATGGTGATTGTTCAAGCGATCCTGATGACATTGACCATGCAGTTTTGATAGTTGGCTATGGTTCTAAAGATGGTGAAGACTATTGGATAGTGAAGAACTCATGGGGATCAGAATGGGGAATAGAGGGATACATATATATAAGAAGGGACACTAATTTAACATATGGAGTCTATGCTATTAAGGTTGAACAAACTAAACCACCGTGATCGACCTTCGTCCCTCTTGGTTTCCCAGGTTAATATGCTGACCCTCTCTCTCTCTCTCTATGTGTCTGTCTCTCTTCCCCTCTATGTCTCTCCAACTTAGTATTATGCTCCTATGAATCACGAATTAATTCTATGATTAACGTGAAAATTTTACATGTAACGGGCTGCATGAATACTTTGGGTTATAAGTTTAGCTATAAGAGACATGCAAGTTGCTTGAATTTGTTAAGGTTGATGAGATTTTATATTATAATCAAGCGAAAAATCAATGTAGTGATGAGGAGATAATGTAAGGTTTAATAATATGTAATTATATGGAGGATTTATATGGATATTAACGGTTTGGGGGTGATGATAGTTTCCTTTTTGGGTTATGATTGTAGCCTATATGAAGTTTATGTTATTTAAGTATTTTGGGTTTTAATTATGAAATGCGTGCTTTATTAAATAGTTACGTACTATTGAAAATTTATGCAAGTTATATCACTATTTATAGGTGACAACTGATATTTCCTTGGCACTGTTGTGAGGAAATTAATAGAATTTAAAAAGTTCAAGTAAGCAAAGTCATATGCTAGACTTTGGATTAAAAAAACGAACTAAGGTTGAATTTGTGAAAATGTGCATAATATGTTTTAAAAAGAAACGAAAAAAAAATCAGTTATGTATTCTGCATTACTTTTGAAATTTGTATAAAATAACGAAAACAAGTAAGCATATGACTGCTTAGTTGAACTTTTTAAATTCTATGAATTTCCTCACAACAGTGCCAGGAGAATATCAGTTGTCACCTATAAATAGTCATTTTGTCTTGGGAAACCAAGAGAGATGGAGGTCGATCATGGTGGTTCAGCCATGGGCGGAGGGGCTTAGCATGGTGTCGATGGTTTTCGAGTGATCACTTTGTGTCTCGAGCCCCACAACTTCCTAGTGTAATTTGTGACGCCCCCAACTTACGTCTGGGATTTAACGTAAATTAAGGTGTCTGGATGAGCAACACTTGGCTACTCACCCTCGTACTTAACAAGACTAAAAAGTATAAACAATTAAATCGCAGCGGATCAGGTCTTAGATAAAAAAAAACTTTCTAAAGATCACACGGAAATATATATATACAACATTCATTAAGCTTAAACATTGTACTTTATACATATACACAATCCAACTGTAGCAAAACATATTACATTCATCCCAAAAGAAACTTTCCTTCACCTCACTCTTTCTCCCTCTTAACCTCAGGGTATTCTCTCCCATAGCGAAACCTATCCATACTAATACTAAAGTCTCGCTGGAGCTGTTGTCCCTGTGGAGTCACACAAACTCCACACATGGACAACGAGCCGTCTACTCCTAAGGTTAAGCAGCATCCAGTACGTCTCCTCTCCTCGACAAAAGTGGATGCGTCAAGACTCCCAGCTCCGGTGGGTCTGATAGGAGGTCCAAAGGAAACAAAAGAAACGTCCAAAAAGGGACTATAATCGGAAAGTCCCTCAGGACTCCCCGAAGTCTCCTGCCTCATCGGGGCTGTCCCCCGGCTGGTCATCGAATCCTGTATAAAATAATATGCACAAAATATATGGAGCCACAAAAGAGTGAGATTTCGAATGAAATCTCAGTAAGTACATAAACAGCTTAAAGGAAACAGGGAAAACGACCACAAAGTTAAACCACAACTGACAAGGGAAATTACCCTAACATACCCCTCACAAGACCACTGTCTAACTGACACTTTTTTTCAACTCACCCATTATCTTATATTAAATTATATTGTTTTCTCCCTTAAAATTCTTATTCTTTCATATTACTGATGGGCGTTACGTATCGCCGTCCCCATCACATACACTCATCAATCATCCGGGCGTTACGTATTGCCGTCCCCGTTATGATGAGTCTGGTGTCAATCATCCGGGCATTACGTCTCGCCGTCCCCGTTATGACACGAAATATATACACATAGTATTGCGGGCGTTACGTCTCGCCGTCCCCGCAAGGATCAATCACACGGGCGTTACGTCACGCCGTCCCCGTGGAGATCACAATTTCATATCACGACAGGCGTTACGTATCGCCGTCCCTGCCGGCACGTCAGTCATACGGGCGTTACGTATCGCCGTCCCCGTCATGACGTGACTAACTTAATCTCGACAGGCGTTACGTATCGCCGTCCCTGCCGGCACGTCAGTCATACGGGCGTTACGTATCGCCGTCCCCGTCATGACGTGACTAACTCATCATTTACATATTATTTTCTTTCTTTATATTCTTCTCTTATACACATGAGTTATCTCACTTATAACCCTTCCCATTTGAAACACCACTTCTGTTCTGAGGAAACCTTAACTCTAAGCAAAACAGGGTATCTCGCTCGAGCGGCCTGTCGAGCGAGTGTCGAGCGAAGTCTCGGGTTGAGACTCGCTCGAGTGGGGTATCGAGCGACAGTCAAGCGAGGGTTCAGATTTTGCCTTCGCTCGACCACCTGTCGAGCGAGGGTCGAGCGAACTTACGGGTCTAAGGGTTTTTTCCACTCAAAACATGCCAATCTTTTCCATACACTCCACTTATCTTCTTAAAAGCCTAAATCTAAGTTTCCACAATTTTATTGAACATAACAAGACAATTACAATCAACCCTACTCATATGTCCATTTCCACTCAAACATGTTCTCAAAAGTTCACTACTAGGAAACACAACTCAATCATGCCAATAAACCAGTTCCATGCTTAATTTAAGCTAGAATGTGGACTTACAAGTTCTTCCAAGCTTTAGGGAATTGATCCAACCCACTTTCTCCAAGTTTGCTCCCACACACATCACTTCACTCACAAGTGATCACTTTGAGGGTTTGGGGAGGGATTTCTGGTTTGGCTTCACAAGGCAAGTGCTCTCTCCTTCTAAAGGAGCTTAGGAAGCTCACAAGGTCCTATATATATGGTGGTGGTCGACCAACATGAGGGAGAGAAAAGGAATTGCACCCAAGGTACCCTAGTTGGCAGATTTGCATGTGATGAGGTGTCCATCTAGGCCAAATCTAATGATGAGGATTAAGCCTCCCAAATCCTAGGCTTTGCAGCTGGATTAGTCATCCAAGGGCTCACAATTGAGGTGGTTTGGCTGCCCATTTTGATCCATGGCTGAGAAGCAAGCTAAAGGGATAAGAGGTGAGGTGGCAATTCACCTAACCATGCATGCATCTCACATCTCCAGCTCTCCCCCTTGTGTCACACGCCCCTCATCAGGTTTCCCATCCATTTGGTTCCTTCCCAACTCCCTTAGGTCTTCCCTCAACAAGTCCTAGAAGGTCACTTCATAGTTTGGTTAAGGTAGAGCCAATTTTGATCCAATTAGTCACCAATCAACCAGATTTTGGCTCCTTTGGGTTTCCATCACCCCAACTATTCAATTGACTTCCAATTCAACTTTCCATTCATTTCTAACTATCCCTACACATGTCCTAATCCCAGAGAATCCTAAAACCAGTTGCCTATTTGGTTACATGCCCCAATCTAGTTCAATTACCCAACTCGGGTTCCAGTTAAGCCCATTCCAAAACTGCCTATTTGATTCCCAATTAAGCTATTGATTCCCTCCGAATCTCAGGAAACTTCAAACATAAAAGTTTTAGATCTATCTCTTAGGGTTCTATACCAATTGGAATCACCTCATTTGGACATCATATGGCTGACTTATGATCAATTTTCTAAAACTCGACAGATTGATCCGAAAGTGCATAATTCTCAATACTAAGTAAAATCTCACATTTCCTCAAATAAATCTCCCACTCTAATTTCCTAATAAATAAATGCATTAAATAAATCTCCTTAAAATAATTTCTATAAAATAATTTACCTTAGAAAATTTTGGGCTATTACATAATTTGTCGTGCGTGGGGTCTTGGAGCAATGGCTGGTGGTTAGGCGATTAGTTTACCTAGGCTTGGTGGTGCAAGGTGAGTATCACGGTGGTTGCATGGTGGTTGAACATAGAAGGTTGGTCACAGCTTAGCGGCTCACGTGGTGCATGCTTGCTACTTCGTTTTGGGTGTGAAAAATAGAGGATATTCATGGATATATAGTGGTACAATTGGCTAACGAGAGTTGTTGTGGTTTGTCGTCAATTATTCCCATGGTGGTTCATAGTGGAACTAGGGTGGAGGAGAGAGTGAAGGCAATAAAAATGTGGCTTGTCTGAGGGGAAGGTCATCTTCATCCATGGTTGCAAGAAGGTGGTTTTCTTTGGTGCATAGTGTTCCTGGTCTTGAATGTTTGCTGCACGGTTGTTCGTACATTGGTGGTTCTCGGTGGAGGGTTGCTAGTTACTATTAGGGCTTAGTAGTGGGGGTTGACCCACAGTGGTGCATGGGAGTGTATTGCCATGTGGGCAAAAGGGGTTGTGCTTTGTTTCGATGTAGGGAAAACAAAGGTTTTTTATTTTCTATGCATTGGATGGGCCGTGCACCTAGGCGGCTTTTATGGTGGTTCATGACGTGGGTGGACTTCGCTCAAGACTTGCGTGAGTGAGGGTTCCTATATGTATGGTGGTTCTTCTCTCCCCTCCTTTCTCTCCCTACACCACACAATGCTTAAGACCTTTCTTTCTTTTCTTCTTTCGCTTCTCTTCCTCACGCCCCTTCCTTCTCTCCCTCACGTTGCACAACACCTCAATGGGTGACAATGGTCGAGGTTGCAATAGTGGCTTACGTGGTCCACTCAATGAGGTTAAGGGCGTGATGAGGCTAAGCATGGTCCACTCAATGAGTGGCAATGATGGTCCATGATTGGTGGCGACAGTGGCTTGTATGGGAGCTGCCAACCAATAATAGTCTAGAATCGCCAAATACAAGTCCTTAATTTTTTTTTATTATTTGTTGAATATAGATTGAAGTTGGAGGATGGGAATGAGATTGTGAATTGGGATGATATTGGAGAGCAGCAGAGGGCAGGCGATTGGAGTTCCACCCTCACAGCCCTGTTAACGGATGGTCCTGTCCTCGCATGGATATGGGTGGAGCACGGGGACGAAAACCCAAACCTTGCCCTTGTGGGGGTAGGGGCGGGGTAGGAGTGGCCCCACCTCAGGGGGTAGGGGAGAGCATTGACCAGTCTGAACCGGAAAGACCAACCGGATTGGTCATTTTGGACTGAACCGAATATACACTATAATATTTTTTTAATTATATATATTATTTATATAATGTAGTTGTATATAATTAAAATTAATTAATTAATATATATTATTCATTATTTATGTATATTATTTAGTATTAAAGTATTATTATATTATTTAATGTATAATTATTAACTATATATTATAGTAATAGTATTAGTACTAGTAATTAGTATACATCAACAATTAAATATATTAATATTTAATATATATAAGAGTTATAGTATAAACTATAGACTAACATTTAATATATTAATAATACTACTAAGTATTATTTAAAAAGTTATAAGAGTAATAGAATATTATCAATTTATCACTAGCACTTAATATAGTAGTAATACTAACACTACTAAGTACTAGACTACTTTGACATGGTCCAGACCAAATGCATCTAATTGGACTAGACTAGATCGGACCGAAAGCACCGGATTGGACTGGACCAGACCGAAAGGAACCGGTCTGGTCCAGTCCCATATAGTGTTCAATTTGGACAAGCCTGGACCGAATATATTCGGTCCGGTCTATCAATACCCTCCAAGACTGATCAAACCAAACCAAACTCCCCCTACCAAGAGGTGTAGCACCCCTAGTGCAGTTAGCTCAAAATGTGGTTTTTTTTTTGTGACTACCAAAAATGGAGAGGGTGCCTTGTTTCGGGGTGTTTGAAGCTTGAACAAGGGTTGTGTTTTGATGCTTTGAACATGGAAGAGGAATTATGGCTCTGTTAGACAAATGAAAATTGAGGAAAATTTTCCTTACTTTATATTATGAATATAGTAGTCTATTTATAGACTTTACAAGAGAATAAAAGAATCTTTATTTGTTACATGACAGTAGAGAATGTAATCACATTAGAGAGTAACTAAACAATTATTCTTTGCAAAGAGCTATTATGCAATCTTTTGTGACTCTGCTGTAGGTGCATTGGTAACCTGTGTGAGGACCTATTCCTTGCTTAAGTTGGTTTGTCGCAAGTCTTTTTTCCAATAAAAGCAGTTATGCTAATTTGTCCCTTCGAGTCCAAGGGGGTGTCAACTAGTTTGAGGGGAGACTTGAAACTATTAAAACTTTCAGCGACAATTGGCTTCGTAAGAACATCAGCAATCTGATTTCTAGAGCTGCAGAATGCAATTTTGAAAGTGCTGGCTACTATCCAATCCCTAACAAAATGGTAATCTATGTCCATATACTTTATTTTAGAGTGATACCCAGGATTAGCATATAGATAGGTTGCTCTTAATATTATCACACCAAAGAGTGGGTGCTTGATGTAGAGGTAAAGTCAATTCTCGAAGAAGAGTTTACAACTAGAGGAATTCAATAGCCATGGAAGCTAATGACTTGTACTCTGCTTCAGTGGATGAATATGCTATAGTTTTTTGTTTCTTTGAACTCCAACTTATGAGATGTTTTCCAAGATAGATACAGCAGCCGCCAGTTGATCTCTTGTCATCGAGGCAGCTTCCCTAATTAGCGTCCGAATAGGCATGCAATGTGAAGGAAGGGTGAAGAAGAGGCAAACATGAGACGTTGATTAATTGTGCCTTTGAGGTATCTTAAAATTCTTTTAAGAGTAGTCCAATGAGTGAGTTTTAGAATATGCATAAACTGACATATTTGTTCACGGCAAAAGAAATGTCAGGTTTGGTTAAGGAAAGGTATTGAAGTCTCCCAACCAAACTTCAATATAAAGAAGGGTCATCAAAGTTCGGGAAACCAAACTTAGAAACTTTGAAGGAGGTGGCCATAGGTGATGTAATGGGCTTAGCTTGCAACATATTGCTGTGTGTAAGAAGGTGTTTGATATATTTTTGTTGGGAGAGCAACAGTCCATCTGAGGTATGGTCAATTTCTAGGCCAAGGAAAAATGAAAGGTTGCCTAAGTCAAGGACTGGAAAGGTTTGGCTCATATCATGAATTAAAGCATCAATAATAGAGACATTGGAGGCAGTGATGACTAGTCATCTACATCAACAAGAAGAAACACACGAGTATTGCCATGATTGAGTATGAACAAAGAGGGATCTGCTTCAGTGGGCAAGAAACCATACTCAATCAATGACGAGTTGAGTTGAGCAAACCACGCCCTTGGGGCTTGTTTGAGACTGTATATAGCTTTGTTAAGCTTACATACATAATCTAAATAGACTGAGCTCACAAACCCTGAGATTGTTGCATGGAAACTTCATCAATTAAGGAACCATGTAAAAAGGCATTTTCAATGTCCAGTTGACACAAGAGCCAACCGTGAGATACTGCCATGGACAAAATAAGCCGAATTATTGTCTGCTTGACCACATTACTGAAGGTTTTGTGGTATTCTATGCCTGGTTGTTAGTGGAAGTCTTTGGCAACCAACTTAGCATTTCTCCTTTGAAATGATCCATCGGCATTGGTCATGGTGCAAAACACCCATATGCAGCCAAGAATATTAGAGTTGGGAGGGGGAGAGACAAGTGTCCATGTCTGGTTGTGAATCAGGGCAGTATGTTCCTATTCCATCAGAAACAGAGACATTGGTGGTAAAGCACTGTCGAGAAGGGTACGACACGGTACCATCAATGAAAAGTTTTGGTCGGGATGAGTGAGTGTGCGCACGAGTAATGATAAGGGATCTAGGAGGAACAAAAATGGTAAAGGATTCAGATTGATGTGGTGTTTGATGAAGTGTAGGTGAAGTGTTTGATGAAAAGAGACACAAGAAAATGATTATGGGGGTGTAGAAGATATTTGTGGGGGGTAACTTGGGCCTGGGCCAAGAATGGAAGATGTGGGATGCATTGAAGTGGAGTAAAAAGATGGACTAGTAGAAGAGGCAGAAAGAAGGGGTAATATGGCTTGGTTGGAGGGAATATTGGTGAGGATTTGAGTATGCCGAGTTTGTGCCAATGGGAAGAAATTTTCTTGAGATATTGCACCACGGGATATACATATATATATATATATATTTATATACGATTTTGGGCCAAATCAAAGCATTTGTAGCCTTTGTGTGAAGAACTATAGCCAAGGGTTCAAAATGGGATCAGGCCCATTTGTGTATGGAGAAAGAAACACTGGGCGCGGTGGGCTTAGTTGGTGGGCTGTTGGATCGGGCCCAGGGAGCGAAAGGCAAAGGAAAGCTCATGGGTTTGGGTCTTGGGCCGCAATCCATGGGTGTTTTGGATCTAACTTGGAGGAAGAAGACTTCATCCAATGGCCCACCCAGTGGGTCAGTGCCTCCGGTGACGGCGAATGTTCAAATGACCTTGCCAGAGTTGGTTGACACTCTGGTGGTTGTACTGATGCCAAAAACAGAGGATTTGGAGACATGATTTGAGATCCACTCATCCTTTGCCATTGTTGAAGCCCCCGTTTTCATGGTAACGGCACAGACAAAGTAGCCGGAGGTTATGGGGGACATCCTTACGTCGGTTTCTCAAGTTAGGCTATCGGGGTGTGAGATAACAAAATGGACCAGCTTAGATAGGCATTTGTCTTAGTTTGGACAATCTCAGGGAGAAGAGATTCTAGTTATGCCCAATAATAGAGGCGTCACAGAGCTAGAAGCTACATCAGCTCATAGTGGAGTAGGTCACACTGTCATAATTAAGGAAATCTTCAATAAAGGGTCAGAAGAATTGTAGTTAGTGGTCTGTGAAGGGGAGAGTGATGCTGGGGTGGATGCTAAGCCTCTTTCTATGCTTCTTCCTAGCCTCAATTCCGAATGTTAAATTTCGGAATAGGTCTTTAAAAAGGTATAACTAATGCAAGATTGTGTTGGGATGTCTTTTAAAGGCTATGAGGAGCAATATAAGGCACTTCCTGTGGCTATCGAAAATACCCATTCGAAATTCGCTTCCTACAGAGATAGGGAACTCAAAAGGCTGCAATGCTCTATTAATTACGATGTAAAGGAGGAGAGTAGTGGGAAGGATAGAATGAAAGGGAGGGTGGCCATTGTTGTTAATGAATCTTAAAATCTTCTCTTGGAATGTGCAGAGGCTTAATGATCGCAATAGGTGCCTCCGTATCAAATCTCTATTACAGATGTGGAAGGTGGATCTGGTGTGTTTGCAAGAAACAAAATTACAAGTAGTTATTAGAAGCCTTATTAGAGCATTCTCAATGGAGTAGCTAATTTTTTTTTTTAAAATTGTACTTTTTGCACAACTTTTCAAAAAATTTGGTCATATTTGATCAAAAACTACTAAAAGAACTGTAAAAAAAGGTCAAAAAGTACACTTTATTTATAAGTGAATAGTAAAGTTAAATTTTAAAAATAAAGTATATTTTTTGACCTTTCTCTACAATTCTTTTAGTAGCTTTTGATCAAATATGACCAAGATTTTTGGAAAGTTGTGCAAAAAGTACAATTTAAAAAAAAAATTTTAGCTACTCCATTGAGAGTGCTCTTAGAACTTTGTGGGGATGTCTATACGTGGGCTAGTCCTATTTGGCGTCGGAAGGAGCATTAGGAGGTGTTATCTTATTATGGGATAGAAAAGTGGTAAAGACAGTCAAAGAATGTGTGGGGACTTTCTCGGTAGCTAATCATTTCAAAAATGTAGTAGATGGTTGGGAGTGGGCCTTTGCAAGTGTTTATGGGCCCATTATAGATATCGAGAGGAGAAGGCTTTGGGAGGAATTGACAGGCCTCTATTGTTTATGGGAAGTACTATGGTGTATAGGTGGAGACTTTAACATCACTCACTTCCCTAGCGAGTGTTTGGGGAACCATCACACCTTATTGGACATGAAGGAGTTTCTGAGTTCTTGTTTGCATTGGACCTCATGGATCCCCCACTTGTTGGGGGAGAATTCACATGATCTAATAGTAGGAGTTGGTCAAGACTTGATAGGTTCCTTGTTTCTCCTTCTTGGGAAGCTTATTTCCCGGAGTTACGACAGATGCAGATGCCTCATGTTTGTTCGGATCATTTCGCTGTTGTGATGGATAGTGATGGTATTCAGCAGGGCCGCCGATATTTTAAATTTGAAAACAGGTGGTTAGCAACGAAAGGCTTTGTTGAGAACGTTCATTCTTAGTGGCCCTCCTAGTTTTATTCTTCTAGGCAAGCTCAAGGCTTTGAAGCAAAAATTAAAGAAATGGAATTTGGAAGTTTTTGGCAACATAGATAACCAGAAGATTTCATCAATGGAGGAATTTCAGGAATTGGAAGGGCAAGTACATACAGGAGATACCCCGGAGGAGGTTGTGGCACGAAAGGGTATGGTGGAGAGCGAATTGGAAAGGGTGTTGATGTTGGAAGAGACTTTGTGGCAACAATAATCCAGGGCTCTTTGGCTAAAAGAATAAGACAGATGCACAAAGTTTTTCCATAAAGTGGCTAAAAGAAGGATACACCACTGAGTCTCTTAATGTAGGTAACCAAGTTATCATTTCCCTGGCTGAATTAGAGGACCACATAGTGCATTATTATGAGACTTTGCTCACGGAAACGACCTCGTGGAGGCCAAAGCTCAACGACCTGCCATTTGAGTCTATTAATATGTAGAGTGCAGGTTGGTTGGAAAGACCTTTTGAAGAGGATGAGGTTTATAATGTCATAAACAGTATGACAAAAGATAAAGCGCCGGCCGGATAGATTTTCGATGGGGTTTTTTTAAACTTGTTGGGAGATAGTGAAAAAAGACATTATGCAAGTTTTCCTTGAATTCTATTCTTTTAAAAAGTTTGAGAAAAGCCTCAATGCGGCATTCATTGCACCCATACCAAAGAAACCTGGAGTTACGGAAGTTGAAGAATTTAACCCAATAAGTCTGGTGAGTGAGGTTTATAAGATCATTTCAAAGGTGCTAGCTAATAGGCTAAGTTTGGTCATGGGACACATTGTCTCCAAATCTCAGAATGCTTTTACTCGGGGGAGACAGATCCTAGATGCTGTCCTCATTGCCAATGAGTGTTTGGACCATCGTTGAAGGAGGGCCTACCCAGTATTCTATACAAGATCGATATGGAAAAAAGCGTATGATCATGCTAATTAGGAGTTTCTCTTGTACTTATTGAGGAGATGCGGATTTGGTGACAAGTGGATTGCATGGATTCGACACTGTATCACTACGGTTCAATTTTTAGTGTTAGTGAATGGCACTCCTGCAAGTTTCTTCAATAGTTCCTGAGGGTTGCAGCAAGGAGATCCATTGTCTTCTTTTCTCTTTGTCATAGTTCCGAAGGCTTTGGGCAGGATGGTAAAGGTAGCCATGGAAGGAAGTTTTCTTACAAGTTTTCCATTGAACAAACGTTATGATATCACATATTTTATTTGTAGATGACACCCTTCTTTTTTATGAGGCAAATCAAGGTCAAATTTAAGCTATACGAGCACTCATGTTGTGTTTAGAAGTTGTGTTAGGGCTCAAGATAAATCTTGACAAGTCTAAGCTTGTGGCGGTGGGTGTGGTACCTAGAATCAATGACCTGGCTAGTCTGATAGGTTGCAAAGTGTCCTCCTTGCCTATGACATATTTGGGTGTTCTTTTGGGGGCAACTTTCAAACCAAGAGCCATTTGGGATGGAATCATTGCAAAAGTGAAAAAAAAGTTTACAGGGTGGGAAATGATGTACCTATCAAAGGAGGGCAACTCACACTGATTAAGCTTATTTGATCTAATCTCCCGACCTATTTTGTTATCTCTTTTTCCTGTGCCTGCAGGAGTGGCAAATAAGATTAAGGTTATTTCAGACCTTCTTGTGGGGAGGCTTAAGGGAGGAAACAAAATTTCATCTCGTTAATTGGAAGTAAGTATGGTTTCCCTATATCGAGTGGAGGATTGGGTGTGCATAATCTGAGAATCTTCAATAAAGCCTTACTGGGGAAGTGGCTATGGAGATATCATTCAGAGGAGGAATCATTGTGGAAAGAAGTTCTTGACATAAGACATGGTAGCGAATGGGGAGGGTAGTGTACCAAAGAAGTGAGAGGGGGTTATGGGGTGGGATTGTGGAAATTTATCAGGGGGTTGGCCATGTTTTGAAAGCACTATCCGTTATGTGGTTGGAGGGGCACCAAAATTTGCTTCTGGCATGATGTAGGGTGTGAAGAGCAACCGTTGGCAAGGACATTCCCAGTTCTCTATAGCATTGCAGTTAATAGTGAGGCGTTGGTGGCAAATCAGCTTATTTTTACTCAGGGTCACCCCTAGCGGAACATCATACTCTTTAAAGATATCCACGATTGGGAATTGTCTACAGTCACAGAATTTTTTAGTTTGATATACTCCTCAGAAGTTAGAAGAGCATAGGGGGATAAGATACAATGGAAGACAACAAACAGTAAGAAATCCACAGTTAAGACTTACTACCAAATTTTGGCCCCACAAGGCACGGTTTTTTTTCCGATGGAAAAGCATTTGGAAGACTTGTGCACCTACAAGAGTAGCTTTCTTTACGTGGATCGCACCTACAAGTTTGATATGCACCTACATGAGCAGCCCTTGGAAATATTTTGATCACAGACAATTTGAGAAAGCGGGGGGACTTATAGTGATGGACTGATGTTATTTGTGTAAAAAACAAGGAGAATCCGTGAACCATATTTTGTTGCATTGCCATGTAACAAAAGCATTATGGGATGAAATTTTTCAAAGAATGGATGTTGCTTGGGTCATGCCGTTGAAGGTGGTGGATTTACTCGCTTGTTGGAAAGGAATTTATGATTGTCCTCAGATGAAAGCAACATAGAAGTCGATCCCTTTGTGAATCATGTGGGGTTTTTTATGGTCAGAAAGGAATGCGCGATGCTTTGAGAATAGGGAGTGCACTATGACTGAGTTGCAGAATCTTTTTGTTCAAACACTTGTGTCATGGTTTTCAACCATTGTGCTGGATGGAAACAATGTCCATGAGTTTTTTTCTTTAAGTTAGTTCTCATAGAATGTATTTAGATATACTTTTGTATACTTCATGTGTACATAGGCTTTACCTATTTCATTCACATTAATAAAATTATTTCTTACTTATAAAAAAAAACTATAGCCAAGGAATAAACATGGAGTGGACTGAAAACTGAGTTTTTGGGATAGATAAGGCCTTAAGTTGGGCCAACATTGGCAACCAAAGACCTTTAAAAAATTTAAGTCTGATTCAGTTTTGTTGACTAAGGAAAAAGGGAAATTATTTTGTAGAGTTTTGGTAGGAAATCTATTTATGAGAAAAACGACAGTCTCAAAGGCGTTAACCCAATAAGTAAAGGGGATATAAGCATGGGCCAACAGGGCAAGCCCAATTTTAATTATGTGACGGTGCTTTCTTTCGACAAGGCTGTTTAGCTTATGCAAGTCCACTCCTAACCAAAGTGATGATTAATAGTCTTGCATCATGCCCATGGTAAAGTAGATCTCAAATTGCTCCTTATATAAGTGGAGACTTTTAAAGCAGAAGCAACACCACTAGTAAGTGGTCTCACACAAGCTGTGCTCCCAATATATTTACCAAATGTATTCGGATCAATTGCGGAAGGATGTTTTTTTGGTGTAATTGTTTTCTGCAAATTCTCATTATCCCATTGATTTTTCCACTGGACATACAATAGAAGCTTCCACCCAGCTTTTCATAGAGAGAATTCAACCTCATTTCATCACCACCATGCACCTCTCTCACTTCAAGCATCCATTGCCTTGATAACAAAATGTAGAAATAAATCTATTGATAAAGTAGCTTATATGAATGTTGTTGATCTGCTTTTGAGTCATCATGACTCTTCTCACAAGGCTTAGTAAATGTCATCCTCAATGTATCAAACTGAACCTCTGGACAACAAACATTTTCACCTAGTGCTGGACACGAGCTTGGAATCTTAGAAGAAAGTAACTGATCCTGATTAGGTGCAATAGAAGCTTTGATGTAATCAACCAGAAAAATGTATAAAGTAGGTGCTGTTAAATACCACCCCAAAACACCCCTAAGTGGCAATAACCCAAACAATTTAGGTGCAAGAATTTATTCTTTCCCCAATTTAACTCCATTCTTTGGAAGATACTATTTCCACTCCACAATTAGCAAATAAACAACTAACAAATACGCAATTTCGAAATCAATTGATGAAATAGCACAAATGAGCTTGTACTCAACAACAAAATTGAGTACAAAGTTGAAATGCTTAGACATGACCCACTCATCTTCACCTTTGCAAGTTTCAACAGCTCCATTAACCTTTGATACATCCAGTCCCAAATCCTCGATCTAAGGAACAAATTTTTGTGCCTAGAAATTAACACAACACCTGAGCTTCTGAAGATTAGATGAGATTCCATTGTTTACCAAACGTGCATCTATTTTGTTGAAGTGCAACACCTTATACTTGCCAAAAAGTGGAAGAACCTGTTGTAAGAAGTATTTTTCATTTGACCAATCAACATGAGGCATCTCGAGTGGAATGAGTCCATGTTCCCTATTAAAACTCTTCGGCACCCTTTTTATAAGTCGAAATCATATCTTGGTTTCCCATCATCTTCCCGATTGTCAAAATCAGGGGGCTGAGGTGATACCAGATGAATGTCATTTGATGATTTTTCTAAATGCTCAATAAACCCTTGGCCATTACAATCTATTCTCACAAAGTTTCTATTCCTTCCTCTATCAAAAGGTGCTGAAACACCCTTCAGTAGCAATACATTAAGCAAGAGATGAGCAAAAGAAATGTTACCCCTTGAGCTTGTCTCCTCAAAAACCCAACGCAAGTGGCTAAAACCAGATCTCATCCCTCGAACCCAATTTAGACAATGCATACTCTGAGGCTCAGATTCGTGAGTCGATTGTGCGGAGACCCGTCCTCTATTAAAAGGTGCAAAAACCATGCCCTATATTGCATTTGGATGTCGATGTTTGAGCTTGCTTAGAGAAGAAATTGAGATCGATGATAACTGGTGTTTTAGATAACCTTTGAGGATAAAGTTTTGCGCTGGGTTGGCATAGAGGCTTTTTATTCCATTTTGGGATAGTGTTAGGGTTTGTGTATCGGCAACAGAGAAGTGCAGCTGGTCAAAGGTGTGAGTTTCCAGATCACCCACTAGCGCAACATGATGAACTGGGGTGAAATTAGGGTTGGGGCATGGAGAGACTCCCGAATCTTCAATTTGTTTGCTTCCTCCTTTTCTTCAATTATCGTCTCCTCTTCAATAGTTGTTTCTTCTGTTGATACAATTTCAGAGGAAACTTCTGATTCCTCAATCGACTCTTCATCCTTCGCTTCCTTCTCTTCATTTGGTATCTGTTCTTCGTCGATCATGACCGAAGTTTCAATTCTTTTGGAAACACTCGCTGACTTATGTTGTAGTAATTTTTCAATCATCTCATTCCGATTTGAAATGTTGTGCTGCTTGGCCAACCATTGAATAAGCAGATCGCTCATCTCATTCAAGCTGTGATGAATTTTCTAAATACTTTTTTCATTAGAATCTAAATGTTGTTGTATGAGTTCTTGTTGTTGCTCGAAAAATGCCTCGTCTTCCATGGATCGTCAGCTCTAGACACCAATTGTTAGGATACTGTAAATGAACAAGTTAAATGCAGAATAAATAGACATTGTAATAAGTAAAATGTAACAAATTAAAAAAGAAGAAAATGAATAATGCGCGAGTCACGCAGATGCACTTCGAGGGGCACCTTTCTCCACATTAGGGTTCTCACAAATATTTCAGATTCAAGTTACCCCACATTCTTCCCCCTTTCTAGATATATACTATCAGTCAGCTACTATGGAAATTTTAAACGCCATGGGCCAGACCACATAATTAAAAGATACCAACTAAGTCTATTATAATTAAACTATGGCCTAGAAATATTATGAGGCCTCTCAGGCCGGCCCAACATAATTGAGCTCATAACACTTTGCCATCGGGCAGTTTGGGCTTTTGAAGACTTCTTTAGTGGGACAAATTGACAAACGGTGTTGACGCAAAACTCAAGTTACAATAGTGAAGGATGGATGACCCATTCGATTATGCCACTAAACCAGGGTGGTGTTTTCGGAGATGTTGGCAAAAGGGGAAGGCATGCTCGTGGCTGAAAATATGTAGACTGTCACGCTTTGGACCGATAAGGAAAGTTTTCTTGGTCAGAGAAACCTTCACAGAGAAATGTGATGAGTGAAATTCAAAGAGGCATTGATTATCTATACAAAATCGAAGCAAACAGATTAAGTTTTTGCGAAATGGATGTGGAGTAAATTACGAAGGAGAAAGGGAGAGAAAGAAGTTGAGAGAGAAGAGGCACCGTGGTTGTGGATGGGGAGACCAGTGCCATCACCAACTCGAATGGATTCACCATGAGTGTACTATTTCGAGGATAAGTTCAAGTTAGACAGATCGTTGGTGATATGGTGAGTAGGAGCCAAATAGAGATACCAGATGTTGTCGGAGGCAGAGCTTAGAGCAGTGTAGTTAGCAGCGAAATTATATGAACCAGAGAAAATATTAGAAAAATCAAATTGCTAAGAATGATTAAACATGTGCCATCACTGCAGTGCAACGTGACCAATCTTGTTGCATACTTGACAATTGGTCGCTGAGTATTGAACTGCTGGGAGCTATTGTTTTGAGAAGAAGAACGACCTCCTTGTGGATTGAATGAGGATCTGCCTTATCCTCGTCCTTGTCTGCCAGTACGAGAAGAGCCATGACTATGATAAAAAGTTGCTGAGTTGAAGTTGGCAGAGAAATCTGTGGAAGGAGTCTATGTTTTGGTAGTATGGTTGAAACGACTTTCTTGAATGAGAAGGAGCTGATACAGCTTGTGAGAAGTTAGGGGTTTAGTACAAGTTGTGATAGAAGTAATGAAGGGTTCATATGCCATTGAGAAGGTAGGAGACAAGTTCTTTCTCAGAAATGAGATTGCCAGTAGTAGCCAAAGAGTCAGCAAGCAAACCATGCCAAAATAATTCAAGATGGATTGTTCTCCTCAGGAGAGATTGGTAAGTTGAAATCGAATTTGAATTTTTTTAGACTAAAATTGAGATGAAAACATGGAGTATAAGGAATTCCATAGGCCAGAAGCAGTGGTGTTGAACAGGACATGTCCTAAGATGGAATCAGAAAGAGAGGAAAACAACTAAGGACCAGTTGGTCTGTGCATTTCCAAGCAGAAGATTGGGTTTCTGAATTTGATCAAAGTCGGTAGGGAGGAATTCAGGAGGATTGGGTAACATGCCATCGACATAGCAGTACAAGTCATGTTCGCGTAGGTAAGTAGATGTTTGAACTTTCCAGAGAAGATAATTCTCTGTTGTAAGTTTTGTGATAACAAAATGGGAAAAAGAAGAAATGACAGAGCGATGGGAGGGAGGGGAGGAAGGAGTAGCCATTGATCAGAGAGAAAAGCAAAGTCTGATGGCTTATGATACCATGTTAGAAGAATGAGTAACCTAGCTTTGATAACGATGTTAGGTGGTCTTGAACCTCAATCTCAAAAGCTAGCTAGTTCAAGATATGAGCCTTTCTCTCATACTTATAAACTAACAACCAGCCCCTTCCATAACCGATGTGGGACGACCCCAACAATCTCTCCCTCACACGTTGGGCTTTGGGTCAGAGGAGACAACCTATTTTTCCCGTGGACTGTTGGACTAAAGACTGTTGGTAGACCTGGGCTCTAAGACCAGTGTTATTCAAACAAAAATTTAGGAAAATTTTCCCATACTTTTCATTATGAATACTATAGTCTATTATAGACTTTACAAGAGAATAAAAGAATCTTTGTTTGTTACATCACAATAGAGAATGTAAATCACAATAAGGAGTAACTAAACAACTGTTCTATGCAGTGAGATTGGGCAATCTGTTATGACTTTGTTGTAGGTGCATTGGTGACCAGTGTGAGGACCTGTGTCTTGCTTAAGTGGGTTTGCCGTGAGTCTTTATGCTTATAGGCTCATGCAACCTAACAGTTTTTGTGTGGTCCTTGGCATGGTGAACATGTGCAAGATGTTGACATTTGTTTGGGTGGCTGCCGGTTATGGAAGGAAGTCAACCTGCGGCTGTTCAACGCACAATAAGGTTGCTAAGTACGGTGCATGAGTCTATAACTACCTACGACAACCCTAGTTTGGGAAAGATGTTGTATGTCCGTTTGTGTGTGTGTGTGTGTGTGAGTAGTGGAAGAGGAAGTAGGAAAATTCCATGTGCATGGCCTGTACGTAGGATGGAAATTAAAATTTGGCTCAAGCCTTGCCACCCACATTGGGTTTAGACTTTTGAGCTCCCTATAAATATTAACATAAATAAATTAATAGTATACAGACTTGGCCTAGGCATGATGCTAGGCCTAATGCTAGACCCAGGTGTTATAATTAAGCTTGAACTTGGCAAAGGTCTGCAGGAAAAAAAAAAATCAAAATTTATCATACAGGCAAAGCCCATTTCATCACACACCTGATCAACAAGATGAACAATATTGTCCTTTCAAAAAACAGTATGATAAAGAAGAATCGTGGCACCTGTCAAAGGCTTTTGAGCCATCATCTCAGAGAGTTAAGCGACTTTTTTTATTAAAAAAAAAACTGTGTTGATAGAGGTGATATAAGTACTGAAAGTAAGAAAGGAGGCTTTTTTTAAATGTATATCACATGCTGCAGATTGCATCTAAATTGTCCTTCAACAAAACCTTGGTTCAGTCAAGAAGATGGAGGTGATATCATTTAGAATTAAAAAAAAAAAAAGAGAAAGGCAAGGAGACGTCGGCTGCAGGCTGCGGGCCTCGGGGAACGAAAAGAGATAGGAAGAGGAGAGAATGTCATAAAGGTAAAGGCGATTGGGGATGGGTATTTATTGGTTTATGCTTCTATTTTTTAATCAAACGCAACCACAAAACTGAACACTTTCTCAGTGTCGGACATTGTGCAAGCAATCCTGCTCCTGGAAGAGAGAGAATTCTCTTATTTAAATCTGTGTCCTGTGGTGGCCAATAATTAAGTTCAATTAGCTTCAAACTCCCAATCCCATTAAGATAAAAGCGCTCCCATATATTCAAATCTGGACACCCAGCTGGGGCAGTAAGAGCATACCCAACAGCGCCTCCACAATCAAGATTCATCTTTGAAAGCCGAGGATAACACTCAAGGGAGCTCAGTCCAAAGGTGTGCATGGATGGCCTTATCTGCTGCCTGCAGTCACCTTCAACTCGAATTTGTATTTCCTCGAGCACCGGGCAATCCTCCAACCCCACCAACGTCAATGGAGTGAGAATCTCCCCAACAGAAATCCAAAGGGAAAGAGATCGCAACTTTGCCCAAGTCCTGGCACTTCCGTGGCTAATAATGTGATGTAAGTTCAAAATTGGGTGTTTGATCTTGCATTTTTTATTGAAGTTGCTTGTATCTTTCCACACGGGTACTCGCTGATCTAGGGCGATAGGCTGCTGCTCTTCTAATCGCTGAACGTTTTCCCAAACACAGTCTATGTGCAATCGCTGTATAAGGCCTCGAATTGGTTCAAGTGCACGTAATGTGCGCACAGCATCGAGATGCTTACAGCAAGAGATCTTCACATCAATGAAGGTTCTCCGAAGGTTAGAAGCCAAATTTCTGATCCCCGTTTCTGTGATCATTTGGCAACCCCTAACCTCGAACTGCACGAGTCTCAGGCAGGCATGTGAGATAACTATCAAGCAACGATCAGTTAAATCAGTGGCGTTCTTGATTGAAAGGCACTCCAACCCCGGGAATAGTGGCTGAATCACATCTGGCCGTGAAAATACTCCCCTGTAAATCCCATATTGGAACTGTTCAAGAGTCAAAGACTTAAGCGGCGGGCACTTGGAATTAAGCAACTTCAATGGCGCTGGCCTGGTATCTTTAGCATTGTGACAAACGTCAAGAACCAAGTCTTCAAGCAATGGCAATCCAGCACAAAGGTTCACAAGCGTCGACGCATGGCTGACTATAGCATCGTGATAGGTGAAACCCTCATCACCATCAGGATTAATGACCGCCCAGGCATTTGAAAAGGAAGTAATATCCACAAGGTGAAGAAGAGAGAGGCTGGGACAATTTGAAGCAAGAGAGAGCAGAGTTTCATCCCGAGTAGAACCAATGAATCTGTGGTCAAATGTACGTGTTGCCAGAAACTGGCGAAGATTTGGGCTTGCAGCTGTAATGGCAACAAGTTCATGAGCTTTGTATCCCTCGGTAGAAGAATGGGTGAGGATACTAAGATAGGAGAGGGAAGATGCAGTATTTGGGTAGGCTTTGAGTGCCGGAGGGAGATCTTTTGTCCAGCAATAGAAATGGGACAGATCAAGGGACGAAAGTGAATCACAATGCTCAAGAAGTGGGAGGAAATCGGTGCCAAGAGGAGCAGTAGGCAAACGCTGATGCCAGCGGATGAGCTTAACATGGCGTATATTAGGCCATTGAGGAGCAAGGTGATTGAGAGTTATAGGGTATCGTGCGTATGTAGTAAAAGAAATGAGCGAAGGGAAGGCTTGGCCAAAAAGATGAGCAAGAAGTGCTGGATTCGAGATGGAGTCATCTAAGAGCAGATGGCCCCAAGGGGAGAGGAAAGAGATGTCAAGATTGGTGACGGCTTGAAAACAAGTGGGGAGGAAGATTAGGTCGCGGATGTTGCCGCGGAGAGTGAGGGAAGTGCGGGTGAGGCACTCTAACAGGTACCATTTGAGGGACACAAGGGACATGGCATTGCGCGTACGAGTGTCGATAACTAGGGAGAATATGATGGACAGAATTATTACATCTGGCAAGTCATACAAATGACAATGTTTTGGAGTAGTCATTTTGGCTTTCTGTTCTGTTTTTTTTTTTTTTTTGCCCTTTTCCTTCAAATTTGCAGGGAACTGTGGTACTGCTTGTATTGTTGGTGTGGAACAGAAACATAAACATGAGCGTCTTATATAGAATCTAAGTAGAATGGTAGGGATGATGAATATTTCTTTTCTCATGTGGTTATCACGTGGGCATGAAGCACAAAACCTGCATCTTCATAGTTAAGAGAGACAGACAGATCGAGGTGTATCTGTGACGTCCGTCGGCCTATCTATGACTAGAGGATAAAGCTTCACGTACGATAGGGATACTCGGTAGATCAGAGAATCTATGAAACCCTACGGAGGTGGAGAAAAAGATAAAAGAGTGAGCGTGAGACTATAACGCGCGCGGTAAGTATCACGAGAGTAACTGGCTGCAGTAGTACTACTAGTACTTGACCTTCATTCGCTCCAATTATTGCCAAAAACGGGCCAGTGTTCGTGATGTTGATCATCATCAGTTCGATTACTTATAGCGTAATATCTCATGCATGCTTCCTAATTCTTAAGTAATTCATGTGTGCATGAGGCGTTGTTGGATTAAGCAATGAAGCAAAAACAGCAGACCAGCAGCAGAAAACAGAGGAAACAGAGGAAATATAAGGTGTTTTCTGAGAAACCTCAATCCTACTTCTCACGGATTGATTCTAATGGTTCTACTTTCATCTTCCATTGATCATGCTTTTAAAGACTTACATAGAGACATACAAAATAGATTAATGAAGAAATACAACTTCCAAAAACAGAATAAAAGAGAATTTAATAAGACATAGAAACATGAAAAGTCACTTGGGAAATAAACATCAAACTTTAATAGGTGTACGTCTTCATCTTATTCGATCTGATCTACCATTTTGCCAAGGCTCGACTTCTCGCATCTCGTTCTTTTCGGATTGGCTATTTTTCTGATCCCTTGTTCATTAGCTGCTGGTTGCTATGTGTTCTAATTATTAACTATGTGAATTACTTCTTTTCTTCCTATAAAACAAATAATAAAAACCTAACTTAAACTTTTAAAATAAGAAATGATTTATGATCAGAACAGATATTTTGAGTTCAAATCATAATTCTACAATTTATTAATCTTATTTAATTAAATATTTTATTTAATTAAATATTTTACGTATTAGACCAACTTTTAAAGAAAAGTTTGACCCACACGTGAGAGAAAACTACATTAAGATATTAAAATAAATAATAAAAATCCATCTCTTCTATTAGTTTAATTTTTTTAGATAAGAACTGATTTTACAATACTTTTAAATGATTTTGATCGAATATAGTTACATTAAACAACTTCTTGTTATAGTTTCCTTTCACACGTACTCAAGAGTACTTTGAATTTGCACATGAGAGATATTTTAATCATAGAAGAATTTTATAGAAAGAAACTCACAATAAATCGATGTGAATTTATGTGATAGCCCGTCAGATTAAAAATTAAATTATTGTTATTGTAAAGTGTGCACATCACTACAAAAAAATTAGACTTTTATAATTAATCATTTGCAATCAAAAGATTACTTACGATTTATTTTAATTAAAAATAATTGATTGCAAATAAATAATTATCTTATAGCTATTATAGCTAGCATATCTAACCTCTTATCAAATGAAATTTCTTTGGTTTGTAATGAGTTTACGTACATTTATAAAATCTTTGTGTGGTTATAACGTTCTTTGTGTGGTTATAACGTCGTACTTCAGAGAGAGAGAGAGAGAGAGGTGTTTTAAAAGTAGCATTAACATGCATGAGGAATTAAACTAATCTATCTACAATTAGAATGGCCAGCTTGCAGAGAGAATCTGTGAGGATCGACCAATGGAGATGGAGAAAATTAAGAAATAGTTGGCCAGAGATCAACAGGGAAAGAGAAAGCTGCATGGGAGCCTATAAGGACGTTTAAGATAAGGATTTATAAGGCAAGTACAGTGACTGCAAGTGGAAGTTGATCTGCAACGAAGACAATTTTTTTGTAATTCCATAATTTCTGCTACTCTCTTATTATTTATTTGAGTGTGCACTATTTAGCCTCATGAGTTTGTCCTTTAATTTCAAATTTACCAAATTTTTTTTTTTAATTTTTCTTTTAAATATTTTTAAACATTTTTTTTTAAATTAAAAAAAAAATTATTACTTGGCTAATAGTTACTTTTTTAACTATTAAAAATATTAAAAATAAAATATCGATTAATAACTTTGAAGGAATAAACCATGAATCTATCATTTTCCTTATTTGCGTACTCAAATAAGGTAAGGGCACTTGTGGACCCAAAAGCCACCGGTGTAGAAGAAAAAAGAAAGAATAAATTCGAAAAAAAAGTGAGAGAAAGTTCGAATAAAGGAATATTAGATCAAAGCTACTATAGGCTTGAACAAGTGAACAAGACAACGGAGTAAAGAGACCACATTTTCGAATATAAGGACTGATTTATTTTTAAAGTTGAAATGAGATAAAATGAGATGAGATAAAAAAATATATATATATATATATATTATTATAAGATATTTTTTTTTAATATTAATTTTGTATAAAAATTTAAAAAAAGTATTTTAAAATTTGAAAAAGTTAAATTTTTTATTATATTTTATATAAAAAATTAAAAAAGTATAATAATGAATTTGAGAGTTTTAATTTCATCTCAAAAAACAAATCAAGCCTAAGACTAAGAGGGCTATATTGGTCAAAAGAATTCGTTTTTATCATATATATATATATATATAAAAATTCTAAATATACAAATTTCATATAAATCATTTATAAAAAATTAATCTCGTCATAAAAGAGTTTTAAAAACTGACTTTTCAAACTAGAGCTCATATTTTTACAAATAATTTGTACAAGACTTATATGTATATTTGAGACTTATACCTAATATTATTTAATAAAATCTTACTAAAAATATGAAACTTGAACTAAGCTAAAAATAATAAAACTAAAAATGAATAATTAAATTTCTGAAATTCCCATTGAAAAGTGTTTTGGACGAATCTTGAAAAGCAAGAATTTTGGAGTAGTTAAGATGGGGCCGGTAGTGATACGGTATACCTTACAATTTAATATCTCCTTATTTATTATTCTAAAGTGTATTTATAATTTTTATTATTTTGTTTTAAGTATTTTATTAACATCTTTAATCATTAAGAAAGAATTTAAAAAATATATAACTTCACTAATAATTACTCCTTTAATTATTAAGTAAAAGAGAAAAAATGAAAAAATAGAGAAAAAAATTATAAATAGGTGATAAGGATATTATTTTCCAATTAGGATTGATGAGTCCTGCACAACCAGAAAGGTTTCCTTGCCCTAAAGAGAAATGATATAGCGGCTAGCAAGTGCCAACCTGATTAGCATCAACTAAACAAAAACTTAAAATAAGAATAACCTCAAGAGTTTAACTGGGGTCCAGATTGGTGCAAATACCACTTTTGCACCAATCAACTAATGTAGTGACATGTTGAAATTTTAGGATGTGAACCTGGGGTGCTGATTGCATTGAATGAGCTCGTGTTAGCCCCCCTCCCTGAATACTCTTCACCATGAATCAAGTCTGAGTTCTCCCCAAACTCATCCCCGATTCCAAAACCTACCTCCTGCAAACTCGGACCCTAATGGAACTCATGAGTTAAAATATGGAACTCACAACCTAGAATCAGAGAACTAGAGAAATAAGAAATTAATTTTTTTATCCATTTCATACCCAATATACAATATGGAACTCACGAGTTGAGATATCATCTCAACTTTCGAACTATTAACCAATAAACCAAAGAACCAGAGAAATAACAAGTCTCCCTAAATTGTTTACAAAATTAAGTTCAGCAAAATTGTAACTAAATTTAATAAAATTTGTGTAGGAGTCATTGAAATTAAAATCCTAATCTCAAGAAAATGCAGAGAATCGACTAAGCTCGTCGACAATGGGGTTCATCATCGGCAATGGGTGTCGTCAGCAATAGAGTTCGTTTGAGCTCAACTGGCAATGGGGTTAATCTAAGCTCGTCGGCAAAAAATTAGCTGTTGCACGCATGTTGGGATTTCGGGTCTTCGTCGCAAGCACGTCGGGTCACCCTGGGCGTTCGTCACCAGCAAGCCTTCGACGGGTTGATGACGACGACAGGCTGCTGTGGGTTCGAGTTCGCAAGGGGGTGGCTTTTGGGAGAACTCAAACTTCATTCGTAAAGCAGGGTGAAGGGTATTTGTGCGCCCGCCGCAGAGGGGGGGGGGAGAGGGGGGAAGCTAATTTGTTGCAATTAGCTCCTAAAATCCCAACGTGTCACTACATTATTGGATTGGTGTAAAAGTGATATTTGCACTGATCCGGACTGCGGCAGGGGGGAGAGAGGATGGGTGATGCAAGAGCTAATTTATTGCAATAAGCCCCTAAAGTCCTAACGTGTTACTACATTATTTGATTGGTGCAAAAGTGATATTTGCACCGATCCGAACTGCATCACAACTCTAATTTCAATTCAATAAAGAAAAAAGGAGTTTTCAACCAAGAAGCAAAAGCCATCACACATTCGATGGAATAAAAAAAAAGGTAAATTGTAAATCAATGATGAACAAGTTGTACATCAAATTATGATTTCAAGCAAGATTTTGATTATCGTATAAATATTTTAGTACGACCAATATTTATTGTATCCGAATAATAATTGATTTGAAAAAATAGATATTTTATATGGATAAACAAGAGTAAGGCCATCATTTCTACCTCTCGCACGTGTACTGCCCTGTCACTTTAGAGGAAATTCACAACAAGAAAAGTTGGGTCAAAGAGCACTCCTCATTGAATAGCGAAACTTTTTTTTTTAAATGGTACTTTTTGCACAATTTTAAAAAAAAATTCATCATATTTGATCAAAAGTTATTAAAATAATTATTGAAAAAAGTCAAAAGTACACTTTATTTTTAAAAATAAATAATAAAGTTAAATTTTTCTTCAAAGTTTAATAATAAAGTGTACTTTTTGACCTTTTTCAATAATTCTTTTAGTAGCATTTGATCAAATATGATCAAATCTTTTGAGAAGTTATGCAAAAAGTATAATTTTAAAGAAAAATTTTAGTTACTCTATTGAGAGTGCTTTAAGATACTTGTAAGTAGCACATGCAAGCCTATGGCAGTGCAGATTTCGGAAACAAGTAACGCTGAATATAATATATAAGTTTTAAGAATAATGTAACCTGCTATTTTCTTTCTTTATTTTGATTGTTTATATATTTTATTTTTAATTTTTTTTTATTTACTTATTAAAGAAGTAATTATTTGTGTATTTATATATTTTTTAAATATTAAAAAGATTGAAAAGTTAAAAAAGTATTTTTTGGGGCATGCGCCCTAGCGCGCAGCTCTCAAGTTTTAAATTTATAAATTATATATATATATATATATATATATATATTGTAGAAATGTGAATCTAGCTGAAAAGAGTAGTTAAGATCATACGTTTAATTTTCTATAGAAAGGACTGTAAAGTTTATGCATTTAAAGAAGTAATTATTTGTGTATTTATATATTTTTTAAATATTAAAAAGATTAAAAAGTTAAAAAAGTATTTTTTGGGGCATGCACCCTAGCGCGCAGCTCTCAAGTTTTAAATTTATAAATTATATATATATATATATATATATATTGTAGAAATGTGAATGGCAAAGACATGCAAATCTAAACAGATATAACATAGACGAGAATTAATATTCTTAAAATGGTCTGCATTAAGATCGATGATCTTCATGTAACTAATTGCATGAACATATATATATATTTAGAACAGAAATGCTAAATCACTCAATTAAATTTTTTGATATAAATCTTTTTAATTTTTTTTATTTAGTGATTAAGAAAATATTTTTTAATGATGTAAATTTTTTTCTTTTTTAAAAAATGTTTAAGAATATATAAGAATATAAAAAATATTTATATTCTTTATCGAAACAAACTCGTGCTACATCATCGGTCATGAATATAGCACTCATATTTATAATTATCTGCATGCACCCATCATGTATTGGCCGTGGATGTGCCCTTAGTGTATTTGTTTGTTTTATATATATTTTTTAACATATTAAAACATTTAAAAAATACATAAATATACTAATAGTTACTTTTTTAAACATAAAACAAAAAAAAAAAAAAACAATACAAGAGCGGTCACAACCACAAAAGAAAAATTAAACATGGGACAAACATTTTCCATATGTTTAACGTTGTCCCAGAGATTTTCAAGCACCAGTACTTCGAGTTCTTATTTTTAAATTAGATACAAACATATTTAAGAATCTATATATATATATAGATATATATATATATATATTTACGTTGACTGATTTTCTTGTGAGCAAGGAGTTGGGACTTGGGAGATTAGTCCCGTTTAAATTCAGAGTTGATATGAGTTTTGAAAGTTAAGATGAGTTTTGAAATTTGAATAAAATATTATTATTATTATTTTGATATTTAAAAATGTTAAATTAGGATTTGAAATAACTATATTGAGATTTGAAAAATTTATATTAAAATTTATATTTTATATAAAAATTTTAAAAAATATAATAATAAATTTATAAACTCATCTCCAAGTCTTAACGGGCCTAAATCGGCCATTTTCCATGAGGGGCGCGTTAGCGCTTTATGCCCAGCAAGTTAAGAGGCCTAGTTATTCATATAGATAGAATTGATCTTTTTTATTTGAGGATTTCGTCGTGAGGTACACTTTCAGCTGGCAGCTTTTGTTCATTTTTCATTTGCTGGAATTGGTTTTTATTCCTGCACATTATGTTGTTTTTCCTAATTGGAAAACTGTACAATGGTTTGACTTGAAGGATTTTTTTGAAGCCTGCGTTTTGGTCTTTTTTGGATATATATAATAACCTTTAGTTTTTGGGTTATAATATAGTTATAATTTTCTTTTATCTTAAATGAGAGTTATAATAAAATTAGAATATTGACTTCTTCTAAAAAATATATTAGTGATGTCATTGTCACTAGCCCATATGAATCCCATAGAGAGAGAGATCTGTGAGAAGTTGTGGAGATTAAAAAAAAAATACGATTAGCAAAAAATTGTAACCTAGTTCAAAAAGAATGAAATCAAGTATGAAGAAAGGACCTGTGAGATAAACGATAAAAATATACATAGTGACAGATGAGGAGGCTAAAGCAAACACTCCTCGAAAGCCGACCACTCAACAAAAGTGATGCAATCTGTGAGAAATTGTGAATATGATGGAGATCTAGAAATAGATACAAATAGTGAGAAGTTGTAGCCTAGTTAAGAGAAAATGAAATCAAGGAGGAAGAAAGCACATGTTAGGTAGACGTTAAAGTTATACATAAGTACTAAGTAGGCGACAAACCAAGCACTCCACGAAAGCCGGCCACTTGGCAAAAGTGGTGCAATATGTGAGAAGCTCATGTGTAGATGAAGGAGAAAAAGATTCAGTTAGTGGAAAGTTGTGGCCTAGCTCATAGAAAATGAAATCAGTTGAGAAGAAAGGACCTCTGAGGTAGACGATAAAGATATACACCAAGCTCTCCATGAAAACCGGCCACTTGGCAAAACTGGTGCCATCTTGATCAAGATTTCCTCTTTCATCTCCTTTTTCCATTTCTCTTATCCCTATCCCAACTCTTACCTCTTTCTTCTTTTTGTTGGCAGCTGCATGCAAGTGAATAATCCAAAAGCTTAATCCATTAATAAAAGCCATCTAAACTCTGAGTAGAGTAATTTTAACACGCACACACACAAGTAGAATTATACTTTCGAGTAATGTTGTAAGTACACGGCCCTGCATACTTTTAGTCGAATTAGTAATGTGGTAAATACAAAAATAAAAATAAAAACACAATGAAAGGAACTGAAAATTAGAAACACAAATAATTAGACCAGATGATGCATACAAACAGCATTTTTGTATGGTATATGCAAAATGGACATAAATCATGTACAAAAAACATTTTTGATTGAAAAATGAAAAAAGAAAAAAACATCATAGTCAAGCTGATACAAAAAGGAAATCTTGAGAACTATTTTATCTAGAAGTTGCTACTGCGACAAAAAGGCACAAAAAAAAAAACGAAAAAGAATAACATATGAGCCAACTGTTCGAAAAAGTACGATGAGCCAACTGTCGATCTATTGCTTGTCGGCCTTTTCCTACTGCGATGCGCCCCTTCATTAGACTCCCCTACCGTCGATCCGTCGAGTGGTGAAAGTTTTTTGTCTAGGAGTGTTGTGCGTGTGTCTGATGCACTTCTTACAAGGCTCGTGGGCGTCACAAGCCGCCGAGCCATAAGGAGTTTTCAACCACCACGCAAGGTAGTTTTGGGGTCAGTGGCTTCCAATCTTCATGATTTGCGTGCTTGTTTTTGGTTTAGAATGGCACGTGTCCTAACACACACCACCACCGTTGGTGGTGGTTTTTCGCCAATGTATCAGATCTTCTTCAGCTTTCTTCTCTCATATGTTCCTATTTTTTCTAACCAGTGATCAAGATGATGTAAAAGTAATAGTCTCCTTCGATCAGAACAAATCAACAAAATGCAGCGCACCCTACTCAACTACGACTTTTAGTCGTAGGTTTATAGTCTGTTTATCAGACTATGTTAAATCCACTTTTGAGCGGCTTCCTCTTGTGGAAATTAGGCTGGAGTCAATTTATTAGTGAGATAGCAAGTTTTTTATTTTTATTTTTATTTTTAGTTTTAGTGCTGCTGTTTTTTTTTTTTTTTTGGCATAACTGTTGGGGATTCCTATCCCACTGAATATTGTATCATTGTAACCATGTAATTTATCTATATATTGTTTTAGCTTGCCTTAAAAATTAAAAAAAAAAAAAAAGAATGATGTGTGTAAATGTCCTACTAGGAACCAACAAAAGCCAAAGCTCCCAGAGGCAAAAAATTAGCGCAACCAAATAAAACGCATCTTTCACATTAGTACCATAGGAAAAAAGTGAGCGTGCAAGCACTTGGTGCATCACAAATCGCGAGCAAAGGCAACAGAGAATAATTTGTAAGCGAGTGATCAGGAAATACCCAAGGCATCATTGATAAAAAAAAAAAAGCAACATTAAAGAGATCAGAGCCAGCTACCCTAGAAGTCTTGCAACAAGGTGGTACGAGAAAATTATGAAAACGACAACATATGAGACAACAAAGTGGTACATGTGATTGCAGCTATTTATAAGGAACTAAAGCATTTATAAGGAAATCATGGAAACTAAGACCATTTAAATATATAACAATGGCCCACATAAATAATGTCTTCCAAAAAAGTTCTTAAACTTTTCTAAGGAACCCTCACGGTCCTCGAAATGTCTATCATTGCTTTCTCTTCAGATGCACCAAAATATATGAATGAGAGCCATCTTCCACACGGCTGCAATTTGTGGTGTCCCATGATCCTTCGCCAACTAGCTAGTAGTTCAACATCTCTCCTTGGCATAACCCATGTTATTCCCACTTTGTTGAGGAAATAAATAATCCCATGTCCCGTACAAACTCATAATGTAGAAGGACATGATCCATTATTTCACTACTATTTCTGCACATACATTATTAGTCCATAATGATAAGCCCACGTTTTCTTATATTATTCATGGTCAAAATCTTCTCAAAAACTGTTGTACAAGCAAAAAAAAATAGCTTAGGAGTTGCTTTACTCAGCCTTCCAAGGAAAATTAATCCTAGCTTGGGTAGTGAGAGTCTGTTGGAAGGTCGCCACTCCAATTTATCCCCCATTGTAGCAACATGACTAATTGCATATAACAAGTTAAAGAACTCCACTAGAACACCTACTTCCCAATCATGTGCCTCGCTAATGAAGCTACCATTCCAATCCATTGTTGTGCACGATTTGTAATTTCCCGTAGGTCACACAAAGGCATATTGTTCTCATGCAATTATGAAAATAAAGGGATAGGCATCCTTACGAGCCATATCTCCAACTCAAACACCGTGCCAAAAGCTGAGTCTATTTCCATTTCCCAAACACAACCTAGTGTTGATAGATACAGACCACTAACTTCTCCAAATATGCTTCCATAACCCCATTCTATATGCCCCTACCTTCATCAAAGCACCAACCCCGCTTATACTCCATACTTTACATTAATCACCACCTTCCATAGTGCTTCCCAATGGTGGAACTAGGTGGGGGTAGCCCCCCCCAAAAAAAAAATTCTTAAAATTTAAAATAGCCCCCTAAATTTTTTTTTCAAAATTCAAAAAAACTCTTAAACTTTACTCATAATTTCATATATATAGAAATTGGCCCCGCCAAAAAAGATTTATAATTTCTTTATTCTCATATGCTTTTTAAAATGTTATAAAATTTCAATATACATAAAAATATCTTTTTCTATTTTTTTTCCCTATAATCTTTAGATTTTGTATAATTTTCATATATTATCTATTTTCTAAGATGTGATCATACTAAAATTAAATTAAACAATAAACTATGAACATTTACTCCATTTTATATTATATACTATTTAGTTTTTTAATATAGAATTCAAAATAAAAATATCAGAAAAATCATTTAGGATTGATGATTTATATGAAAAATAATAGAGATCATTTATCCTCTAAACTTCATTGAGCAAGGAAAAGTTTATTTAATGTCTCATTTATAGTATTTTATACTTAATATGATACCATAAAAAAAAAAAGATTATGATACCAAAATAGATAGATTTTACATTAAATTTGATCAACTAGTTTAGATATTAGAATGAAAAATAACATTTTAAAAGTTCATTTGATAATTCTAAGAAGAAAATAATTTTTAAATATTTCATATTTACAAAAATAATAATGGATGAAAATTACACTCTGAAATAAATGTTAAGTGTGTTTTTACATTATTTGGCAAATTATTGAAAATTAATTTTAAATATGTTTTATGATTTTAAAATATTTTTTACATTTTACATAAATATCTCAAAGTTGGCCCCCCTTAAAAAAAAAATAGTTGGTTCTGCCACTGTTGCTTCCATCTCATAATTATATCTTCGTAGTAATTTCCCTAGAAGAGCCTAATTGAAGGCCCTCATGTTATGAATCCCCAATTCGCCACCTATCAAGAGAGAGCACACGTTAACCTAGCCAACTAAATGGTACTTAAACTCATCACCAGGTCTACTCCATAAAAAATTTCTTTGAAGCTTTTCAATCTAAGAGGCAACACTAGCTAGAAGATGAAACAATGACAAGAAATATGTTGGCAGGTTTGAAAGAGTGCTCTTTTTATTAATGTAATTCGATCATTTGCTCAAATACAACATTTTCCACCTAACTAGCCTATGTTCTATTTTCTCTAACACCTCATCCCAAATAATTTTGTCTTTGAATGATGCTCCCAAAGATATAAACATGTAAAGGGAGTAGTCAAAAACTAAATTAGGAGACTTTGATTCCTTTGAACCAAGCAGTTGGCAATTGCAACTTATCGATTAATTATTAGTTAACACAATCCCTAACTAGAGGTAAGGACAAAGCAAATTGCATGTTATATGCATAAAAGAATTACATCTGCAAGTCGATATGGACTCCAAGTCCAAGATTTGAACCCTTAAGTGCAAATAATTTTTGGAGCCATCAAGTTGAGTGAGTTTTATCTTGAATTATCCGAAATGCACTTGCAAAAAACTTATTGAGTACAAGGACCTATGCAACTCCATAATTACTCAGAACTTTGTTCCGACACTCGATGCTAATAAAAAAATAGTGTCGGCCTCCACTATCATAGAAAATTTGTTTTGAAGTTTCTCTTACAAATCAATTCTAAAAGTGTGTCCTCCACACTGATTTTTAAGTAGGACTAAAAGTGTAGCATAAAGAAAGGTAGTAAGGTACTTCGTATGGGCAATACTAACACAATAGATCATAATCAATTTGTATCGATTTACATTGTTTTATGTTTTGACTTTGTTTCTGTAAATGGTTGACGTGGTTTCTCCTACAATTTGTATGGGTAGAGTGGATGGAATGGAAAAAAAAAATCTAGAATATGGAAAAAAAATCTAAAATATTCAATCTTCCCCTTGTTTGGGAGCTTAATTAAGAGGGAGTGGAATATTGTACATTCCCTTGTTAGTTTAATTGAAAAACGAACGAAATGGACAGAATAAGACTCTCACAAATGCTTCTTTAGGTGGTCATGTGAAGTAAAAATATATAATCAAAATGGATGTATGATGTTTTTTATTGTATAGTTGCTAAAACTACAAATTGATTCAATATATAAAATGGATAATGGTGAAGCAAAGATACCTTACAGTGGTCATGATTCTATAATGTAGAATGAAGAATAAAATTTATCTATTTAGACTTTACAATTACTTTCATTTGACAAATTAGAGGTTTGCGTAATATTTTCATAAGATATTGTTTCGAGTCCTTACCAACCCAGTCACCCAAATAAGGTTAATATTCCAAAAACTGGTACGTTATGTCACTGTTCTTTAGTGCCTAGAAAGTGAATTAAGTCCCCACTATAGAATCGATTCATTATCTCGGTTGATCTTCTTCCTCAACATCGTAAGAAGAACAAAATCTAGTAGTTTCCGTAATCCGAGCATAGAAATCTTTTTACATGAAGAAGATGGGCAGCGGCGAAGGATCCCTTCTTGTAGTAGTTTGCGTTTCGCTTCTGGTTTTGATTGGTGTTTTTACTGAGATCTTCCTGTAGAGACAATTAGGAAGGGTTGCTGTTTTCATTCCAATTATTTTGCTATGAATGCCACGTAGGGAAATAGCAACATTTGGACAGTACAGTCTGGCCGAGGAGTTTCAAAGTCTCTATTTCACCCTTTCATTTTTGACTTTTTTGGTATGCAGCACACATAAGATAGCTTGGATTTAGCTTTAATATAATTAAATAGAATAGATTTGAGAGTGAGAGTCCTAACGAATAATGGGTCTGAAGGGCATTGACATGACCAACAACTAGATGGTTTTTTTTGTTGTATTTTTTAAACTATTGCATTACAAATTTACAATGAAAACACAAGTTAGTCCCTAACTCTTCGATCGGTAAAAAAGAAAAAAAAAATTAAAGCACAAGTTGGTTGGTTTGGTTTTATCAGTGAATTTGTGTTTTTGACTTTGTATTAAATTTGCATTCTTTATCATCCTTTTCCATCCAAAGAAAACAATTAACTTTTGACTCATAGGGCAACAAACTTACAATTCGATACGAGAAAAAGTAGAATAAAAATGTAATCAATCACACAAGATACAATATTTATGTAGTTTTAACAATGTGTCTATATTTGGAAAGCCTGGCACTTGTTATCTAGATGCAAAAATTAGTCCACTCTCTGAATTTTCTTCTCTAACAAAAGGAGAGAACAAGCACACAAGGAATTGGTTAAGTTGGTTTCAACCAATCAAGTTTGTTTTGGAGGTAATTAAAAATTATCAAAGAAGTTGGTCTGATTGCTTCCATAATGTAACGTTTCGCAGTTTCGGACTAGGTATAAGAAGGTGAATGACATCGCTTATTATTTGGGAGGGAGAATTCTTATCTTTGTATAATGATTTCAATGAATGAAAAATGACTCTTTTAAAGGTAAATTTGAGCCTGACTACTTTTCAAACATGATAAGCAATTTCTTTGCCATTTGAGTTGGAATTGAGATTTCTGATGTTTACGCTGTAAAATTTAGACAAAAGTAGTACTGTAATCAAGTTTCCAACCATTTTGCTCATGCAACCGTGTACTTGAGAAGTTCTCTGTATGCTTCTGCTTGTTCTCTAAGGCGATAAGGCAGTGGCAACAGTAGAAGCAGCAGCACAAGCCAGATCTTATGAACTTTTTAACGAATCTTGAAATTTCCTCTATTTTTTTCATCCATTCTTTCCCCTCGCTTTCTCAGTAACCAAACATAACTTGGGAAAATGATTCCTATATCACATTTATCAGATTACAAGTCAATACAACTATTGATTCAAGCTTGAACAATGTGAAATTGCACAACAGATCTCTTACTCCAACTTGCTTGTATTACAATGCCTGAACCATAACAGAACGTCTTTAGCTACTTTGTAGCACAACAAATCAAGTAAACATAGTATTTATGAATGAAAATTGATTGTTTCCGATGCACCATCTAGAGAAAGTATCCAGTTTTGCTCATAGCATATATTCCAAAGCCATAAAAACACATGTCACAGCAGAATGACACAATGCCTATTCTAAATTTGCTCCCTTTCTGAGTGTAATGCAGCTAACCGATTTCTCTTCCACTTGAGAGGTTGGTATCCCTTCTCCATTTATTCTAATTTAGACCATGGGAACTTGTGTTTGGCCATCTTCCGTTGCCTAGCAACACTCCCAAGCAATCTCCATGGTTCTACAAAACACAAATTGAAAAAGAATCAGCAACTATAGAAACAAGTGAATTGGCATTTCTTTGATGCCTAAGAGGTTACTATTGTGTGAACTAATGGCATGCAATTGGATAAAATGTAATCAATGGCAAACAAATAAAAGCTATGTAATTACAAACAAATGATCTAAATGGAGGTCAATATATATTTAAACCTTGAGACAAAGCCCTTCTTGGATGTCACAAATGGGGTAACCATTTGGGCAGCAACACTCAATTCTAGTATAACAAACAGCATTTTCATATGGATAGCAACCATAGACCTCGCAAGAACCATAGACTTCATATATACAGCAGCACGTCTCGTCACTTGGACAATAGGACTAATCTCCACATTCACTTGGTGAAGGAGAAGGAGGTGGTGGTGGTGGTGATGGTGTCACAAGTGGTGGTGGGGGTGGCGGTGTCACGGGTGTAGGTAGTGGTGAGGGTGTCACAGGCATAGGTGGCGATGGCGGAGAAGTTGAGGAAGATTTCTTGGTTGGATAGGAAGCCATGGCATTAATAGCACAAACTTCATATGTTAAATTAGTGTCCCTTCTTATATATATGTATCCCTCTATTCCCTAGTCTGTTCCCCATGAGTTCTTCACTATCCAAAAGTCTTCACCATCTTCAGAATCATAGCCAACTATCAAAACTGCATGGTCAATATCATCAGGATCACTTGAACAATCACCATCATAGATACCCTAAAGAGATTATATAACTCTCAATTTTGCAGAACCAATCCATTTTTCCAATTTCAAACTTCCAAATGAACATATTAACTTCAAAGATTAGACTTACATTTGTGTATAGTTGAAAATCCAGAGCAAAACCATCTATACCCACACTAATGGGCTGCTGAACAGTAGCACACAAGAGAGCACTGTCAGATTCTGACACATCTTCATAGCCATCAATGGTTACAACTTTAGTTTCCCCCTGATTACAGTATAACATCATATATCAAACCACAAAAAGAAAAAAAAATGGTAAAACTTCTAGCAAACATTATGTTATTTGTTTTGATAATGTTCACAATCAAAATATTCTAGCAAATGAGAAACCAGACCTTAGTAGTGTTGCAAGTACCATCCAAACCTGTATAGGGATAATCAGCTTTTGTATCAATCCCACCATTGCTTATTACCCATTCAGAAGCATAGTCCATATAGCCTCCATCACATCTATCATTTGTAGTATTACAATTCACAAGTTCTTGTTCCCAAAGGCTAACAAGGTCACCAGTGACTAAGGCATTTATTCCTTCCATAGTACTAGTTAAGGAGAATGACCAACAACTTCTTGTGAACATAGGTAAAATGAATATTTAGAGTCTGTTTTGATAGTGAGATGAGATGAGATGGCTTTATATGAAAGCTGAAGGTTGACTAAAAACTTTTTAGAATATTATTTTTAAATATTATTATTGTTTTTAAAAAAGTTGAATTGTTTATTATATTTTATGTGAAAATCTAGAAAAATTATAATGATGAGACAATATGAGATTAGTTAACATCACTTCTCAATCCAAACAGGACCTTAAGAGATCTTGACAATGAGGTTGATTCCTTCGCATCATTGATATAGTAGAATTCAAGTTGCAAGAAACTTGGTTTTTGAACTTCAAATCAAGTTTTACCATTTCAATAGTGTAGAAATGGGTTCTTCACATCAACTTGCAAATAAAACTTTCATAAAAGATGTTTTTATTTTTGTTTTTACCTATTAAAAAACAACTACATAACATTCCAATCTGTCGCTAGAATATTTTGTCTTCTCTTCTTGACAGTCTTGTGACAAAAAAAGGGGGCCAGAAAGTAATATTTTTTATCAACTTTATCTACATGTTAAGATAAAAAATTCTCGATGACCATGAATAACAAACACTGTACTACTAAAGTCTTGTACCCCTAGTGATGGTCAATCACACTTCCACATAGTATTTTTAATTAACCAAGCTATAAATTTTACCACAGTTTTTTTTTATAAGAATAAAAATACTTATCAGGAAAAGAAAAAGAAAGAAAAAAAAACTTACCACAAGATCCTTGGTCCTTCACGCTCGCTCCTGCAATCCAAGGACGAAGGAGCATTGTCACAAGATCACAACTTTTGCTGCTTATGAGAGTGTTCCTCTTTTACGTGAAGGGCTTCTTGACCTTAGACATATAGACCTCCCTGAACTCCTTATTGCTCATATCAGCAAACCTGTTCAATCCCAAATGATGCACTTTGGGAGACCCTATGTTCCCTGCATTCTTCTCTATTATTTACTTCAAACTCATGAAAAATTGTCGAACCTTTTGTCCACCTCCTCTGCGGGCTTGTATACCCTTCTGTGCTTCTGCCTCCATTGTTGGAAGAGGTTTACGACTCTTTCTTCAGAAGGGAAGTCCTCCAGATCATGACCCAGTATGGGGTACTCGCTTGGGAGGCTGAAACAGAGGCAGGCTAGTGAAGCCTAGATAAAGAAAATAATAGTCAATTGAATTTTTGGGGAACCCATTTTTCTCTAGTGGGTTTCTAGCTATGCTTTGAGTTTTGCATATTGTATTCTATATAAAGGGGTAGAAAGGCCAGTGGCTTTGCCAAGCCTACCAATTAGAGTCAGCCCGAAGAATTGTTTCACTTCTTTTATCCGCCTTTGCCTTAAAATTTAGAACAGACAGATCATTCATTTTATGTTGTAAAAGACCAAAGTACAATTTGTGAGCTGTAAATTTGATTTTAAGAATCTTGCGATTGATTAAGAGCCAAATGGATAACTATCCCAAATACTTTAAGGTTTTAGTTTTTTGAGATACCAAACTATTTTGGTGGTGGGCACTGGTCTACTCTTCAAACCGCTTGACTTGCGAGCAGGGCTGCAGGAAGAGACACACCAACCATTCAACTGTTGTAGGATTAGAAGTTATGGAGAGAAGAGTCAAAAGACAATATTGGAGTCTGCTATTATTTTTATTATCATTATTGTTATTATTGTTTAGGATTATATAAATGCCCCAAGATCATGGAGTGTTGAATCCAGGCCCAGTCAAAGTACAAGGCCTTACCCAAACAAGTTTTATAATGCAACTGCAAGTGCATGTGTAGATGTAGTGTTGTAAAGTGAATCTACATGTAACGCGTCGTATCGATCTGAAAGTTTCTATCTATCACCTATAATTATATATCACAAACACAAATATCATTCTATAAAACTAACACACGAAAACATTGATTCATTTACTTTGCTTAAAGCATAAATTTGTCCACAAGGTCATCAATGTAATAAATTCAAGAAACACAAATCTATGTTTCTACCATATTTAGTAACCCAATTATAACATTCAATTAATTACATAAACCTCATAATCCATAACCAAATGCAATCCTATTTACTAAATAATACTTCTCTAATCATCAATAGTATCCTTGGGTACTCAATCTTCTCATCTCTAGATAGTCTTGCTCATAATCACTAATCTTGGTCTCCAGTAGAACTATCAAATATTGTTCATATCTACACTAGTTATATCAAAAATATTTTCTATTTTATACATGATGTGCAAAATAGTGAATAAAAAATCTGAAAATTTTGTAATGTTATATGAAGATGTTTTGAATTCGTTTCTGGCTATGTGTAAATGATATGAATATGTTCAGTACTCTGTTGATATGATATGTATCAGAAAAACCATTGAATTTGATTAAGATATGATGATGTTATTTGTCATATGGTTGGTACAAGCACTTTTGATATCAATGCACCCACTTTGAAAACAAAGTAGTTTTTCTGCGTATTATTTTTTGTGTACAAACTCAGAACTCCGATAATGAATAAAGGAAAGATTCACATTCTGATACTGCATAATTTGTTCACTAGGGATAGCACAGCCCCACCAGGAGGGTTAAACATAATATATGATGTGATATGCTACAATATGACATGATATGAAATGATATAATAAGATAATGATGTTTAATCATATTGTGACAAGAGGTCTTTGAGTATGAACAGTTTCAAATGTTCTTTAATATGCATTTTGAAAATGAAATGTTTTGTTTCTGCATACTAAACTCTCTGAAAGGACTCATTTTTACATATTGGTAAATATTTCTTGCTTACTGAGTTGTTAATAACTCACTCATTATCTTCATTATAGTTTTCTAATAATATTGACAGTTTTACTGGAGACCAGGATTAGTGATTCTGAGCAAGACTATCTAGAGATGGGAAGATTGAGTACCCAATGATACTATTGATGATTAGAGAAGTATTATTTAGTAAATAGGATTGCATTTTGTTATGGATTATGAGGTTTATGTAATTAATTGAATATTATAATTGGGGTACAAAATATGGTAGAAACATAGATTTGTGTTTCTTGAATTTATTACATTGATGACCTTGTGGACAAATTTATGCTTTAAGTGAAGTAGATGAATCAATGTTTTCGTGTTTTAGTTTTTTAGAATGATATTTGTGCTTGTGATAGATATTTATAAGTGAAAGATAGAAACTTTCAGATTGATATGGCGCATTACATGTAGATTCACTTTACAGCACCTCATCTGCACATGCACTTGTAGCTGCATTATAAAACTTGTTTGGGCAGGGCCTTGTACTTTGACTAGGCCTAGATTCAACACTCCATGTTCTTGCGGCATTTATATAATCCTAAACAATAATAACAATAATGATAATAAAAATAATAGCAGACTCCAATACTGTCTTCTTACTCTTCTCTCCATAACTTCTAATCCTACATCGGTTGAATGGTTGGTGTGTCTCTTCCTACTCTCCTGCAGCCCTGCTCACAAGTCAAGCGGTCTGAAGAGCAGACCAGTGCCCACCACCAAAATAGTTTGGTATCTCAAAAAACTAAAACCTTAAAGTATTTGGGATAGTTATCCATTTGGCTCTTAATCAATCGCAAGATTCTTAAAATCAAATTTATAGCTCACAGATTGTACTTTGTTCTTTTACAACATAAAATGAATGATCTATCTGTTCTAAATTTTAAGGCAAAGGCGGATAAAAGAAGTGAAACAATTCTTCGGGTTGACTCTGACTGGTAGGCTTGGCAAAGCCACTGGCCTTTCTACCCCTTTATATAGAATACAGTATGCAAAACTCAAAGCATAGCTGGAAACCCACTAGAGAAAAATGGGTTCCTAGAAAATTCAATTGGCTATTATTTTCTTTATCTAGGCTTCACTAATCTGCCTCTATTTCAGCCTCCCAAGCGAGTATTCCATACTGGGTCATGATCTGGAGGACTTCCCTTATGAAGAAAGAGTCGTAGACCTCTTCCAATGATGGAGGCAGAAGCATAGAAGGGTGTACAAGCACACAGAGGAGGTGGACAAATGGTTCGACAATTTCTGCATGAATTTGAAGTACATAATAGAGAAGAATGTAGGGAACAGAGGGTCTCCCAAAGCGCATCATTTGGGGTTGAACAAGTTTGCTGATATAAGCAATAAGGAGTTAGGGAGATCTATATGTCTAAGGTCCAGAAGCCCTTCACCCAAAAGATGAACACTCTCATAAGCAGCAAGAGGCAGCAAAAGTTGCGATCCTATGATGATGCTCCTTCGTCCTTGGATTGGAGGAGCGAGCGTGAAGGACCAAGAATCTTGTGGTAAGTTTTTTCTTTCTTTCTTCTTCTTTTCCTAATAAGTATTCTTATTCTTATAAAAAAAACTATGTGGTAAAATTTATAGCTCGGTTAATTAGAAATACTATGTGGAAGTGTGGTCAACCATGACTAGGGGTACAAGACTTTAGTAGTACAGTGTTTATTATTCATGCGAGAATTTTTTATCTTAACATGTAGATAAAGTTGATAAAGAATATTACTTTCCGGTCCCCTATTTTTGTAACAAGACTGTCAAGAAGAAAAGAAAAAATATTCTAACGATAGATAGGGATGTTATATAGTTGTTTTTTAATAGGTAAAAATAAAAATAAAGCCCCGTTTTATGAAAAGTTTTATTTGCAAGTTGATGTGAAGAACCCATTTCTACACTATTGGAATGGTAAAACTCGATTTAAAGTTCAAAAACCAAGTTTCTTGCAACTCGAATTCTACTATATCAATGATGCAAAGGAATCAACCTCATTGTCAAGATCTCTTAAAGCCCTGTTTGGATTGAGAAGTGATGTTAACTAATCTCATATTATCTCATCATTATAATTTTTATAAATTTTTACATAAAATATAATAAATAATTCAACTTTTTATAATTAAAACAATAATAATATTCTCAAAATATTTTAGTCAACCTTCAGCTTTCATATGAAACCAACTCATCTCATCTCACTATCAAAATAGACTCTAAATGTTCATTCTACCTATGTTCACAGAAGTTGTTGGTCATTCTCCTCAACTGGTGCTATGGAAGAAATAAACGTCGTAGTCACTAGTGACTTTATTAGCCTTTTCGAAACAAGAACTTGTGAATTGTAATACTACAAATGATGGATGTGATGGAGGCTATATGGACTATGCTTTTGAATGGGTAATAAGCAATGGTGGGATTGATACAGAAGCTGATTATCCCTACACAGGTGTGGATGGTACCTACAACATTACTAAGGTTTGGTTCCCCATTTGCTAGAATATTTTGATTACAAACATTATCAAAACATATAACATAATGTTTGCTAGAAGTTTTACCATTTTTTTTCTTTTTTGGTCTCATATATGATGTTTTGCTTTAATCAGGAGGAAACCAAAGTTGTAACCATTGATGGCTATGAAGATGTGTCAGAATCAGACAGTGCTCTCTTGTGTGCTACTGTTCAGCAGCCCATTAGTGTGGGTATAGATGGTTCTGTTCGGGACTTTCAACTATACACAAGTGTAAGTCTAATATTTGAAGTTAATATGTTCATTTGGAAGTTTGAAATTGGAAAAATGGATTGGTTCTTTAAAATTGAGAGTTATATAATCTCTTCAGGGTATCTACAATGGTGATTGTTCAAGTGATCCTGATAACATTGACTATGCAGTTTTGATAGTTGGCTATTGTTCTGAAGATGGTGAAGACTATTGGTTAGTGAAGAAATCATGGGGAATAGAGGGATACATATATATAATAAGGGGCACTAATTTAACATATGGAGTCTGTGCTATTAAGGTTGAACAGACTAAAGCACCATGATCGACCTACATCCCTCTTGGTTTCCCAAGTCAATATGTCGACCCTCTCTCTCTTTCTCTGTGTGTGTGTGTGTGTGTGTGTGTGTGTGTGTGTGTGTGTGTGTGTGTGTGTGTGTGTTGCTTCCCCTCTATGTCTCTCCAACTTAGTATTATGCTCCTATGAGTCACGGATTAATTCTGTGATTAACGTGAACATTTTATATGTAACGGGGTGCATGAATACTTTGGGTTATAAGTTTAACTACAAGAGACATGCAAGTTGCTTGAATTTGTTAAGGTTGATGAGATTTTATGTTATAATCAAGAGAAAAATCAATGTAGTGATGAGGAGATAATGTAAGGTTTGATAATATGTAATTATATGGAGGATTTATAAGGATATTAACGGTTTGGGGGTGATGATAGTTTCCTTTCTGGGTTATAATTGTAGCCTATATGAAGTTTACGTTATTTAAGTATTTTGGGTTTTAATTATGAAATGCGTGCTGGATTAAATAGTTACCTACTATTGAAAATTTATGCCAGTTATATGACTATTTATAGGTGACAACTGATATTCCCTTGGCATTGTTGTGAGGAAATTCATAGAATTTAAAAAGTTAAAGTAAGCAGAGTCATATGCTTACTTGTTTTCGTTATTTTATACAAATTTCATGAGTAATGCAGCATACATAACTGATTTTTTTTTTTGTTTCTTTTCAAAACATATTATGCACATTTTCATAAATCAACCTCTGTTCGTTTTTTTAATACAAAGTCTAGTATATGACTCTGCTTACTTGAATTTTTTAAATTTTATGAATTTCCTCACAACAGTGCCAAGGGAATATCAGCTGTCACCTATAAATAGTCATATAACTTGCATAAATTTCCAATAGTTTGTAACTATTTAATCAGGCACACAATTCATAATTAAAACCCAAAATACTTAAATAACGTAGACTTCATATAGGCTACAATCATAACCCAAAAAAGAAACTATCATCACCCCCAAACCGTTAATATCTGTGTAAATCCTCCATATAATTACATATTATTAAACCTTACATTATCTCCTCATCACTACATTGATTTTTCTCTTGATTATAACATAAAATCTCATCAACCTTAACAAATTCAAGCAACTTGCATATCTCTTGTAGCTAAACTTATAACCCAAAGTATTCATTCAACCCGTTACATGTAAAATGTTCACGTTAATCATAGAATTAATCCGTAACTCATAGGAGCATAATACTAAGTTGAGAGACATAGAGGGGAAGAAAGACACACACCACAGACATAGAGAGAGAGAGAGGGCATATTGACTTGGGAAACCAAGAGGGATGGAGGTCGATCACTGTGGTTCAGCCATGGGAGGAGAGGCTTAGCATGTGTCGATGGTTTTTGAGTGATCACATTGTGTCTCAAGCTCCACAACTTCCTAGTGTAATTTTTCGTGTGTGGGGTCTTGGAGCAATGGCTGGTGGTTAGGCGATTAGTTTACCTGGGCTTGGTGGTGCAAGGTGAGTATCACGGTAGTTGCAAGGTGGTTGAACATAGAAGGTTGGTAGCGTTTGAGCGGCTCACGTGGTGCATGCTTGCTACTCTATTTTGGGTGTGAAAAATAGAGGATATTCGTGCGTATACATTGTTACAGTTGGCTAACGGTGGTTGTTGTGGTTTGCCGTCAATTATTTCCATGGTGGTTCATAGTAAAACTAAGGTGGAGGAGAGAGTGAAGGCAATAAAAATGTAGCTTGTCAGAGGGGAAAGTTATCTTCATCCATGGTTACTGGAAGGTGGTTTTCTTTGGTGCATAGTTTTCTTGGTCTTGAATGTTTGTTGCATGGTTGTTCGTACATTGATGGTTCTCAGTGGGGTGTTGCTAGTTACTACTAGGGCTTAGCAATGGGGGTTGACCCACAGTGGTGCATGCAAGTATATTTTCATGTGGGAGAAAAGGGTTGTGCTTTGTTTCGATGTAGGGAAAACAAAGGTTTTTATTTTCTGTGCATTGGTTGGGCCATCCACCTAGGCAGCTTTTATGTTGGTTCATGGCATGGGTGGACTTCACTCAAGACTTGCGTGAGTGAGGACTCATATATATATATATATATATATATATATATATGTGGGGGTTTTTCTCTCCGCTCCCTTCTCTCCCTGCACCACACAATGCTTAAGACCCTTTTTTCTTTTCATCTTTCCCTTCTCTCCCTCACGCCCCCTCCAATGCACCATCTGCTTTGTTGAAGTGCAACACCTTATACTTGCCAAAAAGTGGAAGAACTTGTTGTAAGAAGTATTTTTCATTTGACCAACTAATAGGAGGCATCTCGAGTGAAATGAGTCCATCTTCCCTATTAAAATTCTTTGACACCCTTTTCATAAGTCGAACTTCAACTCTTAGTGAATTAATGAAATGTCTCAAATCAAAGATATCATCAAAATTACTAGGGTCAACCCAGATAGACATCTTATCGAGCTCTGTAACAACCAAAGTGAGATTCAAAAGTCGAGCAACAGTCACCATATTGCATATTGTTGCACGCACTTTATTCAGGCCTCCATTGCAAGACACTCTTAGATAACCATTACTTTTATTCTCTCCAACTAATCTCTCCATATTGATAAAATCTTTCTCTGTTTATGCCTTATTTGACAATAAGACAAGATCCAACACAAGATGGAAAGAAACCTCCATAAACGAAAAATCCAATCTTGGTTTCCCATCATCTTCTCGATGGTCAAAATCATGGGGCTGAGGTGATACCAGATGAATGTCATTTGATGACTTTTTTAAAAGCTCAATAAACCCTGGCCATTACAATCTATTTTCGCAAAGTTTCTATCCCTTCCTCTATCAAAAGGTGTTGAAACACCCTTCAGCAGCAATACATTAAGCAAGAGATGAGCAAAAGAAATCTTACCTATCAAGTTTGTCTCCTCAAAAATCCAAAGCAAGTGGCTAAAACCATATCTAATCCCTCGAACCCAATCTGGACAATGCATACTCTGAGGCTCAGATTCGTGAGTCGATTGTGCGGAGACCTGTCCTCTATCAAAAGGTGCAAAAACCATGCCTTGTATTGCATTTGGATGTCGACGTTTGAGCTTGCCCAAAGAAGAAATTGAGATCGATGATAACTGGTATTTTAGATAACCTTGGAGGATAACGTTTTGCGCTGAATTGGCATAGAGGCTATTGATTCTATTTTGGTATAGTGTTAGGGTTTGTCTATCGGCGACTAAGAAGTGCGGCTGGCCAAAGGTGTGAGTTTCCAAAACACCCACTGGCGCAACGTGATGAACAAGGGTGAAATTAGGGTTTGGGCATGGTGAGACTCCCAAATCTTCAAATTGTTTGGTTCCTCCTTTTCTTCGATTATCGTCTCCTCTTCATCTGTCATTTCTTCTTTTGATACAACTTCAGTGGAAACTTCCGATTCCTCAATCGATTCTTCATCCTTCGCTTCCTTCTCTTCATTTGGTATCTGTTCTTCGTCGATCACGACTAAAGTTTTAATTCTTTTGAAAACACTCGCTGACTTATGTTGTAGTAATTTTTCAATTCTCTCATTTTGATTCAAAATGTTGTGCTACTTGGCCAACCATTGAATAAGCAGATCGCTCATCTCGTTCAAGTTAGGGGTGATCCCCGCCCTATCGGGAGCAGGCTCCCCCTATTACCGCCCCCGCCCCTGCCTAGACGGGGGGTCAATTACTTAGACCGCACCCCACCCCCGCGTAGGCGGGGGCGGGGTACCCTGTCCCGCAGCGGGAGTAGTGGGAGGAGCCTTCATCTGCCCGCACGCCCCCCGCCACTGCCCCCTATTGGACCTGGCCTAGTTTACACTTCCAGGCCCTTTTTGGGCCCAGGTCAGATTTTTAAGCCATTTTTAGTCTAAAAAACCATCAAACCTGATTTAATTTCACAATAAAAAATATTAATCTATTAAATACTAAGTAATATCATTACCAAAGTCTAAAAAAAAACATTACTAAAATTCATAAAGTCTAAAACTATAAAACTTAAAACTTAAAAGTAAAAACTACTAGAAGTCTTTACTAATTACTAAACTATTACAATTTACAATAATACAAATTAATCGTACAAATTACAAATTGTGCTATTAACTATTAACATTACAAAATTGCACAATTACAATTTACAAAATTATAAGAAATAAGAATGATAACATTGGTCTTTGGACACTGGTGATTGAACTTTGTCACTTTAAATAGTTGTAATGCAAACTTGGGTGGGGACCATGAGGTTATTAAGCCTTAAGCTTAACCTGCAATAATAAGTTAAAAAACAATTAGAGTACAAATATAAATATATAAGTTATAAACATAAAAAATAAAATAATTTATTAAAAATACTAAGTTACTAATCAAGATTAAATTGGATTATTAACTTGGAAGATGGGGGCTTGACAAGTTCCCCTCCGGGGAGCTCGCACTAAAATCCTCTGTACTTTTTATTTACAACAAATCTAACCTTGTAGACAAAATATAACACAAATGGTCATACAAAATTTAAAATAAAGATAAGCATGAGATGATGAGGCTCACTTTTTTTTATTAAAAAAAAAGTGAAACTCATCTCAAGTTCACAACTCAATTCCAATTTCAAAATAAAATATGTGATCACATTGCAACTTCAAACATAAATTATGTTATACAAGTGATAATTTTAATTTTACAACTTGACCAACATAAACACAATCATTATGTCAAATAAATTGTGTTTGACCATTTACCTATTAAAACCCAGCCAACATTGAGCATCTATCCAACATCATTTAAAGATGTCTATTTCTGATATGGCTAGATAATGAAGTCGTGCACGACAAAGCTTCGATGTCACAAACATATAAATAAATAATAATGATAATAATAAGATATTTGGATTATAGTAATGTTAGGCATGTGGGTACATTTGTAAGTTGTAACAATCCCAATTATCACGTATGTTAATCTTAGAGACAAAAAATATAAAATTTAATTGCATTTGAGTTTGATTAATGTTCATCAACAACTTGATTGTTAGCAGATACTTTAAACAAAATTGTCCCGAGAAATCATTTAATAAATCATTTAAAAAATGTTATTAAATTGATCCTGTTAAGTGTTAATTTTCTTAGGATTTATCCAAAAAGCTATTATTTTCAGGCCAAGATCTAGTAAATCTCTAGGCAACAATACATAGCTAATGTTCAAAGCATGACTAAGAAAAAAGAAACAGAAAATAAACAAGCTATCATATTTATGTTATATCTATATATCAAGACTTTATATTGAACAACAGATCATATTCCTTCACTACATCAAGGGTGGCTCCAAACTTGACTAAACCAAATATATCAAATTATCAATGGATGCCGATGTTATTGGCTTTTAATAACACATAAAGCATGCAATGCAAGCAAATGTTAGAGACCAGCACAAAAGAAGCATTAAATTATCTTGTTAAGTGTTAATTTTTTTAATAAATCATTTAAAAAATGTTATTAAAAAATACATATTAAATAATAAATTATGCTTAAATGTTAGGGACCGTCGATGTCACGGACTCACGGCGTCACCGAACCCTAGAGGTTAGAACTACTCAGTAACTCAACACAATCATATTATTAGACAATCTAATCCACAAACGGCAATTAACGATTCAAGTTTGCAACACAATCATATATTTCCAAGAATCAAAACGAAAAAAATGAGAGATTTAAGCGAGAACCAGTGAAGCAAACGAGACGACAGAGAGCCGAGATGGATTCTCGAAACTTGGCAGCAACGGTGGCCTGTGGCTGCGACAATGGGCCTGAGGTGCGATTTTGGGGGCTAGGGTTTGGGCAGCCTTCTGCTTCGGTAATTTTAGAGAGAGAGAGAGCAGTGAAAGGGAGACGAGAGAGAGATGAGAGAGCCGAGAGGTCTGGAGAGTTTGAAAAGGATGGTTGTTTTAATTCAACTTAAATTTACATAAAACATCGTTTTATATAAAACATATAAAACGGCGTCGTTTTATGTAAGTAAACTTAAAAAAAAAAAAAACTCAAATAACAAAACGACGCCGTTTTGAATCATCAGGATTTTTTTTTTGATATATAATACATACCATATTAAATATATATATGCGGGGGCAGGGGAATGCGGGACAGGGCCCAACTTCTACTGCACCTCACCCCCGCATTTACACAGAATGTGGGCAGGGTTAACCCCGCCCACCGTCGTCGGGCGGATTAACCCGCCCCCACCTTGCAGGGAAGGGCGGAATCTGAGCGGGGCAACAGGTGCAGATATCCGCTGCCCACCCCTAGTTCAAGCTGTGATGAATTTTCTAAATACTTTCTTCATAAGAATGTAAACGTTGTTGTATGAGTTATTGTTGTTGCTCAGAAAACGCCTAGTCTTCCATGGATCGTCAGCTCTAGACATCAATCGTCAGTATACAATTAATAAAGAAGAAAATGAATAATGCGTGAGTCACGCAGATGCACTTCGAGGGACACCTTCCTCCACATTAGGGTTCTTACAAATATTTCAGATTCAAGTTACCCCACATTCTTCCCCATTTCTAGATATATACCATCAGTCAGCTACTATGGAAATTATAAACACCATGGGCCAGACCAACGATAAGGCCATGGGCCAAACCAATGCTAAGGCTAGACTAACAACATATCGTAATTAAAAGATACCAACTAAGTCTTATTATAATTAAACTAGGGCCCAGAAATATTATGAGGCCCCTCAGGCCGACCCAACATAATTGAGCTCATAACACTTTGTCATTGGGCATGGCAGTCTGGGCATTTGAAGACTTCTTTAGTGGGACAAATTAACAAACGGTATTGACGTAGAACTCAAGTGACGATAGCGAAAGATGGATGACTCATTCGATGATGCCACTAAACAAGGGTGGTGTTTTCGAAGAAGTAAGCAAAAGGGCAAGGCGTGCTGGTGGCTAAAAAAAAGTAGCGACCATTATGCATTGGATCGGTGAGGAAAGTTTCTTGGTCAAAGAAATATGACGAGTGAAATTCAAAGAGGCATTAATTATCGATACAAAATCGAAGCAAAGAGATTAAGTTTTTGCTATGGAATGGACGTTGAGTAAATTACAAAGGAGAAAGGGAGAGAAAAAAGTTGAGAGAGAAGAGTCACCGTGGTTGTGGATGGAGAGACCAGTGCCATCACCAACTCGAATAGATTCACCACCAATGTACTACTCCGAGGATAAGTTGAAGTTAGATAGATTGTTGGTGATATGGTGAGTAGCAGCCAAATCGAGATACCAGATGTTGTTGGAGGCAGAGCTTACAGCAATGTAATGAGCAACGAAATTATATGAACCAGAGAAAATATTAGAAGAACCAAACTAGTAAGAATGATTAAACATGTGCCTGCACTGTAGTGCAACGTGACCAATCTTATTGCATACTTGACAATTGGTCGTTGGGTGTTGAATTGTTCGAAGCCATTGTTTTGAGAAGAAGAATGATCTCCTTGTGGATTGAATGAGGATCTGCCTTGTCCTCGACCTTTTCTGCCAGTACGAGAAGAGCCACGACCATGATAAGAAGTTGCTGAGTTGAAGTTGGCAGAGAAATCTGTGGAAGGAGTCTATGTTTTGGTAGCATGGTTGAGACGACTTTCTTGAATGAGAAGGAGCTAATACAGCTCGTGAGAAATTTGGGGTTTAGTACAGGTTCTGATAGAAGTAATGAAGGGTTCATATGTAGGACCTAAGCCATTGAGAAGGTAGGAGACAAGTTCTTTCTCAGAAATGAGATTGCCTATAACAGCCAAAGAGTTAGCAAGCAATCAAACTATGCCAAAATATTTCGAGATGGATTGTTCTCCTCTGGAGAGATTGGTAAGTTAAAATCGAGTTTGAATTTTCTTAGCCTGAGAATGAGATGAAAACATGGAGGATAAGGAATTCCATAGGCCATAAGCAGTGATGTTGAACAAGACATGTCCTAAGATGGAATCAGAAAGAGAGGAAAACAGCATACTAAAAAACAATTGGTCTGTGCGTTTCCAAGCAGAATAAGCTAGATTGGGTTTTCGAATTTGATCAAAGTCGGTAGGGAGGAATTCAAGAGGATTGGGTAACGTGCCATCGACATAGCAGTACTAGTGTTAGATGGTCTTGAACCTCTCTCAATCTCAAAAGCTAGTTCAAGAAGTGAGTGTTTCTCTCATACTTATAAACTAACAACCAACCCCTTCCATAACCGATGTGGAACAACCCCAACAATCTCTCCCTCACACGTTGGGCTTTGGATCGGAGTAGACAACCTGTTTCTCTAGCGGACTGTTGGGCTAAAAACTGTTGGTAGACCTGGACTCTAATACCAGTGTTATTCAAACAAAAATTTAGGAAAATTTTCGCTTACTTTTCATTATGAATTCTGTAGTCTATTATAGACTTTACAAGAGAATAAAAGAATATTTGTTTGTTACATCACAATAGAGAATGTAAATCACAATAGCGAGTAACTAAACAATTGTTCTCTGCAGAGAGCTATTGTGCAATCTATTGTGACTTTGTTGTAGGTGGATTGGTGACCGGTGTGAGGACCTGTGGCTTGCTTAAGTTGGTTTGCCGTGAGTCTTTATACTTATAGGCTCATGCAACCTAACGGTTTTTGTGTGGTCCTTGGCATGGTGAACATGGGAAGTGCAAGATGTTGACATTTGTTTAGGTGGCTGCCGGTTATGGAAGGGAGTCAACCCGGGGCTGTCCATCACATAACAAGGTTGCTAAGTACGGTGTATGAGTGTATAACTACCTACGACAACCCTAGTTTGGGAAAGATGTTGTATGTCAGTATGTGTGCGATTAGTAGAAGAGGAAGGTAGGGAAATTTCATGTGCATGGCCTGTACGTAGGATGGAAATTAAAATTTGGCCCAAGCCTTGCCACCCACATGGGGTTTAGTCTTTTGAGCTTCCTATAAATATTAACATAGATAAATTAATAGTATACAGACTTGGCCTAGGCATGATGCTAGGCCTAATGCTAGACCCAGGTGTTATAATTAAACTTGAACTTGGCAAAGGTCTGCAGGAAAAAAAATAAAAAACATCCAAAATTTATCATACAGGTAAAGCCCATTTCATCACACACCTGATCAACAATATGATAAAGAACAATATTGTCCTTTCAAAAAACAATATGATAAAGAAGAATCGTGGCACCTGTCAAAGGCTTTTGAGCCATCATCTCATAGAGTTAAGCGACTTTTTTTATTAAAAATAATAAAAAAAACTGTGTTGATAGAGGTGATATAAGTACTGAAAGTGAGAAAGGAGGCTTTTTTTAAATGTTTATCACATGCTGCAGATTGCATCTAAATTGTCATTCAACAAAACCTCTGTTCAGTCAAGAAGATGGAGGTGATTCATTTAGGAAAAATAAAAAAAACAGAGTAGGGCGAGGAGACGATGGCTGCAGGCTGCGGGCCATGGGGGACGAAAAGAGATAGGGAGAGGAGAGAATGTCACAAAGGTAAGGGCGATTGGGGATGGGAAGAGATTGGTTTATGCTTCTATTTTTTAATCAAGCGCAACCACAAAACTGAACACTTTCTGCTTTTCAGAAGAAAATAATTTCCAAGCAATAGTACTAGTAATTGATTTGATAAAAGTAGTGAAAGTGAAGGTGCTTGAGTTTGGCAAACATAGTCCACAAGAGATTCAGCATGTGATACACGCTGTTGCCTATTCAGGATGAAAGCGATAGATTTGTTACCACAAAAGAAGGGGAGATGAATGTTATGACATCTAATTTTATATCAACTCATCAATTACCAAATTTCAATGAGAGAATTCTGAACTAACCATGAATGAAAATTAAATAACAAGCACATAAGTAGTAGCTGAAAGTGCCAGTATAACAGCCACAGAGGTATTTGTAATGTGAAAAAGGCATCATCAGCATCACAAACTCGAGGATATATAAGATTTACTACATGCTCAAAGTTTTATAATTTCATAAATATTTCCAGGTTGCAGTTTTTTTTTTTTTCAAAACCAAACTCAACTCCATATTTCAAAAATTAAAAGATGGCATAATCAAAACTTTTATAGGCTGAAAAATAAACCCAACGTTCCCAAATCTCAAGTACCAAACAAGGATAACCGGATTTAAATAAAAAAAAAAAAAATAGATTAACCGGCTACTTGCCTTGTCTATTAACCCAGAAACAAAAACTCATCTAAATATCAGTACAAATTGCATTAATAAATGAGCCAAACACTAACAAAACGAAAATTCCAATATATATATATATATATAGCTAAGGTCTTAATATTTGCACAGCATGAGATTTTCCTTAACATCTTAGTACTGGATTCAAATGTTTATTTGTATAAATATTCAGATTACAAACTTTTAAGGCAGAATTTCCAACTTCAAAACTCCAAAAACACAAAGGACAAATTCTAAATTCTAAATTTAATTATATTATACATATATTTGGGTTGTGAATAAGAAATGAAGAACAGGAATTATACACATGCAAAGCCTAATTAAAATTATTTACCCCTAATGATAATTAAACAACTTCATTGCGGTTTTTTTTAAAAAAAAATCTTTCGCTTTTGCTAATCATTAATAATTATTTCATTGATTTACAAAACAAATCAGTTATGTATTCTGCATTACTCATGAAATTTGTATAAAAGAACAAAAACAAGTAAGCATATGACTCTGCTTACTTGAATTTTTTAAATTTTATGAATTTTCTCACAACAGTGCCGAGGAAATATCAGTTGTCACCTATAAATAGTCATATAACTTGCATATATTTTCAACAATACGTAACTTTTTAATCAAGCACATTTCATAATTAAAACCCAAAATACTTAAATAACGTAGACTTCATATAGGCTACAATCATAACCCAGAAAGGAAACTATCATTACCCCCAAACCGTTAATATCCGTGTAAATCCTCCATATAATTACATATTATTAAACCTTACATTATCTCCTCATCACTACATTGATTTTTCTCTTGATTATAACATAAAATCTCATCAACCTTAACAAATTCAAGCAACTTGCATGTCTCTTGTAGCTAAACTTATAACCCAAAGTATTCATGCAACCCGTTACATGTAAAATGTTCACGTTAGTCATAGAATTAATCCGTGACTCATAGGAGCATAATACTAAGTTGGAGAGACAGAGGGGAAGAAAGACACACACAGAGACAGAGATAGAGAGAGAGAGAGGGTCGGCATATTGACTTGGGAAACCAAGAGGGATGGAGGTCAATTACGGTGGTTCAGCCATGGGCGGAGGGGCTTAGCATGGTGTCAATGGTTTTCGAGTGATCACATTATGTCTCGAGCCCCACAACTTCCTAGTGTAATTTGTCGTGCGTGGGGTCTTGGAGCAATGGCTGGTGGTTAGGCGATTAGTTTACCTAGGCTTAGTGGTGCAAGGTGAGTATCACGGTGGTTGCATGGTGGTTAGAAGGTTGGTCGCAGCTTAGCGGCTCACGTGGTGCATGCTTGCTACTCTATTTTGGGTGTGAAAAATAGAGGATATTCGTGGGTATACAGTGGTACAGTTGGCTAACGGTGGTTGTTGTGGTTTGCCGTTAATTATTCCCATGGTGGTTCATAGTCGAACTAAGGTGGAGGAGAGAGTAAAGGCAATAAAAATGTCGCTTGTCCGAGGGGAAGGTCATCTTCATCCATGGTTGTAGGAAGGTGGTTTTCTTTGGTGCATAGTGTTCCTGGTCTTGAATGTTTGCTGCATGGTTGTTCGTACATGGGTGGTTCTCGGTGGGGGGTTGCTAGTTACTACTAGGGCTTAGCAGTGGGGGTTGACCCACAATGGTGCATGCGAGTGTATTGCCATGTGGTAGAAAGGGGTTGTACTTTGTTTCGATGTAGGGAAAACAAAGGTTTTTATTTTCTGTGCATTGGTTGGGCCGTGCACCTAGGCGGCTTTTATGGTGGTTCATGGGGTGGGTGGACTTCGCTCAAGACTTGCGTGAGTGAGGGCTCATATATGCATGGTGGTTCTTCTCTCCCCTCTCTTCTCTCCCTGCACCACACAATTCTTAAGACCTTTCTTTCTTTTCTTCTTTCCCTTCTCTCCCTCATGCCCCTTCCTTCTCTCTCTCGCGTCGCACAACACCTCATGGGTGACAATGGTCGAGGTTGCTATAGTGAATCACGTGGGTGGTTAAGTGCATGATGAGGCTGAGCATGGTCCACTCAATGAGTCGCAACGATGGTCCACGATTGGTGGCGACAATGGCTTGCATAGGAGCTGCCAACCAACGATAGTCTAGAATCGCCGAATACAAGTCCTTAATTTTTTTTTATTATTTGTTGAATATGGATTGAAGTTGAAGCATGGGAATGAGATTGTGAATTAGGATGATATTGGAGAGCAGCAGGGGGCGGACGATTGGAGGTCCACCCTCACACCCCTGTGAACGGATGGGGTATCCTGTCCCCGCATGGACAGGGGTGGAGCACGGGGGCGAAAACCCAACCCTACCCATGCAGGGGTAGGGGTAGGGGCAAGGTAGGAGTGGCTCCAGCCCTAGGGGGTAGGGGAGAGCATTGACCAGTCTGAACCGAAAAGACTAATCGGATTTGTCATTTTGGACCGGACCGAATATACACTATAATTATTTTTTAATTTTATATATATATTATTTATATAATATAGTTGTATATAATTAAAATTAATTATATAATATATATTATTCATTATTTATGTATATTATTTAGTATCAAAGTATTATTATATTATTTAATGTATAATTATTAACTATATATTATAGTAATAAGATTAGTACTAGTAATTAGTATACATTAATAATTTAATATATTAATATTTAATATATTATAAGAGTTATAGTATAAACTATAAACTAACATTTAATATATTAATAATACTACTAAGTATTATTTAAAAAGTTATAAGAGTAATAGAGTATTATCAATTTATCACTAGCACTTAATATAGTAGTAATACTACCACTACTATGTACTAGACTATTTTGACATGGTCCAGACCAAATGCATCTGATTGGACTGGACCAGATCGGACCGAAAGCACCGGATTGGACTGGACTAGACCGAAAGGAACTGGTCTAGTCCAGTCCCATATAGTATTCGGTCTAGACAAGTCTGGACCGAATATATCCAGTCCGGTCCATCAATACCCTCCAAGACCGACCGGACCGAAGCGAACTCTCCCCTACCAAGAGGTGTAGCAACCCCTAGTGCAGTTAGCTCAAACTGTGGTGTTTTTTTTTTTTTTGCAGAATTATTAGAAGTTTTATTTAGTATGATGATCTGTCAACGTGTTAAGGGGCTAAGATTGAGGAAATCTATAGCTAACAGATCTGTTTTTGGTTCCATATTTTTAGGGGATTCTGGTAGCCTATTACCAAATCCGTAATTACTAGTTTCCTGTTTTATTGCTTTCTGTTTTAGATAGGATTGACTTTATTCTAGGTAAGTTGTAAATATCTCTAGAAATCAGATGAGTATCATCGGCTATAAATAGGGAATATGTAACTTTTTTTCGATATAGTGGAATATTAAGTTTTTCCTCTACATTCAACATTTTTTTTTGTGGCTATCAAAAATGGAGAGGATGCCTTGTTTCGGGGTGTTTGAAGCATGAACAAGGGTTGTGTTTGGATGCTTTGAACATGGAAGAGGAATTATGGCTCTATTAGACAAATGAGAAATGAGGAAATTTTTCCCTTACTTTATATTATGAATACAGTAGTCTATTTATAGACTTTACAAGAGAATAAAAGAATCTTTGTTTGTTACATCACAGTAGAGAATGTAAATCACATTAGAGAGTAACTAAACAATTATTCTCTGCAAAGAACTATTGTGCAATCTTTTGTGACTCTGCTGTAAGTGCATTAGTGACCTGTGTGAAGACCTATGCCTTGCTAAGTTGGTTTGTCGCAAGTCTTTTTTCTAATAGAAGCAGTTATGCTAATATGCCCCCTCGAGTCCAAAGGGGTGTCAACCAGTTTGAGGCGAGACTTGAAACTATTAAAATTTTCAGCAACAATTGGCTTAGTAAGAACATCGACAATCTGATTTTTAGAGCTGCAGAATGCAATTTTGAGAGTGTTGGCTACTACCCGATCACTAACAAAATGGTAATCTATATTCATATGCTTTGTTTTGGAGTGATACCCGGGATTGGCACATAGATAGGTTGCTCCAAGATTATCGCACCAAAGAGTGGGTGCTTGATGTAGAGGTAAAGTCATTCTCGAAGAAGAGTTTACAACTAGAGGAATTCAGCAGCCGTGGAAGCTAATGACTTGTGCTCTGCTTCAGTGGATGAATGTGCTATAGTTTTTTGTTTCTTTGAACTCCAACTTATGAGATGTTTTCCAAGATAGATACAGCAACTGCCAGTTAATCTCCTATCATCAAGGCAGCCTCCCTAATCAACGTCCGATTAGGCATGCAATGTGAAGGGCAAAGAAGAGGCAAACATGAGACCTTAATTAATTGTGCCTTTGAGATATCTTAAAATTCTTTTAAGAGTAGTCCAATGAGTGAGTTTTAGAATATGCATAAACTGACATATTTATTCACAGCAAAGGAGATGTCAAGTCTGGTTAAGGAAAGGTATTGAAGCCCCCAACCAAACTTCAATATAAAGAAGGGTCATCAAAGTTCGGGGAATCAAACTTAGAAACTTTGATGGAGGTGGCCATAGGTGATGTAATGGGCTTAGCTTGCAGTATATTGTTGCATGTAAGAAGGTGTTTGATATATTTTTGTTGGGAGAGCAGCAGTCCATTTGAGGTATGGTCAATTTCTAGGCCAAGGAAAAATGAGAGGTTGCCTAAGTCACGGACTGGAAAGGTTAGGCTCATATCATGAATTAAAGCATCAATAATAGAGACATTGGAGGCAGTGATGACCAAGTCTTCTACATCAATAAGAAGAAAAACACGAGTATTTCCATGATTGAGTATGAACAGAGAGGGATCTGCTTCAGAGGTTAAGAAACATACTCAATCAACGACTAGTTGAGTTGAGTAAACCACACCCTTGGAGCTTGTTTGAGACTGTATATAGCTTTGTTAAGCTTGCATATATAACCTGAATAGACTGAGCTCACAAACCCTGAGACTGTTGCATGAAAACTTCATCAGTTAAGGCACCATGTAAAAAGGCATTTTCAATGTTCAGTTGACACAAGGGCCAACCATGAGATACTTCTATGGACAAAATAAGCCGAATTGTCGTCGGCTTGACCACATTACTGAAGGTCTTGTGTTAGTCTATGCTTGGATGTTAGTGGAAGCCTTTGGCAACCAACTTAGCCTTTCTCCTTTGAAATGATCCATCGGCATTGGTCATGGTGCAAAACACCCATCTGTAGCCAAAAATATTGGAGTTGGGAGGAGGAGAGACAAGTGTCCATGTCTGGTTGTGAATCAGAGCAGTATGTTCCTGTTCCATTAGAATCAGAGACATTGGTGGTGAAGCACTATCGAGAAGGGTACGGCACGATACCATCAATGAAAAGTTGGTCGGGGAGAGTGAGTGTGCGCACGAGTAATGATAAGGGATCGAGAAGGAACAAAAATGGGAGAGGATTCGGATTGATGTGGTGTTTGATGAAGCATAGGTGAAGTGTTTGATGAAAAAGAGACACGAGAGGATGATGATGGGGTGTAGAAGACATTTGTGGGGGGTAACTTGGGCCTGGGCCAAGAATGGAAGGTGTGGGATGAATTGAAGTGGAGTAAAAAGATGGACCAACAGAGGCAGAAAGAAGGGGTAATATGGCTTGGTTGGAGGGAATATTGGTGGAGATTTGAATAGGCCGAGTTTGTGCCAATGGGAAGAAATTTTCTTGATATATTGCATCACGGGATATATATATATATATATACAATTTTGGGCCAAATCAAAGCATTTGTAGCCTTTGTGTGAAGAACTATAGCCAAGGGTTCAAAATGGAATCAGGCCCATTCGTTTATGGAGAAAAAAACACTGGGCATGGTGGGCTCAATTGGTGGGCCATTGGATCGGGCCCAGAGAGTGAAAGGCAAAGGGAAGCTCATGGGTGTGGGTCTTGGGCCACGATCCATGGTGTTTCAAATCTAACTTGGAGGAAGAAGACTTCGACCTTCAATGGCCCTTCGTCCAGCGGCCCACCCAGTGGGTCAATGCCTGCCTCCGATGATGGCGAACGTTCAAATGACTTCGCCGGGGGTGGTCGACACTCTGGTGGTCATACTAATGCCAAAAATCGAGGATTTGGAGACGCGATTTGGGATCCACTCATCCTTCCATTGTTGAAGCCCACATTTTCATGGTACTGGCACAGACAAAGTTGCCAAAGGTTATGGGGGAGGTCCCGACGCCAATTTCTCAGGTTAGGCTATTGGGGTTTGAGATAACAAAAGGGACCAGCTTCGATAGGCATTTGTCTTGGTTTGGACAGTCTCAGGGAGCAGAGATCCTAGTTATGGCCACTAACAAAGGCGTCACAGAGCTAGAAGCTACATCAGCTCATAGTGGAACAGGTCACACTGTCATAATTAAGGAAATCTTCAATAAAGGGTCAAAAGAATAGCAGTTAGTAGTCTATGAAGGGGAGAGTGATGCTGGGGTGGATGCTGAGCCTCTTTCTATGCTTCTTCCTAGCCTCAATTTTGAACGATACATTTTGGAATGGGTTTTTAAAAAGGTGGAAGAAATGTAAGATTGTGTTGGGATGTCTTTTAAAGGCTATGAGGAGCAATATAAGGCACTTCTTGTGGCTATCGAAAATACCTATTCAAAATCCACTTCAAGAGAGATAGGGAACTCAAAAGGCTGCAATGCTCTATTAATTACGATGTAAAGGAGGGGAGTAGTGGGAAGGATAGAATGAAAGGGAGGGTGGCCATTGTTGTTAATGAATCTTAAAATCTTCTCTTGGAATGTGCGGAGGCTTAATGATCGCAATAAACGCCTCCGTATTAAATCTCTATTGCGGATGTGGAAGGTGGATGTGGTGTGTTTGCAAGAAACAAAATTACAAGTAGTTGATAGAAGTCTTATTAGAAGTTTGTGGGGATGTCCATACGTGGGCTGGTCCTATTTGGCTTCAAAATGAGCATCAGGAGATGTTATCTTATTATGAGATAGAAGAGTGGTGGAGGCAGTCAAAGAATGTGTGAGGACCTTCTCGGTAGCTAATCGTTTCAAAAATGTAGATGGTTGAGAGTGGGCCTTTGCAAGTGTTTATGGGCCCAACATAGATAACGAGAGGAGAAAGCTTTGAGAGGAATTGACAGACCTCTATTGTTTATGGAAAGTACTATGGTGTATAGATGGAGACTTTAACATCACTCACTTCCTTAGCGAGCGTTTGGAGAACCATCGCACCTTATTGGCCATGGATGAGTTTTCCGAGTTCTTGTTCGCGTTGGACCTCATGGATCCCCCACTTGTTGGAGGAGAATTCACATGATATAATAGTAGGGATTGGTCAACACTTGATAGGTTCCTTGTTTCTCCTTCTTGGGAAGCCTATTTTCCGGAGTTACGGCAGAAGCGGATGCCTCATGTTTGTTCGGATCATTTCCCTATTGTGATGGATAGTGGTGGTATTCAATAGGGCCGCCAATATTTTAAATTTGAAAATAGGTGGTTAGCAACAAAAGGCTTTGTTGAGAACGTTCGTTCTTAGTGGTCCTCCTAGTTTTATTCTTGCAGGCAAGCTCAAGACTTTGAAGCAAGATTTAAAGAAATGGAATTTGGAAGTTTTTGGCAACATAGATAACCATAAGATTTCATCAATGGAGGACCTTCATGAATTGGAAGGGCAAGTACATACAGGAGATACCCCGGAGGAGGTTGTGGCACAAAAGGGTATGGTGGAGAGCGAATTGGAAAAAGTATTGATGTTGGAAGAGACTTTGTGGCAATAAAAATCCAAGGCCCTTTGGCTAAAAGAAGGAGACAGATGCACAAAGTTCTTCCATAAAGTGGCTAAAAGAAGGAGACACCATTGAGTCTCTTAATGCAAGTAACCAAGTTATCATCTCCTTGGTTCAATTGGAGGACCACATAGTGGATTATTATAAGACTTTGCTCACGGAAACGACCTCGTGGAGGCCAAAGCTCAACAACCTGCCATTTGAGTCTATTATTATGCAGAATGCAGCTTGGTTAGAAAGACCTTTTGAAGAGGATGAGGTTTATAACGTCATAAGCAGTATGACAAAAGACAAAGCGCCAGGACCCGATAGATTTTCAATTGGGTTTTTTTAAACTTGTTGGGAGGTAGTGAAAAATGGCATTATGCAAGTTTTCCTTGAATTCTATTCTTTTAAAAAGTTTGAAAAAAGCCTCACTGCAGCATTCATTACACTCATACCAAAGAAACCTGGAGCTACGAAAGTTGAAGAATTTAACCCAATAAGTCTGGTGAGTGGGGTTTATAAGATCATTTCAAAAGTGCTAGCTAATAGGCTAAGTTTGGTCATGGGACACATTGTCTCCAAATCTCATAATGCTTTTGTTCGGGAGAGACAGATCCTAGATGTTGTCCTCATTGCCAATGAGTGTTTGGACCATCGTTGAAGGAGGTCTACCAGTTATTCTATGCAAGATCGATATGGAAAAAACGTATGATCATGTTAATTAGGAGTTTCTCCTGTACTTACTGAGGAAATGTGGATTTGGTGACAAGTGGATTGCATGGATTCAACACTGTATCACTACGATTCGATTTTCAGTGTTAGTGAATGGCACTCCTACGGGTTTCTTCAATAGTTCCTGAGGATTGCGACAAGGAGATCCACTCTTCTTTTCTCTATCATAGTTACGAAGGCTTTGGGCAGAATGGTAAAGGCAGACGTGGAAGGAAGTTTTCTTACAAGTTTTCCAGTAAGTAACGTTATGATCTCACATATTTTATTTGCAGATGACACACTTCTTTTTTATGAGGCAAATCAAGGTCAAATTTAAGCTATACGAACACTCATGTTGTGTTTAGAAGTTGTGTCAGGGTTCAAGATAAATCTTGACAAGTCTGAGCTTGTGGAGGTGGGTGCGGTACCTAGAATCAATGACCTGGCTAGCCTGATGGGTTGCAAAGTGTCCTCCTTGCCTATGACATATTTGGGTCTTCTTTTGGGAGCAACTTTCAAAGCAAAAGCCATCTAGGATGGGATCATTGCAAAAGTGGATAAAAGGTTGACAGGGTAGAAAAAGATATACCTATCAAAGGGGGGGGGGGGCAACTCACACTGATTAAGCGTATTTTATCTAATCTCCCGAGCTATTTTTTTTTTTTATCTCTTTTTCTTGTGCCTACAGGGGTGGCAAATAAGATTGAGGTTATTTGGACCTTCCTGTGAGGAGGCTTAGGGGAGGAAACAAAATTTCATCTCATTAATTGGAAGCAAGTGTGTTTCCCCATATCGAATGGAGGGTTAGGTGTGCGCAATCTGAGAATCTTCAATAAAGCCTTAATGGGGGGGAACTGGCTATGAAGGTATCATTCAGAGGGGGAGTCGTTGTGGAAAGAAGTTCTTGACACAAGACATGGTAGCAAATGGGGAGGGTAGTGTACCAAAGAAGTGAGGGGGGTTATGGGGTGGGATTGTAGAAATTTATTAGGGGGTTGACCATGTTTTGAAAGCACTATCTGTTATGTGGTTGGAGGGGGCACCAAAATTCGATTTTGGCATGATGTATGGTGTGAAGAGCAACCGTTGGCAAGGACATTCCTTGTTCTCTTTGGCATTGCAGTTAATAGGGAGGCGTCAATGGCAGATCAGCTTACTTTTACTCAAGGTCACCCTTAGCGGAACATCATATTCTCTAAGGATATCCACGATTGGAAACTATCTACAGTCACAGTTTTTTAGTCTAATATACTCCTCAGAAGTTAGAAGAGTATAGGGGAATAAGATACAATGGAAGACAACAAATAGTAAGAAATTCACAGTTAAGACTTACTACCAAACTTTGGCTCCACAAGGCACGGTTTCTTTCCCGTGGAAAAGTATTTGGAAGACTTGTGCACCTACAAGAGTAGCTTTCTTTACGTGGATGGCAGCCCTTGGAACTATTTTGACCACAGACAATTTGAGAAAGCGGGGAGACTCATAGTGATGGATTGGTGTTATTTGTGTAAAAAATAAGGAGAATCCGTGGACCATCTTTTGTTGCATTGCGATGTGACGAGCATTATAGAATGGGATTTTTCAAAGAATGGATGTTGCTTGGGTCATGTTGTTGAAGGTGATGGATTTACTCGCTAGCTGGAAAGGAATTTATGGTTGTCCTCAAGTGAAAGCAGCATGAAAGTTGACCCCTTTGTGCATCATGTGGTGTATCTGGTCAGAAAGGAATGCACGATGCTTCAAGGATAGGGAGCGCACTATGATTGAGTTGCAGAATCTTTTTGTTCAAACACTTGTGTCATGATTTTCAGCCATTGTGCTGGATGGAAACAGTGTCCATGAGTTTTTTTCTTTAAGTTAGTTCTCATAGAATGTATTTAGACATACTTTTGTATACTTCCTGTGTACATAGGCTTTACCTATTTCATTAACATCAATAAAATTACTTCTTACTTATAAAAAAAAACTATAGCCAAGGAATAGATATGGAGTGGACTAAAAACTGAGTTTTTGGGATAGATAAGGCCTTAAGTTGGGCCAACATTGGCTACCAAAGACCTTTAAAAAATTTAAGTCTGATTCAGTTTTGTGGACTAAGGAAAAAGGGGAATTATTTTGTAGAGTTTTGGTAGGAAGTCAATTTATGAGAAAAATGACAGTCTCAAAGGCGTTGACCCAATAAGTAAGGGGAGGTAAGCATGGGCCAAGAGGGCAAGCCCAGTTTTAATTATGTGACGGTGCTTTCTTTCGATAATCCCGTTTTGTTGGTGAGTATGGAGACATGAGAGTTTATGATTGATTCCGAGTTTTTGACACATTGCAGTGATAGGCTTGAAGATTAATCGATTTAATATTAAAAAGTCTTTCAACAAATGGCAAAACATTAGAGAAGATATTGAATGCATCATACTTAGTTTCATTGGAAATAACCACGTATAACGTGTGAAATAATCTACAAAGAAAATATAATATTTGAAGCCCAACCGAGATACATGAGGAGCTAGGCTCCGAAGGTCTGCACAAACTAAAGCTAAAGGCCCATTGTAAGAGGCCTGACTTAATGAGAAGGGCAACTGGTGTGACTTTGTGTTAGGATACCGTAGATGAACATGTTAAATGCAGAATAAATGGATGTTGTAATGAGTAAAATGTAACAAATTAACAAAGAAGAAAATGAATAATGTGTGAGTCACACAAATGCACTTTGAGGGGCACCTTCCTCCACATTAGGGCTCTTACAAGTATTTCAGATTCAAGATACCCCATATTTTTCCCCATTTCTAGATATATACTATCAGTCAACTACTATGGAAATTATAAAGGCCATGGGCCAAAGCAATGCTAAGGCCATAGGCCAAACCACATAATGTAATTAAAAGACACCAAGTCTTATTGTAATTAAATTAGGGCCTAGAAATATTATGAGGCCCCTCAGGTCGGCCCAACATAATTGGGCTCATAACAAATCTCCTCCCTTTAAAAACACCTTGTCCACAAGGTTTAGTATTGGTGCCACCAAAAATACCAAACATTTGTGTCTTGATCTCATGGAAAGCAGTTGCAAATTTTGAGTAGTTCCTCCTTCGTACAGTGGTCATCCTTAATGTCAACATAATACGTTCATATGGATGTAAATATGTGAAAATAGCTAGACGTAAATGTTGAAATAATCAGTCAATTAGGTATAAATTAGGTGTAAGTGGGTGTAAATATTTTAATGATAGCATTTTAGGCGCCACTAATTATGGCAACAATTATGTACAATTATTCTATATAAATAAAAGGAAATCCTACAGAAATTGTATTCAGACCAATTGACATGGTATCAGAGCCTCTCTGATTTCTGAATCACTCGGTGCGATTCTTAATCGCAATTCTTATGAGATTTTTTTGTATTTAGCAAGTTATTTCTTGCTCTGAGTAGGTGTCGCTACCTTGTGTTGTGTCAAATTGTGTGAGTTTAAACTTCTCGGCAAGTTCTCGACGTCTCAGCTCTTCATTTTTTCGATTGGGTGTTTCTGGGTTGGTGCTGCTAGCAACCTCTGTCCATATATTAGCAAGTTTCGGCAAGAAATTCCCGTGATTTAAGGTTCCTCTGTAACTTGAAGGCTGCCGACGCAGCCTTATATTCCTCTTTTCGGCATTTCTTCGGTCGTATGGGACAGAGGACTCCTCATTTCGGTGAGGTCAGTGCAGATTCTTGGTACGGTGGTTCTCGACTTCCATCGATCTAGTTCGTGGTTCTGTAGTTTGAAGGCTGCTGACGCAGCCTTATTTGGTTCCATTCGGCATTGCTATTGTAGTGTGGCTCTCGGAACAATGGGTTGGCGTTATCGGCAACTTCTGTGCAGATTCTTGGTGAACCTAACGTCTGATCTTAGAGTTTTGGTAGTATTTCGGCAACTTCAGTTTTCAAGTTTACGATAGTGCTCTCGGTACAGATCCTTTTATTTCTATTTTAGTTTATTTCAGTTCATTTGATTTGTCTTTAAGTTTATTTAAAATATATATATATAAAAAAAAATTGACACTGTTTTATCTTGAGTTTTATTGCGATGGACCCTGCACCTGTGTGCACCAAGTTTACAGGGAACAATTACTCTACGTGGGCTTTTCAATTTGAACTATTTCTGAAAGGAAAAGACCTTTGGGGTCATATTGATGGCACGGATGTTGCGCCATCATCTACTTCTAACAAATCTAAAGATCTCGAATATTCTCCTTCATGGGCTGTGCTGGATGTACGGATCATGTCTTGGCTTCTTGGTTCAATGGAATCACATATTGCTACAAACTTATGACCTCATCGCTCTGCTCAATCTATGTGGAATTATTTAAAGACGGTTTATCATCAAAAGAATAGTGCTCGTCGCTTTCAGTTAGAGCATGCAATTGCCACATTTCAACATGGTAGTCTTTCAATCCAAGACTACTACTCAGCATTTCTAACACTTTGGAAAGAATATTCTGAACTGATTACGACAGATGTTCCTATTAACACCCTTTCCACTATTCAAAATCTTTATGAGACTAGTCTGCGTGATCAATTTCTTATGAAATTACGTTCTAAATTTAAATCTATTCATTCCTCTCTGCTGAATCGATCTCCAGTTCCTTCTCTAGATATTTATTTTGGTGAATTACTTCGTGAGTAACAACGTCTTAATACCCAAGCTATTCTAGAGCAATTTCATGACAGTTCAAGGTCAGCAACTATGGCTTATGCTGCCCAAGGCCGAGAATCGCCCAGGGATTCTAAAAACTTGCAATGCTATTGCTGCAAGGCATATGGACATATTGCTACAAATTGTCCCAAGAAATACTACTCCTACTACAAGAAAAGGGTCATATTATCAAAGAATGTCGTATTCGCCCTTAGAATCGCCAAGTTCAAGCATTTCAAAGTTCAGTTCATGACTCTCCAGCAGCAGCGTCTGTAGGACAATTGATAGTACCCCATTAAAAACCGCCCTAAATCATGCCTTGACACCGCTAGTGGAGGGTCAGGACAGTCACTTGGCTAACCTGCATGCATGCCTTGGCTCAGACCTTGACACGCAGCAAGCAACCATGGAGGCTATTTGCGACGCACAGCCCATGCGCCCAGACCGCCAACTTGAGCCATTCATGACCATCACCCCGGCACTCAGCTTGGGCCATGCAAGATCACCGCCCAAGCCACCTGACTGGGCCACACTACCACAGCACGGCATCACCGGGACACATCATTAAGTTTAGGCATGTCACCATGTCATGCACACTATCAGATGCCATGCAGCCAAGCGCCATGCAGACAACCATCCGTGGGTCATGCCATGCCACAGGCCATGCCTAGGCCACAACATGCCACGGCCCCATCATCATTAGCGCCACCTTTGCTTATTTATGTATTTATTTTATTTATTTATGCATTTAGTTATTTTAGTAATTATCTTATTTTGTTAGGGGCCTTTTGGGGGTTTCCAGTTTGTTAGACTCTATAAATAGGATCTTTAAGTTTTCATTTCACATCTTTGGACAAATTGAGAATTAGACTTTTGCTCTTGGAAAAGAGTTAGGCCGGCCACAAGCTTTGTGGTTTGGATTTCGGTGCTTAGCACTTGGGCTTCCCTAAGGTGCAATTCGTGAATCCCTTTGGAAGAAGATCATCGTGCAATTCGTGAATCGGTGATCCACATCTATCCTTTTATTTGTTTTCATTTTATTTATAAAAAATCTTGAGGTTATTCATAAAAAGAGTTTCGGTGTTGAGTGTGTTTTTGTTGGGTGATTTCATGTTTTTGTGTTCTTGAGTCGTTTGTTGATTGTTGAGTGAGTTTGTGTTTGTGAGACCAAATCCACACCACTTGTGGATTTGAGAACTTGTGTGTTCCCTAGAGGAATTCGAAATTCTCCTCCATTGGGAGATTCAGATTGCTCAAGAGTGTGAGTGTTAAGTGTGTGTGAGTGATTGAAGAAGAAAGAAGAGTTGAAAGAAGGGCATTGCCGAAAACCCCTTGGTGCCTTGAAGGAGTTGGCTTGTTCTTCGATGGTCTTTTGTTCAATCATCATTTGATTATTCAATTGATTATTTTGGTGTTCTTTTTGTCCCATAGCATCCACGACAAAACCCCAAAACCCTACCCATACCACACGGCCAAAGGCCATCAAACCCTAGCCAACCCACTTGCCACTTTTGCCCTTTAACCTAGCTGGACACCTAACCAATCCACTCCTATATTTTCTCACTTAAATCCACCTCATCCCTCATCCAAAATAAGCCAATTTCGTGCCCCCCTAGCCCTTGCATGACCGGCCACTCAATTGAATTTGAATTCAAAATAATTCAAATTCAATTCAAATCCAAACTCCTAGATTTTCTCATATTCGGCCATCACCCTTTTACCCTAGCCGAAACTCTTTTGCCACATCATTAAATTGCCACATCATTCTCTTATTTAATTGGTCATCAATTGAAGAAGAGAACCAATCAAAACCAGCCCCATCATCAAGCACCTAACCGGCCACACAAGCCCTAGCCTTGCCGTCCACTCTAAATGCCTATAAGTCATACTCCTATTTTTTAGGACTTATCCAAAATCACTTGAAACCCTAGAATCTTAACCCTAATTGACTTGACCAAAAACCCTAGAGAAACCCTAAGCCATGTTCGGCCACATCAAATCCTAAACAAACCCCATCTAGCCTAAACACAATCAAGCCTAACCGAACCCCTCACTTGCCACCTTATCCACCATAACTTCCCATATTTCTCTCAACCAAGTCAATTCAAATTCAAAACCTATTCTACCGACCAAATCCATTCCATAACCGACCACTACAATAATCCATATATCCGGCCACATACATTCCCCCATTTCAAATCATTTCAAAAATTTAAATCAAAATGCCAACCAAATCTCCAACAACAATAACCGGCCATCATTCCCTTATCTTCTCCTAAATGTACCCAATTAAATCAAATCTTCCCTCATCCAAAAACAACCCAAATCTCGACCCCAACAAGCCCCCATCAACTCTAACCAAATCAATTCAAAATCAAATCTTTTCACTTTCCATAAATATCTCACTCGGCCATTCCATCCCTAGCTAGTGCCGAAATTCTCCACTTGCCACATCACCAAATTAATCCTTAATTCTCTCAAATGATTAATCAATTATCCAATTGATTGAATCAATCAAATCTTATCCCAAGATAGAAGCAATACTCGGCCAACAACCCTACCTCATTGTCGCCCACTTATCTTGCTAAAATCCTAATCCCTACATTTTAAGAATTATCCAAAACATCTCAAAACCCTATCTCACCTAACTCTAACCACCTTGGTCAAAACTCATCTTCCCAAACCCTAGTCAATTGACTTCCAAATCCTAACCTAATCTCAATCTCGAAATTCCCCTTAGCCTTCACTAAAACCCTAACCCTACTACACTGTATGACCTATATTCCTTACCAAAGAGACCCCAATACATAGGCCTACCCAAAGGACATTCTCCTAAACCTTTTCTACCCTAATCTACCACTCAACCCACCACATCTCCCTTCCCAGTACCATAACCAAGACTACCATAGCCTAAATACCACCTTATTGCTCCATACACTTAGTCATCCAACCTCATTGTCGTACACCACTCTACCCTACCTTAGCCAAGTCGAACTCAATCAATTTCTCTTAACCACCTCAACCCCATATCACCCTTTCATCCATTGTTGGTGTACGCGAACCATCACAAGCAAAATGAGCCTTACTCGGTCATTAAGGAGCAACAAGGCGAGGAGGACCGACTTGGTTGACTGGGGACACGACCGAGGTCCCTATCAACAATGCTCTTATCTAGGTACCACCTTTGCTTCTACAACAAATTACTGCACACCCGAAATGGTGCAACAGATGCTCGTTTCGGCATTATCAGCAATAGGTTCCCAGGTAACAATTAGGAGTGTAAATGGTCCGGTCCGGTCCGGTCTGAAAATTTGTGGACCGATTCCATTTGGTCCAAGAATTCTCACCCTAGACCGGACCGAACAGGAGTTCGGTCCATACCGATCCTGTCCAATTCAGTCTAGGGACCAGTCCGGTCCAATGGTGCCCTATATGATTTAATGGGCTAAATTCAATTTAAAATTCTCAATGATCAAATATTTTTTTGGCCAAAATTTAACTACTATAAATTATAATATGTTAATATTATAAGAGTATATATTATATATTAATATGTTAGTATATATTATATATTAAGTATGTTAATAAATTATAACTAATAACATTATTACATTAGTATATTATATATTAATATGTTAGTAAATAGTGATAAATTAGTAATAATATATTAAATAATAATAATACACTTATTATTTATAAGTTATTACTAATATTCTATATAAATATATTATAATTTATATTTTTATAGTACAACTAGTCAACCAATAAATTATAATATGTTTATATTATAAAAGTATATATTATATGTTAATATATATTATATATTAATATATTAATTTATATTAATATTAATATTATAATTTATATACTATTTTTATATATACATATATAAATATATATATGTGGGGTTCGGTCCGATCTAGTCCGGTCCAGGAGGAGAAATCCTTTGGACTGGGATCGGACCGGAATTAATCGGTCCATGGTCCGGGACAACCAGTCCGATTCGGTCTTTTTACAGCCCTAGTAACAATTATACTAAACTCTGGTATGTGGATTGGGCTGGTCATTCTGCTATTCAGACTGCCAATGGCATTTTTTTGCCAATAGCCGCTGTCGAAAATGCATTTTTTAAGTTCACTGATGTGTTTATTATTCCTCAGCTTTCCACAAATCTCATTTCTATTGGCCAATTAGTTGATAACAATTGTGCTGTTAATTTTTCGGGTAATAGTTGTGTGCAGGACTAGGTCACGGGGGAGCCGATCGCGAAGGGACCTAAAGTGGGACGCTTATTTCCACTATTTTTACTTGTTCCAAAATTTTCTCCAGTTTCTCCTATTAAGTCTTTTGCTTGTAATAAAACTTCAGATCTTACTCTGGTGTGGCATCGTCGTTTAGGCCATCCCAATACTCAAGTCTTATCTCATGTCTTAAATTCTAGTTTACCCAGTAATAAAGATCGTTCTTCCTTATCTCTTGAGTGTGTTTTTTTGTAAACTTAGTAAAAGCAAAACTCTTCCCTTCCCTTTGCTTGCTAGTAGAGCATCTCATTACTTTGATCTTATACATACCACACTCCAGATTCAGTCAATTGGAGCATCTCCAGCATCTTTGGTACGTCGCTCTTCTCGAGCGTCTGTACCTCCTGATAGATATGGATTTCCCTCCTCCAGCTTTGACAATTCTATTTCAACTCTTACTGCTGCATTGTCCAACTTTGATATTCCCACATGCTACTCACAAACTGCCAAGTATGATTGTTGGCAACAAGCTATGCAGGAAGAAATTGCTGCTCTAGAGGCCAATCAAACCTGGGAAATTGAGTCATGTCCTCCCACTATTGTTCCTCTGGGTTGCAAATGGGTTTATTCCATCAAGGTCCACTCTGATGGAAATTTGGATCGTTACAAATCTCGACTTGTAGCACTTGAAAGTAATCAAGAATATGGTGTCAATTATAAAAAAACATTTGCCCATATGGCTAAGATAACTACCATTCGTACTATTCTAGCTCTTGCTGCTTCTCAAGATTGGCCGCTTCATCAGATGGATGTCAATAATGCTTTTCTTCATGGGAATGTTAAAGAGTGTATTTATATGAAACCACCTCTGAGGTTGTTTTCCTATCCGACTTCGCAAGTGTGTAAATTTCGTCACTCTCTTTATGGTCTCAAACAAGCTCCGAGAGCTTGGTTTGAGAAATTTTGAACCACTTTATTACAATTTTCCTTCAAGTAGAGCAAACATGACACTTCATTATTTGTTCGGCAAACCAACATAGGTCTTGTTGTTCTTTTGGTTTATGTTGATGATATTGTGATCACTGGTTCCGATTATGCTTTACTTGGTCAACTTAAGACTCATCTCTTCAAGTCCTTTCATATGAAAGATCTTGGGTCTCTCACATATTTTCTTGGTCTTGAGGTGTAGCTAAGTCCTTCCGACATTTCACTTAATCAACATAAGTATGTGTGTGACTTGGTGGCTACAGCTGGCCTACAGGAAGCTATCTCTGTTGATACTCCCATGGAATTAAATGTCAAACTTTGCAAAGAGGAGGGTGACTTACTTCCTGATCCCAGTTTATATAGGAAATTGGTGGGCAGCCTGGTCTATCTCATCATTACTAGACCTGACATTTCTTTTGCCGTACAACAAGTCAGCCAGTTTCTTTAGACTCCTCGTCATCTTCATTTGGTCACTGTCCGTAGAATTATACGATATGTTCAGGGAACTTCTTCCCGTGGCTTATTCTTTCTTACAGAAAATTCTCCTAGCCTTGCTGTTTATAACGATGCTGATTGGGCTGGTTGTGCTGATACACGTCGCTCCATCACTGGTTAATGCATGTTCTTAGGTGTGCATTGATCTCCTGAAAAAGTAAGAAGCAAGACAGAGTTTCTAAGGCCCTGTTTGTATTCGCAACTCAGCTCAACTCATCTCAACTCATATTCATTTCATCATTATATTTTTATAATTTTTTATATAAAACACAAATTCTTACACACTTTTTTCAAATCCCAATACACATTTTTTAAATCTTAATACACATTTTTCAAATCCCAAAATAATAATAATATTAAAAAATAAATTAAACTCATCTCAACTCATCTCATCTCTAAATCCAAACGGGGCCTAAGTCTTCTACAGAATCTGAATACAGGGCAATGTCCCTTGCTTGTTCCGAGATCATTTGGCTTCAAGGATTACTTGCTGAATTAAATTACTTGCTTCAAGGGCAATCCTACACCTTTACATGCCGATTATACAAGTGCTATTCAAATCACGGCCAACCCCGTCTATCATGAGCGCATTAAACATATTGAAGTTGATTGTCACTCTGTCCGTGAGGCCTTTAAAGCTCGTGTTATCACTCTTCCACATGTTTCTACTGAACTACAAATTACTGATATTTTCACCAAGACTCTTACTCGTCATCGACATTGTTTTTTACAAAGCATATTGATGTTTATTAATCAACCCGCATCAATTTGAGGGGGGATGCCAACATAATATGTTCATATGGGTGTAAATATGTGAAAATAGCTAGACGCAAATGTTGAAACAATCAGTCAATTAGGTGTAAATTAGATGTAAGTAGGTGTAAATATTTCATGATAGCATTTTAGGCGCCACTAATTATGGTAACAATTATGTACAATTATTCTATATAAATAAAAGGAAATCCTACAAAAATGGTATTCAGACCAATTGACACTTAGCTTATGCAAGTCCACTCCTAACCAAAGTGATAATTAACAGTTATGTATCATTCCCATGGTAAAGTAGATTACAAATTGCTCCATATGAGTGGAGACTTTTAAAGCAGAAGCAACACCACTAGTAAGTGGTCTCACACAAGTTGTGCTCCCAATATATTTACCAAATGTATTCGGATCAATTGCAGAAGGATGTTTTCATTGGTGTAATGTGGAAAATAGAATAGCCAAGGCATGAACATGGTTCTTGCTCACATTTAACTGATCCTGTAACATCCGGACTTGCTCATCACACACATTGGCTAGTGTTTCCTTTCTTCTCACAACGATTTCTTCATTCACGTACCAAAATAGCCAATTTAACATTGCAATTCCAAGTAACACAAATACAAGCAGGAGCCTCTTTCTCCAGTTTCCCATACCTTTAGGAGGACTAAGCACTTGCTTAAGTTGATTCACTAATGAGTACTCATAGACATAGCCGTTGAAAAGCCTCATCATTACTTCCAAATAGTTTGGGAATTTCCCACAAGCATTTTCATAACAAATTCTAGCCTCCGTGGTAACAATTAATTGTTTTCTATAGATTCTCATTATCCCATTGATTTTTCCATCGGACATACAATAGAAGCTTCTACCCAACTTTTCATAGAGAGAATTCAACCTCATTTCATCACCACCGTGCACCTTTCTCACTTCAAGCATCCGTTGCCTTGATAACAAAATGTAGAAATAAAGCTGTTGATAAAGTAGCTTATATGAATGTTGTTGATATGCTTTTAAGTCATCATGACTCTTCTCACAAGGCTTAGTAAATGTCATCCTCAATGTATCAAACTGAACCTCTGGACGACAAACATTTCCACCTAGTACTGGACACGAGCTTGGAATCTTAGAAGAAAGTAACTGATCCTGATTAGGTGCAATAGAAGCTTTGATGTAATCAACCAGAAAAATGTACAGAGTAGGCGCTGTTAAATACCACCCCAAAACACCCCTAAGTAGCAGTAACCGAAACAATTTAGGTGCAAGAATTTATTCTTTCTCCAATTTAACTCCATTCTTTGGAAGATACTCTTGCCACTCCACAATCAGCAAATAAACAAGTAACAAATACGCAATTTCAAAATCAATTGATGAAATAGCACAAACGAGCTTGTACTCGACAACAAAATTGAGTAAAAAGTTGAAATGCTTAGACATCACCCACTCATCTTCACCTTTGCAAGTTTCAACAGCTCCATTAACCTTTGATACATCCAGTCCCGAAGCCTCGATTTGAGGAACAAATTTTTATGCCTGGAAATAAACACAACACCTGAGTTTTTGAAGATTAGATGAGATTCCATTGTTTGCCAAACGTGCATCTGTTTTGTTGAAGTGCAACAACACCTTATACTTGCCAAAAAGTGGAAGAACCTGTTGTAAGAAGTTTTTCATTTCACCAACTAACAGGAAGCATCTCGAGTGGAATGAGTTCATGTTCCCTATTAAAACTCTTCGGCACCTTTTTTATAGGTCGAACTTCAACTCTTAGTGAATTAATGAAATGTCTCAGATCAAAGATATCCTCAAAATTACTAGGGTTAGCCCAAATAGACATCTTGTCGAGCTCTGCAACAACCAAAGTGAGATTCAAAAGCCGAGCAATAGTCACCATATTGCAGATAGTTGCACGCACTTTATTCAGGCCTCCATTGCAAGACACTCTTAGATAACCATTACTTTTATTTTTCCAACTTATCTCTCCATATCGGTAAAATCTTTCTCTATATATGCCTTATCTGACAACAAGACAAGATCCAACACCAGATGGAAAGAAACCTCCATAAACGGAAAATCCAATCTTGGTTTCCCATCATCTTCCCGATTGTCAAAATCATGGGGCTGAGGTGATACCAAATGAATGTCATTTGATGATTTTTTTAAAAGCTCAATAAACCCTTGACCATTACAATCTATTCTCACAAAGTTTCTATCCCTTCCTCTATCAAAAGGTGTTGAAACACCCTTCAACAACAATACATTAAGCAAGAGGTGAGCAAAAGAAATCTTACCTCTCAAGCTTGTCTACCCCAAAAATCCAAAGTAAGTGGTTAAAACCAGATCTCATCCCTCGAACCCAATCTGGACAATGCATACTCTGAGGCTCAGATTCGTGAGTCGATTGTGCAGAAACTCGTCCTCTATCAAAAGGTGCAAAAACCATGCCCTGTATTGCATTTGGATGTCGACATTTGAGCTTGCCCAAAGAGATGATAACATGTGTTTTAGATTACCTTGGAGGATAAAGTTTTGCACTGGGTTGACATAGAGGCTTTTGATTCCATTTTGAGATAGTGTTAGGGTTTGTGTATCGACGACGGAGAAGTGCAGTAGGTCAAAGGTGTGAGTTTCCAAAACACCCACTGGCGCAACATGATGAGCAGGGGTGAAATTAGAGTTTGGGCATGAAGAGACTCCCGAATCTTCAAATTGTTTGGTTCCTCCTTTTTCCTCGATTATCGTCTCCTCTTCATCTGTCGTTTCTTCTTTTGATACAACTTCAGTGGAAGCTTATGATTACTCAATCAACTCTTCATCCTTCGCTTCCTTCTCTTCATTTGGTATATGTTCTTCTTCGATCACAACCGATGTTTCAATTCTTTTGAAAACACTCGTTGACTTATGTTGTAGTAATTTTTCAATCAACTCATTCCGATTCAGAATGTTGTGCTGCTTGGCCATCCATTGAATAAGCAGATCGCTCATCTCGTTCAAGCTGTGATGACTTTTCTAAATACTTTCTTCAGGAAAATCTAAACGTTGTTGTATGAGTTCTTGTTGTTGCTTGGAAAGCGCCTCGTCTTCCATGGATTGTCAGCTCTAAACACCAATTGTTAGGATACCGTAAATGAACAAGTTAAATGCAGAATAAATAGACATTGTAATGAGTAAAATGTAACAAATTAACAAAGAAGAAAATGAATAATGCGTGAGTCACGCAGATGCACTTCGAGGGGCACCTTCCTCCACATTAGGGTTCTTACAAATATTTCAGATTCAAGTTACCCCACATTCTTCCCCCTTTCTAGATATATACTATCAATTAGGTACTATGAAAATTATAAACGCCATGGGTCAAACCAACGCTAAGGCCATGGGCCAGACCATATAACGTAATTAAAAGATACCAACTACGTCTTATTATAATTAAACTAGGGTCTAGAAATATTATGAGGTCCCTCAGGCCGGCCCAACATAATTGAGCTCATAACACTTTGCCATCGGGCAGGGCAATCTGAGCATTTGAAGACTTCTTTAGGGGGACAAATTGACAAACGGTGTTGACGCAAAACTCAAGTGACAATAGCGAAAGATGGATGACCCATTCGATGATGCCACTAAACAAAGGTGGTGTTTTCGGAGATGTTGGCAAAAGGGGAAGGTGTGCTGGTGGTTGAAAAAACATAGAGACCGTTAGACATTGGACTAGTGAGGAAAGTTTCTTGGTCAGAGAAGCCTTCACAAAGAAATGTGACGAGTGAAATTCAAAGAGGCATTGATTATCTATACAAAATCGAAGCAAAGAGATTAAGTTTTTGCTAATGGAATGGACGTGGAGTAAATTACGAAGGAGAAAGGGAGAGAAAAAAGTTGAGAGAAAAGAGTCACCGTGGTTTTCGATAGGGAGACCAGTGCCATCACCAACTCGAATGGATTCACCACCAGTGTACTACTCCAAGGATAAGTTCAAGTTAGACAGATTGTTGGTGATATGGTGAGGAACAGCCAAATCGAGATACCAGATGTTGTCGGAGGCAGAGCTTAGAGCAATGTAGTTAGCAACGAAATTATATGAACTAGAGAAAATATTAGAAGAATCAAACTGGTAAGAATGATTAAACATGTGCCTGCACTGCAGTGCAACGTGACCAATCTTGTTGCATGCTTGACAATCGGTCGCTGGGTGTTGAACTGTTCAGAGCCATTGTTTTGAGAAGAAGAACGATCTCCTCGTGGACTGAATGAGGACTCGCCTTGTCCTCGTCCTTGTCTACCACTACGAGAAGAGCCACGACCATGATAAGAAGTTGCTGAGTTGAAGTTGGCAAAGAACTCTGTGGAAGGAGTCTATGTTTTGGTAGTATGATCGAGACGACTTTCTTGAATGAAAAGGAGCTGATACAGCTCGTGAGAAGTTAGGGCTTTAGTAAAGGTTGTGATAGAAGTAATGAAGGGTTCATATGTAGGGCCTAAGCCATTGAGAAAGTAGGAGACAAGTTCTTTCTCAGAAATGAGATTGCCAATAGCAGCCAAAGAGTCAGCAAGCAAGCAAACCATGCAAAAATTATTCGAGATGGATTGTTCTCCTCTAGAGAGATTGGTAAGTTGAATTTGAATTTGAATTTTTTTAGCCTGAGAATGAGACGAAAACATGGAGGATAAGGAATTCCATAGGCCATAAGCAGTGGTGTTGAACGACATGTCCTAAGATGGAATCAGAAAGAGAGGAAAACATCACACTAAGAACCAGTTGGTCTGTGCGTTTCCAAGCAGAATAAGCTAGATTGGTTTCTAAATTTGATCAAAGTCGGTAGGGAGGAATTCAGGAGGATTGGGTAACGTGCCATCGACATAGCAGTACAAGTCATGTCCGCGTAAGTAAGTAGATGTTTAAACTTTCCAGAGAAGATAATTCTCTATTGTAAGTTTTGTGGTAACAAAATGGGAAAAAGAAGAAATGACAGAGCGATGGGAGGGAGGGGAGGAAGGAGTAGCCATGGATCAGAGAGAAAAGCAAAGACTGATGGCTCATGATACCATGTTAGAAGAAGGAGTAACCTAGATTTGATACCAGTGTTAGGTGGTCTTGAACCTCTCTCAATCTCAAAAGCTAGTTCAAGAAGTGAGCATTTCTCTCATACTTATAAACTAACAACCAGCCCCTTCCATAACCGATGTGGGACAACCCCAACAATCTCTCCCTCACACGTTGGGCATTGGGTCAGAGGAGACAAGCTGTTTCTCCCACGGACTGTTGATAGAGGTGATATAAGTACTGAAAGTGAGAAAGGAGGCTGTTTTTAAATGTATATCACATGCTGCAGATTGCATCTAAATTGTCCTTCAACAAAACCTCTGTTCAGTCAAGAAGATGGAGGTGATATTCATTTAGGAAAAAAAAAAACAGAGAGTAAGGCGAGGAGACGACGGCTGCAGGCTGCGGGCCATGGGGGACGAAAAGAGATAGGGAGAGGAGAGAATGTCATAAAGGTAAAGGCCATTGGGGGATGGGAAGAGATTGGTTTATGCTTCTATTTTTTAATCAAGCGCAACCACAAAACTGAACACTTTCTGTTTTTCAGAATAAAATAATTTCCAAGCAATAGTACTAGTAATCGATTTGATAAAAGTTGTGAAAGTGAAGGTGCTTGAGTTTGGCAATCATAGTCCACACGATATTCAGCATGTGATACACGCTGTTGCCTATTCAGGATGAAAGCGATAGATTTGTTACCACAAAAGAAAGGGAGATGAATGTTTTGACATCTAATTTTATATATCAACTCATCAATTACAAACTTTCCATGAGAGAATTCTGAACTAACCATGAATGAAAATTAAATAACAAGCACATAAGTAGCAGCTGAAAGTGCAAGTATAACAGCCACAGAGGTATTTGTAATGTGAAAAAGGCATCATCATCAGCATCACAAACTCGAGGATATATAAGATTCACTACATGCTCAAAGTTTCATAATTTCATAGATATTTCCAGGTTTGCAGCTTTTTTTTTTATTTATTTCAAAACCAAACTCAACTCCATATTTCAAAAATTAAAAGATGGCATAATCAAAACTTTTATAGGCTGAAAAATAAACCCAACGTTCCCAAATCTCAAGTACTAAACAAGGATAACCGGATTTAACTAAAAATAAAAAAATAGATTAACCGGCTACTTGCCTTGTCTATTAACCCAGAAACAAAAACTCATCAAAATATCAGTACAAATTGCATTAATAAATGAGCTAAACACTAACAAAAAGACAATTCCAATATATATATATATAGCTAAGCTCTTAATATTTGCACAGCATGAGATTTTCCTTAACATCTTAGTACTGGATTCAAATGTCTATTTGTATAAATATTCAGATTACAAACTTTTAAGGCAGAATTTCCAACTTCGAACTCCAAAAACACAAAGGACAAACTCTAAATTCTAAATTTAATTATATTATACATATATTTGGGTTGTGAATAAGAAATGAAGATACACATGCAAAGCCTAATTAAAATTATTTTTAAAAAAAAATCTTTCGCTTTTGCTAATCATTAATAATTAATTAATTGATTTTTTTTCTTACAAAAAAAATCGATAAGAAAAAAAAAATCAATTAAAATCATCGCAGCTGGAGAGTAGAAACTAAAAAGTGAAAACCCCAAAACTTTCACCTGTCCGAAACACCGATCGGTACACTTCAATTTCAGACGTCCCGTCTTAGTTTTTTCCGAAGCCCACAACTACATATAATAGTTTAGCAATAATAGCTAGGATTATAAGGAGTTTACCTTGATTTCCTCCTTGTAATCGGGTCGGGTTGTGTCCTGTTCAGTCGAATGGACCGGATTTGTGCGTAACCGGCCTGAACCTCAAGACCGAGCCGTGGAACTTTGCGGCGTACGTTGGCTGTGTATGTGTAGGGTTAACTTTGTCGCAGTTATATATAACAGAAACAGAGAGTATGCGTGCTTCTGGTTATATATGCAAGGATTTTAAGAAACCCTCTTTCAGAGGGTGGGAGCAGATCGCGGAACAATTTTGAGACAATTTTTGGGGAGACGAGCATTTCGGCGATGAAGAATATGAGGGACCGTACAACTAAGTTTTATCCAAAAGAACAAGAAAAAATAAAAAATAAAATCGATAAAGTCTGCTTTCCGTCTCTGTCTGTCTCTGTCTCAGTCTCTGTCTCTCTTCCCTCTTGTTACTTTTTGTTGAACAGTGTTTTCTTTCTTACATCAAATACCGAGCAAATCAACTCCTCCTCCGTGGTGATGCTTACGTACCCAAACTCCATTGCCAGTGTTTTAAGACTTCCGCGTTGCAGCCCATACGCTTCACCATATATGCAAGGGGAGCAAAGGTTCCATGTCTTGACTCTTGTTTTCGGGAAGCGTAGCCTCCCAAATCCCAATATTCAGTCAGGGATCTGACGCCTGTTGAGGGCATCCTCAAATCGGCAGCACCAGCGCACTTGCATCTCCGAGGTCGTGTAGTTTTCTGGAGCAGGATAGTAATCTTCTCTCAACTGTACATCCCTGAGAGTTGGTATTTTTAGAAGGAACATCATCAAGTGTTCAGCGGCTGTTCCATGGATAAAAAGCTTTCTCAGTGAGGGACATTGTGCAAGCAATCCTGCTCCTGGAAGAGAGAGAATCCTCTTATTTAAATCTGTGTCCAGTGGTGGCCAATAATTAAGTTCAGTTAGCTTCAAACTCCCAATCCCATTAAGATAAAAGCGCTCCCACATATTCAAATCTGGACACCCAGCTGGGGCAGTAAGAGCATACCCAACAGCGCCTCCACAATCAAGATTCATCTTTGAAAGCCGAGGATAACACTCAAGGGAGCTCAGTCCAAAGGTGTGCATGGATGGCCTTATCTGCTGCCTGCAGTCACCTTCAACTCGAATTTGTATTTCCTCGAGCACCGGGCAATCCTCCAACCCCACCAACGTCAATGGAGTGAGCATCTCCCCAACAGAAATCCAAAGGGAAAGAGATTGCAACTTTGCCCAAGTCCTGGCACTTCCGTGGCTAAGAACGTGATGTAAGTTCAAACTTGGGTGTTTGATCTTGCATTTCTTATTGAAGTTGCTTGTATCTTTCCACACGGGTACTCGCTGATCTAGGGCGCTAGGCTGCTGCTCTTCTAATCGCTGAACGCTTTCCCAAACACAGTCTATGTGCAATCGCTGTATAAAGCCTCGAATTGGTTCAAGTGCACGTAATGTGCGCACAGCATCGAGATGCTTACAGCAAGAGATCTTCACATCAATTAAGGTTCTCCGAAGGTTAGAAGCCAAATTTCTGATCCCCGTTTCTGTGATCATTTGGCAACCCCTAACCTCGAACTGCACGAGTCTCGGGCAGGCATGTGAGATAACTATCAAGCAACGATCAGTTAAATCAGCGGCGTTTTTGATTGAAAGGGACTCCAACCCCGAGCATAGTGGCCGAATCACATCTGGCCTTGAAAATACTCCCCTGTAAATCCCATATTGGAACTGTCCAAGAGTCAAAGACTTAAGCCGCGGGCACTTGGAATTAAGCAACTTCAATGGCGCTGGCCTGGTATTTTTAGCATTGTGACAAACATCAAGAACCAAGTCTTCAAGCAATGGCAATCCAGCACAAAGGTCCACAAGCGTCGACGCATGGCTGACTATAGCATCGTGATAGGTGTAACCCCCATCACCATCAGGATTAATGACCGCCCAGGCATTTGAAAAGGAAGTAATATCCACAAGGTGAAGAAGAGAGAGGCGAGGACAATTTGAAGCAAGAGATAGCAGAGTTTCATCACGAGTAGAACCAATGAATCTGTGGTCAAATATACATGTTGCCAGAAACTGGCGAAGATTTGGGCAGGCAGCTGTAATGGCAACAAGTTCATGAGCTTTGTATCCCTCGGTAGAAGAATGGGTAAGGATACTGAGATAGGAGAGGGAAGATGCAGTATTTGGGTAGGCTTTAAGTGCCGGATGGAGATCTTCTGTCCAGCAATAGAAATGGGACAGATCAAGGGACGAAAGTGAATGACAATGCTCAAGAAGTGTGAGGAAATCGGAGCCAAGAGGAGCAGTAGGCAAACGCTGATGCCAGCGGATGAGCTTAACATGGCGTAGATTAGGCCATTGAGGAGCAAGATGATTGAGAGTTACAGGGTATCGTGCGTATGCAGTAAAAGAAACCAGCGAAGGGAAGGCCTGGCCAAAAAGCTGAGCAAGAAGTGCTGGATTTGAGAAGGAGTCATCTAAGAGCGGATGGCCCCAAGGGGAGAGGAAAGAGATGTCAAGATTGGTGACGGCTTCAAAACAAGTGGGGAGGAAGATTAGGTCGCGGATGTTGCCGCGGAGAGTGAGGGAAGTGCGGGTGGAGCGCTCTAGCAGGTACCATTTGAGGGACACAAGGGACATGGCATTGCGCGTACGAGTGTCGATAACTAGGGAGAAGATGATGGACAGAATTACATCTGGCAAGTCATACAAATGAGAATGTTTTAGAGTGGCCATTTTGGCTTTCTGTTCTTTTTTTTTTTGTTTTTTTTTTTTATTTGCCCTTTTCCTTCAAATTTGCAGGGAACTGTGGTGCTGGTTGTATTGTTGGTGTGGAACAGAAACATAAACTTGAGCGTCTTATATAGAATCTAAAGTAGAATGGTGGGGATGATGAATATTTCTTTTCTCATGTGGTGATCACGTGGGCATGAAGCACAAAACCTGCATCTAATTCATAGTTAAGAGAGACAAACAGATCGAGGCGTATCTGTGACATCCGTCGTCCTATCTATGACTAGAGGATAAAGCTTCACGTACGATAGGGATACTCGGTAGATCAGAGAATCTATGAAACGCTACGGAGGTGGAGAAAAAGATAAAGAGTGAGAGTGTGACTATAACGCGCGCGCGGTAAGTATCACGAGAGAGTAACTGGCTGCAGTAGTAGTAGTACTTGACCTCCATGCGCTCTAATTATTGCCAAAAAGCGGCCAGTGTTCGTGATGTTGGTCATGATCAGTTCGATTACTCATAGAGTACTATCTCATGCGTGCTTCCTAATTCTTAAGTAATGCATGTGTGCATGAGGCGTACGTCTTTATCTTATTCGATCTGATCTACCATTTTGCCAAGGCTCGACTTCTCGCATCTCGTTCTTCTTTTCAGATTGGCTATTTTTCCGATCCCTTTTTCAGTAGCTGCTGGTTGCTATGTGTTCTAATTATTAACTACGTGAATTACTTATTTTCTTCCTATAAAACAAATAATAAAAACCTAACTTATACTTTTAAAATAAGAGATGATTTCATGTAATATTATGAGAGCAAATATTTTGAGTTCGAATCATAATTTTATATTTTATTAATCTTATTTAATTAAATATTTTATGTGTTAGACCAACTTTTAAGAAAAAATTTGACCTACGCATGAGAGAAAGCTGTATTAAGATATTAATATAAATAATAAAAATTTACCTCTTATATTAGTTTAAGTTTTTTAGATAACCACTAATTTTACAATACTTTTAAATGACTGATCGATTATGGTTACATTAACCAACTTCTTGTTATAGTTATCTTTCACACGTACTCAAGAGTACTTTAAATTTGCACGTGAGAGATGTCTTAGTCACCAAAAAAATTTATAAAAAGAAACTCACAATAAATTAATGTGAATTTTTGTGGTAGCTGGTCAAATTAAAAATTAAATTATTTTTATTGTAAAGCACGCACATCACTACAAATAAACAATTTATTTGCGATCAAAAAATTATTTATAATTTATTTTAACTGAAAATAACTTATTACAAATAAACAATTTTGTTATAACTAACATATCTAACCTCTTATCAAATGAAATTTCATTAGTTTGTAATGAGTTTACGTACATTTATCAAATCTTTGTTTGGTTATAACGTACTTCTGAGAGAGAGAGGTGTTTTAAAAGTAGCATTAACATGCATGAGGAAATAAACTAATCTATCTACTTTAGAATGGCCAGCTTGCAGAGAGAATCTGTGAGGATCGACCAATGGAGATGGAGAAAATTAAGAAATAGTTTGCCAGAGATCAACAGGGAAAGAGAAAGCTGCATGGGAGCCCTATAAGGACGTTTAGGATAAGGATTTATAAGGCAAGTACAGTGACTGCAACTGGAAGTTGATCTGCAGCGAAGACAATTTTTTGTACTTCCATAATTTCTGCTACTCTCTTATTATTTATTTGAGTGCGCTCTATTTGGCCTCGTGAGTTTGTCCTTTCAAATTTACCAAATTTTTGTTATTTTTCTTTCAAATATTTTTAAACATTTTTTGTAAAAATATTAAAACAAAAACATTACTTTTTTAACTATTAAAAATATTAAAAATAAAATATCGATTAATAACTATGAATCTATCATTTTCCTTATTTGCGTACTCAAATAGGGAAAGGACACTTGTGGGACCCAAAAGCCACCGGTGTAGAAAAAAAAAAAGAATAAATTAGAAAAAAAGTGAGAGAAAGTTCGAATAAAGGAATATTAGATCAAAGCTGCTATAGGCTTGAAAAAGTGAACAAGACAACGGAGTAAAGAGATTAGAGACCACATTTCCGAATCTAAGACTAAGACTAAGAGGGCTATATTGGTCAAAAGAATTCATTTTTATCATATATATAAATATATATATATAATTTTGAAATATACAAATTTCATATAAATCTTTTATAAAAAATTATCTCCTCGTAAAAAACTTTTACAAACTGACTTTTCAAACTAGAGCTCATATTTTTACAAAAGATTTATATCAGATTTATATGTATATATACATGCTCTAGTTATAAATTGATTTTATAAGAATAATTTTATAAATTAATATAATTTGATGTAATCTATTAGATTATAAAATTATTTTTATTATAAAATAAATCAGATAAAATTAAATTAATTTAGAAAATTATTTTTATATAGTTTCTTTATATTTATATTTATATATATATATATTTATATATATATCATTAATCCTTATATATGTGTGCGTGGAGCTCTACATTTTACAGGTACTAGCTTAGCCGACCTACTGCACCAGGACAAAATCAAAGGGGCCGGGGAATGAACTAAACTAAAAATGAATAATTCAATTTCTCAAATTCCCATTGAAAAGTGTTTTGGACGAATCTTGAAAAGCAAGAATTTTGGAGTAGTTAAGATGGGGCCGGTAGTGATACCTTACAATTTAATTATTTATTATTTTAAGTGTATTTATTTTTTATTATTTTGTTTTAAGTATTTTTTAACATTTTTAATTATTAAGAAAGAATTTAAAAAATATATAATTTCATTAATAATTATTTTTTTAATTATTAAGTAAAAAATAGAAAAAATTAAAGAATTAAAAAAAATTATAAATAAGTGATAAGGATATCATTTTCCAATTAGGATTGATGAGTCCTGCACAATGATCAGAAAGGTTTCTTGCGGCCATAAAAAGAAATGATATAGCGGCTAGCAAGTGCCAACCTGATTAGCGTCAACTAAACAAAAACTTGAAAAAAGAATAATTTTAAATTTCAATTCAATAAAGACCGAATGAGTTTTCAACCAAAAAGCAAAAGCCAATCATACCTTCGATGAAATAAAAATAAATAAATAAATAATGAATAAATTGTATTTTTTTTTTTTAAAAACAAATAGAATTATTTCATTCATCCAAGAAAATGAAGCTTATAATATAACTTATTGAATTGAAAAAATTTAATTTATAAGTCAACTAAATACATACTGAAACACAATTTCTAATTCTCAACAGACTTAAGTCTGTGAGACTAAACTACTGTTATAGATAATATACTAATATCTCAGCATCCAAATGAGGAGAGCACTCAAATTCTACGAACCACAATCCAAGACACTATCTCTCCAATATAAATTTTTTCTATACACAATATTCACAAAACAACCAACAAAATAACAAAATACATAAACAGAAAACGAAAACAACAATAAAGGCTTTTTGTGGTGGCACGTAGTTCCACGCACCACTCGTAGAACCCACGCGCCACTCTAGAAGTAATTCACCGCATGGGTTTGGAGCTTCGATATTATAAAAAATCACAAATAAAAAATCAGTCTACAAGTCTCTCTTTCTCTCTCCGGCAATTTTATTCTCCTAGGATTACAACAAAGTGACCGACGTGAAGGGGAGCAAAGCTCCAGCTTCGTCTCCCGCTTTCTTTCATTTCGATCTTTTTTCTTTCTTTCTTTTCTTTTCTTTATTTTTTCTCGGCTACTATATTTGAGTTTGGATTTTGATGGTGGTTTACAACTTTTGAAGGCTGGGTAAGCTGGTCCGTGGGCTTCGAGGTTCCTAAGGCCACCACGTGCAGTGGCGCTGCTCTATCAGTCCGTCGACCTGACTATCACCAGAATATTATGTAGAGTGGTGAGATGCGTGCTCTCACGTGCGAGAACAGAATGAGAGCTCGTTCTCTTTACGTTTTCGAATAAGTTGTACATCAAATTATGATTCAAAGCAAGGTTTTGAATATTGTATAGTATTAATTAGTAGTTAGTACGATCGATATTTACTATATCTAAATAGTAATTGATTTGAGAAAATAGATATTTTATATGGATCAACAAGAGTAAGGTCATCATTTCTACCTCCCGCGCGTGTACTACCCTATCGCTTTAGAGGAAATTCACAACGTAAAAAGTTGGGTCTAAGGTACTTGTAAGTACCGCATGAAGAGCCATGGAAGTGCAGATTTCGAAAAAGAGTAACGCTGAGTATAATATAAGTTTTAAGAATAACGCAACTTGTTATTTTCTTTTTATTATTTTGATTGTGTATATATTTTATTTTTTAAGTTTTTTTATTTACTTATTAAAGAAGTAATTATTTGCGTATTTATATATTTTTTTAAATATTAAAAAAATTTAAAAGTTAAAAAAGTTATTTTTTGGGACATGCATCCTAGCGCGCAGCTCTCAAGTTTTAAATTTATGAATTATATATATATATATATATATATATATATTGTAGAAATGTGAATCTAGCTGAAAAAAGGAGTTAAGATCATACGTTTAATTTTCTATAAAAGGACTGTAAAAGACATGCAAATCTAACGGATATACGACATAGACGAGAATTAATATTCTTAAAATGGTCTGCATTCAGATCGATGATCTTCATGTTACTAATTGCATGAACATATATTTAGAACAGAAATGCTAAATCACTCAATTAAATTTTTTGATATAAATCTTTTTAATTTTTTTATTTAGTGATTAAGAAAATATTTTTTGATGATGCAAATTTTTTTCTTTTTTAAAAAAGATTTAAGAATATATAAAAATAAAATAAAAAAATATTTATATTTTTTATCTAAACAAATTCGTGCTACATCAGTGAATATAGCACTGCTCATATTTAGAATCTGCCTGCACCTATAATGTATTGGCCGTGGATGTGCCCTTAGTGTATTTGTATTTTTATATATATATATATTTTTTAACATATTAAAACATTTAAAAAATACATAAATATACTAATAGTTACTTTTTCAAACATAAAAACACAATACATGAGCGGTCACAACCACAAAGAAAAATTAAACATGGGACAAACAAACAGTCTCCATATGTTTACCGTTGTCCCAGAGATTTTCAAGCACCAGTAGTACTTCGAGTTCTTATTTTTGAATTAGATACAAACATATTTAAGAAAGGATATATCAAAAGAAAATGAAGGATATTATATATATATATATATATATATATATATATATATATATATACGTTAACTGATTTTTTTGCTGATCGAGCAAGGAGTTGGGAGATTAAATCGGCCATTTTCCATAAGGGGCGCGTTAGCGCTTTATTCCCAGCAAGTTGAGAGGCCTAGTCATTCGTATAGACAGAATTGATCTTTCTTATTTGAGGATTTTGTCGTGAGGTATACTTTCAGCTTGCAGCTTTTATTCATTTTTCATTTTTCATTTGTTGGGATTGGTTTTTATTCCTGCACTTTATGTTGTTTTCCCTAATTGGAAAATTGTATAATGGTTTGACTTATAGGATTTTTTTGAAGCATGAGTTTTGGTCTTTTTTGGATATATATAATAACCTTTAGTTTTTGGATTATAATATAGTTATGACACTACAATAAAAAATATTTTTTCCTGAGAAAGAATTTGTCCAAATACTCACTTCTGCTGTCAGAAATAATTTATTCTGGCATTTCTTAGTTGCAGGAAGGTTCTGAAAAATAACTGGTCCAAGAAGCACTTTTCCGCCACTCTTATTGCCAGAATTGTTAATATTTCTGGCATTATCGCATTGTGGGAAATGACAAATTCTGATAGTAAAAACTGCAGGAAATAACTTCTTGTGACATTATATTTTTTCGAGAAATAATCTTTTATGAAATAAAAAAAAAATAGTAATAAAACAATATATCTCTTCTCACAACCTTATAATTCCTAAAATCCATAATGAATGTGAACAATATATTACCAAAAAAAAAAATAGTAGTAAAACAATATATCTCTTCTCAATACTAGAATGTATTGATGCCTTCAATTACAAACAATTACAAGGGGAGTTGGAGTATTTAAATACAAGAGGAGATAAAAGAAAAACTAACATCAATTATCAAAATTTATAGAAAATGGAACCCTTCAATCTAAAATTACTATGTATTGATGCTGCCAAAACAATAAGGATACCAAATCAAACAATATGTAGATGTCCTTTCATTCATAGGTTGTTGGCCTATTATCTGCAATAATGCATAAACTATGAAAGTTTTATTTTTTTAGTACAAGTCAATTAGTCTATGTAGGTGACCATAGACTAATTAAAATCAGCATTAACATGCATTGACTAAAAATTAAAATCAGCATGCATAATAAAAAAATACTATTTCTCACATCACTTAACCTAAAAAACCTAAAAAATCATTTCTCACATCACTTAACAAATAGAAAAATAAATTGTGGGAAATGCATATTGACATGGGGAAATTTCTTCAAAAAGAGTTCATGTAATATCACTACAAAATAGAATCTACTTATGCTTACATGAGCAATACTTCCATGGATGGCTGCTCTCTCTTGTAGTAACTGCATCCTTAGGGACCTAGAGGCCTGCATCAAGTAGAGTGAAACAAACCTTTGAAAAACAAGACCACGAACAGAATAAATAGCAACAATTAAAGAAAAATGGAAATACTTGATAAGAGATAAGGAAGAGCTTTTAGCCAAACTTACCTTATACTCACTAGCTAATATCATCCTTGACTGAACTCAGAAGTTCTGCATGCTCCTTCATTGAGTTTATGTTTCCCTTGATTTTTTTAAATTCCTAAAAGAGGAAAACAACATTTCTTCATGGGACAGATGAATGTTGATGTATCACAAGTAATATAACACTAATAAGGTTATGTATAAATGTCACACACACACAAAAATAGAAAGGTCATTGTGTAAATGTTGAGACCACATGACTGAGCTAATAGTAATACACACCAATTTTCTTGTTAATTCCCATGAAAGAGGATATTTGTTAAGAAGGTTTCAGAAAAAGTAAAATTGAGCTGGACTATTAAGTAAAATGCAAGGGGGTACAAAGAAGTTAATGACAGAAAATAAACCTGGGTAAATTCATGTAGAATATTTCAGACCCATTCAAGGTGCACCATCATATTCCTCCTTTATCTTATTCATTGCCTCTGAAACAAATTAAAAAAGTACATCAATTGGGAGAGGGGAAGAGAAAAACACTCATATTAAAAAAATGTTTCTACTATAAGAAATAGATTCTTAAACAACATTTAAAAAGAAACATAAAAATGAACAAAGGCTTCCTAGTTATGCTTCTATGCTCATATTATTCTAGAAATGAAAAGGCTGCCTAAAATCAACAGTTGATAGCTATAGATCCGTCTCACTTACATTAGCTTTATTAAGTGTTTCTTGCACAACCTGCAATTCATAACCCCAAACTTAGGCCAACACCTATACAAACACCTATAGGGCATGGCAGTAAAACGTTAAATGCAATCACCTATACAAACAGATCAATTAATGATGTATATACCTATAAGAAAATATATTATTATGGGTTTATAATCTCGAAACACAGGGCATGGACAGAAAGCAGACAAGCAAAATAAAATAGCAAAGAGCAAGAAAACAAGTAGAAAAGGCAAAAATTGGGGATTAGTAGGAAGGAGTGTCAAAAACATTAATATATTAATAATACCCATTAGTTCACACATTAGGGTCCAGATCCTGGAATACTGGCATTGTAATTAACAATAGAATTTAACACTAAGTTAATAATTATAGTAAGCAGCAGCAGCTAGCCCAGAAGAAATATTGATAAGAAAATGGGAAATGGGGTGAAAGAGCAAATGGTAGAGAGTAATTAAAAAAAGGGCTTAATTGGTTTATTGGAGAAGGATGAGTGGGGTACACAATACAATTAGAGATGGGGACAACATGCTTGGAGTTGGAGTTGGAGTTGGAGTTGGAGTTTGGAGTTGGAGATGGAGAGATGGAATAAAAACAAAATGCATCCTATGGATAGGGCTAATGTGTGGACTAAGGGAATTAGGTGGATGAGGGTACAAGATGGGAGGCCATAACCCAATAACTATTCTGCAATCATCAATTCACACTGCTCTAAATTATCACCACCTACACCTATCTCAATCTTCAATCATCAATGCACACTGCTCTAAATTAAATTGTAATAATTTGTAAAATAAGTAATAAAAAGGATTTGAAAATTCCCTTTTTAGTTAAGTAACTAATTATTTGAGAATGCGAGTTTCACAAGCAATATTAATGTTATAGTTCGTAGGGTAGATTAATGTAGTGGAACCTGTTCTGTGGACCCAATATTCCTCCCTAGCAACCTCTTTCCTCCCATGGCTTATGTGCACCTCTTGATGATCTTCGATCTCCCCTATGCTGCATACTCAAGTTAGGCTTAGAGTTTGTAAGTCTGAAGTAGATATGAGGTTTAATTTTCCAATCTACCTTGTTTATGACATCTAATCCAAGCAACATAAGTGTTCCTACTACAAGCTGCATATATCATTGATTGTTGCATCGCAGGATTAGATGAGAGATGTCCTTTTTAACTAAGTATGTGAGTCTCATATATATATATATATATATATATATATATAGCTAATAATAAAGACCACATGAGAGTCCATGCCCCATCGCAACTCTACTCATCAAACATCAAAAGGCCTTAATGGGCCTAAAACAGAAAGAGAATTTGAAATAGAGTTGGGTGATTTTTGTTCATTAACCTGGACTAAGGAAGCCATTGCTGCCAGGTAACAAATCGAATCCGACTCTCACACAAATTATAGCTTTGAAGTGAAAATCAATTGTTAGATATATAGTTTTCGGGACAATAACCTTGGTTAATCATCATGTGGGTTAGTTGTTATATCGTGAAGTAGAAAATGATTTTCAAAAGGGAATTAATTTATTCCAATCGAGAGGAAAATTGGGGAGAGTCAATATAAAAAAACATGAATCAAATTGGATTCCAGAGAAACGCTACTCCATTGTCAATAATTTTATATAAACCCCTCTAACAAGCAAAAACTTAACATGAAATTGGACATTAAAACAGGAAAGAAACTCACATATATATGATACACTCCTTGGATTTGCCTCAGATTTGTTCCGGCCATGCCCGTCACACCATTTACGCTCAATTTCAGAGGTTGAAATTAACAAGATCAACCACGGCCACACTTGCGAGAATCATGCACCATGCAAACATTGAGACTTCGAAAAACCTCAGATGAATGGATTAAAGCGAAAAAATAAAGGGGATTGTTTGGGTCTCGTGAGTTTTAGATTACCCAGTTTATAATCCGTTGTCAAGCTTGAAATCCACTAAAAATATTGATAGAAACGAACGAGATTCAGAGGAAAACTTACTGTCTTCGAGCTTCAAGATGGTACTAAAGGAAGACCCTCAGATTCTGTCAAAATGCATATGCGAGAGAGGGAGAGAGAGAGTCGATCTGGTGAGAGGAAAACCGTCGATCAGAAGATGGGGGTAATGGGGAGAGCAAGCGTGAGCGAGCGAGAGAGACAGAGACGAAAGTAGGGATTTCGAATAAGGATTCGGGGGGGGGGGAGGAGAGCGAAATTATGTTTTGGGGAGAGAGAGATTAAAAAACCCGTGTTTTGTACGATAGTTATTATATACGGCATGTTATAAAATTAAAGAAGAAATTACTATTGTAAAAGAAAAATATATAAGAAACTCTTAAGAATTCTCAAGAACTGAAAATTTCTTCTATTTCTATATTTTCTTATGAATTTTATAACAACTGAAACTCATATTTATATGCCTTGAAATTACTATGCAAGTTACTATGCAAGTCACTATGCAAGATTTAAAATAATAGTGGTGGGGTCATTCACATAATTTTGGTAGTGGGACAGGGGGCGGCAACCGTCCCTCCACTCTCTTCGTTTCATTACACTCCCCCTTGAATGACCACCTATAAAGAATTTGCCTCGTTAAAACCTTGCCAAAGAAAAACCCAATGGGAAGAAAAACCCATGGCGAAGGAAAAAGAGTACAATATTCTTATGTACTGCAAAGTGCTTTAAGATTACCTCATTAAACCTTACAAAGGAAAACCCAGTGGGACAAAATCTTAGCAAAAGAAAAAGAGTACAATCAGCACAAGTCTTCAGGATATTTACTCCCCCTGAAAAGTGTATGACAATAGATTTTTGAGTCTTCGCATTCCAATGTTATGCATAATTTTCTTGAATGTCGAAGTTGGTAATGCCTTTGTGAATAAATCTGCCAGATTATCACTAGATCGTATCTGCTTGACATCAATTTCACATTTCTCTTGAAGTTCTTGAGTATAAAAGAATTTAGGTGAAATATGTTTGGTTCTGTCACTTTTAATATATCATCCTCTGATTTGAGTTATACAAGCAGTATTATTTTCATATAAAATTATTGGGCTATTATTGATCATTGGAAGTTTACACTTTTCCTAGATATGTTGAATTACTGATTTCAGCCAAATACACTCTCGATTTACTTCATGAATAGCAATGATCTCTGAGTAATTTAAAGAAGTAACAGATAGTGTCTGCTTAACAGATCTCCATGATATGGCAGTATCTCCATAAGTAAATAAATATCCAGTTTGAGATCTACCTCTGTATGGGTCTGAAAGATAACCTGCATCTGCATACCCAATCAATTGTGAACTTGATCCACGTTGATAAAATAATCTCATATCAACTGTACCATGAAGGTAACGAAGGACATGTTTAATGCCATTCCAATGACTTCGAGTTGGTGCAGAACTATATCTTGCAAGCAGATTAACTGAGAATGTAATATCTAGTCGAGTGCAATTTGCAAGATACATCAAAGCTCCAATTGCACTGAGATATGGTACTTCAGGACCAAAAATTTCTTTATCGTCATCACAAGGACGGAATGGATCATTCTTCACATTAAGTGTTCAAACAATCATTGGAGTACTCAGGGGATGAGATTTGTCCATATAAAAATGCTTTAGGACTTTCTCAGTATACATGGACTGATGAATAAAAATTCCATTTGGCAAGTGCTCGAGTTGCAGGCCGAGACAAAATTTTGTTTTGCCAAGATCTTTCATTTCAAATTCATTCTTTAAATATGTAGCGGTTCTTGAGATCTCTTCAAGAGTTCCCACAATATTTAAATCATCAACATAAACTACAATAATGACAAATCCAGATTCTGATTTCTTAATAAAAACACATGGGCATATAGGATTATTCTCAAATCATTCTTTCAATAGATATTCGTTAAGCGATTATACCACATACGTCCGGATTGTTTCAACCCATATAAAGATCTTTGTATAATACAATCCAGAATATAGAGCAGACAGTTTTTCTAATACGAGCTTCTGGCCCGATATTGTTTTAGTAATAAAAAGATACTCTTTACTGCCTTCATTGATCATTTCAATATGGTAATCATTACGACGTTTATCTTTGAAACTCAATAAATTTATTCTGGATTGTGAAGAGAATAGAGTATCATCAATACAAAATTTGGTGCCATTAGGCAACACAATATAAGTTCTTCTGGAGCTCTCAATTAAATCTGATGAACCTGATATGGTATGGACATAGGCTTTGCTTAGTGTTAGATTTTGAAAATATTTCTTTTCTTTGAGAATTGTGTGAGTTGTAGTACTATCAGGCAGATATATATCTTTATCATTCAACTCAAAGATAAAAAATTCATCAATGTGATCCATGATTCTACAAAAATATACAAAACTTTTATTACAGATAATATTACAGATAATAGAAAGAAAATACATTAATTGAGTAGAACACTTCTATCTCCAATTAAGTGGTCAATTCTACCTTCAGGATGATTAAAGAAATCAGAGACATCAAGATGAGTAACATCTACATCTACTAAATCTAATAAATCATCTGATGGTTCTACTAAATTTGTTTCATGCATTTTATTCTTTCTTTTAATAGATGCTTGATATAAATCAGCTAAGTGCCTGGCCGTACAATAGGTACGTGACTAATGTCCAGTCATTCCACATCCATGGCACACCTCTTCACTTCTCTTTGAAGATTTATTTTGGAATTTTTGCCACTATCTGAATTGTATCACTTCTGGTGATACGGTATATTATTATTATCCATTTTATTGTGGTCACTTCTGAGACCAATATTTCTATAATTTCTTCTACCACATCCACGCCACCGATTTCTACTAAATGATGCACCATTCACTTCTGGGAATGATGCAAACTTATTACCATTCATTTCAGGAAATGATATTGAGCCAGTAGGGCGTAACTGGTGATTTTTTAATAAGAGTTCATTGTTCTGCTCAGCTACTAGAAGACATGATATAAGTTCAGAATATTTCTTGAACTTTCTCTCTCGATACTGCTGCTACAGGAGCACATTCGAGGCATAAAAAATAGTATAAGTCTTCTCTAGTCTATCATCATCGGTGATTTTCTCACTGCATAATTTTAATACTGAACTTATTTTAAAAAGTGCGGAATTATACTCACTAACACTTTTATAATGTTGCAACCTTAGGTGTAACCATTCAAAACGAACTCTTGGGAGCATGACAGTCTTCTGGTGTTTATACCTCTCTCTTAAACTGTTTCACAAAATATATAGATTTTTTATTGTAAGATATTCAGTTTTTAATTCTTCGTGAAGATGGTGGCGAAGGAAAAGCATTGCTTTAGCACAGTCCTGCAGGGACGTTTGATTTCCTTCTTTAATTGTTTCACCCAGGTTCATCGTATCAAGATGGATTTCAGTATCAAGTATCCAGGATAAATAATTTTTTCCAAATATGTCAAGAGCAACAAATTTCAATTTTGTAAGATTTGTCATTTTCTACACATAAATAATGAAATAAATATGTGTATCTCAGAAAATATATTTATAAATTCACTCAGATTTTAAATAATAATTATCAATAAAATATATCAAAAATTGCAAATAATATATTGAAAAACTTACAGAGAAATAAGACCACTAACTTCAGAATTGGTAGAATCGTCGTGCTGATAACGTGTTATAAAACTAATGAAAAAAATACTATTGCAAGAGAAAAATATATAAGAAACTCTTAAGAACTCTCAAGAATTAAAACTTTTTTCTCTCTTTATATTTTCTTATGAATTTCATAACAACTGAAGTCCATATTTATAGGCCTTGAAATTACTATGCAAGTCACTATGTAAGATTTAAAATAATAGTGGTGGTGTCATTCACATAATTTTGGTAGTGGGACAGGGGGCGGCAGCTATCCCTCCACTCTCATCGTTTCATTATACGGCAGTATTTTTTTTACAGGAAAAAAATATGGCCACATAAACTCTTTTTGGTTGTAGTGTGATTTTCCTCCGTCTTAAGTGAGGGTTATCAATAAAATTAGAATATCGTCTTCTTCTAAAAAAAGCACTACGTGATGTCATTGACAACAGCCTACATGAATCCCAGAGAGAGAGAGAGAGAGATCAGTGAGAAGCTGTGGAGATTGAGAAAAATATATGATTAGTGGAAAGTTGTGGCCTAGTTTAGAGAGAATGAAATCAAGTACGAAGAAAGGACCTGTGAGGTAGACGATAAAAATATACATGGTGACTGATGAGGAGGCTAAATCAAGCACTCCTCGAAAGCCAACCACTTGGCAAAAGTGATGCAATATGTGAGAAGTTGTGGATATGATGGAAATCTAGAAAAAGATACAAATAGTGAGAAGTTGTGACCTAGCTAAGAGAAAATGAAATCAAGGAGGAAGAAAGCACATGTGAGGTAGACAATAAAGATATACATATATGCTGAGTAGGTTACAAACCAAGCACTCCATCAAAGCCGGCCACTTGGCAAAAGTGGTGCAACATGTGAGAAGCTCATGTGGAGACGTAGGAGAAAAAGATTCAGTTAGTGGGAAGTTTTGGCCTAGCTCATAGAAAATGAAATCAGTTAGGAAGAAAGGACCTGTGAGGTAGACGATAAAGATATACACCAAGCTCTCCACGAAAGCTGGCCACTTGGCAAAACTGGTGCCATCTTGATCAAGATTCCTTCTTTCATATCCTTTTTCCATTTCTCTAATCCCTAACCCAACTCTTGCCTCTTTCTTCTTTTTGTTGGCAGCTGCATACAAGAGAATTACCCAAAAGCTTAATCCATTAATAAAATCCATCTAAACTCTGAGTATATTAATTTTAACACGCACACACAAGTAGAATTATACTTTTGAGCAATGTTGTAAGTACACAGTCTCACATATCTTTTGTGAAATTAGTAACGTGACAAATAAAAAAAGGCACAAAACATTTTTGATTGAAAAATGTAAAAAGAAAAAAAACATCCTAGTCAACCCAAGACGAAAAGGAAATCTTGAGAATTATTTTATCCAGAGGTTGCTACTGCGACAAAAAGGCACAAAAAGAACGAAAAAGAATAGCATATGAGCCAACTGTTCAAAGCACAATAAGCCTATTGTCGATCTATTGCTTGCCAGCCTTCTCCGTCTGCCATGAGCCCCTCCATTAGACTCCCCTACCATCGATCTGTTGAGCGGTGAAAGCTTTTTGTCCATGAGTGTTGTGTGCGTGTCTCACGCACTTCTTACAGTGCTCGTGGGCCTCACATGCCGCGAAGCCATAAGAAGTCTTCAGCTGCCACACACGATAGTTTTGAGGTCAGTGGCTTCTGATCTTCATAATCTGCGTGCTTGTTTTTGGTTTAGTGTGACGCGTGTCCTACATGCGCCACCACCGTCGGTAGTAGTTTTTTTCCGGTGTATCAAATCTCCCTTAGCTTTCTTCTCTCATATGTTCCTTTTTTTTAACCAGTAATCAAGATGACGTGGAAGTGATAGCCTCCTTTGGTCGAAACAAATCAACAAAATGTAACACACCCTCCTCAACTGTAACTTTTAGTCGTAGGTTTATAGTCTGTTTATCAGACTATGTCAAAACTACTTTTGAGCAATTTTCCTTTGTGGGAATTGGGCTGTAGTCAATTTATTGGTAAGATAGCCTTCTTTTTATTTTTATTTCTATTTTTAGTTTTAGTGCTGCTGCTTTTGTTTATTTTAGAATATTTGTTAGAGACTCCTATCCCACTAAATATTATGTCGTTGTAATCACGTAATTTATCTATAAATTACTTTAACTTGCCTTCAAAAAAAAGCAAGATGTGCATAAATGTACTACTAGGAACCAACAAAAGCCAAAGCTCCCACATGCAAAAAATTAGCACAACCAGATAAAACTCATCTTTCACATTAGTACCATAAAAAAAAAAAGTGAGCGTGCAAGCACTTGGTGCATCACAAATCGCGAGCAAAGGCAACAGAGAACCATTTGTAAGCGAGTGACCAGGTAATACTCAAGGCATCATTGATAAAAAAAGAGTAACATTAAAGAGATCAGAGCCAATTACCATAGAAGTCTTGCAACAAGGTGGTACAAGAAAAGTATGAAAATGATAACATATGAGACAACAAAGTGGTACATGTGATTGCAGCTATTTATAAGGAACTAAAGCATTTATTAGGAAATCATGAAAATTAAGACCATTTAAATATATGACAATGACCCACATAAATAAGGTCTTCCAAAAAAGTCCTTAAACTCTTCCAAGAAACGCTCACGATCCTTGAACTGTCTATCATTTCTTTCTCTCGAGATGCACCAAAATATATGAATGAGAGCCATCTTCCACACAGCTACAATCTGTGGTGTCCCATGATCATTTGCCAACTAGCTAGTAGTTCAACCTCTCTCCCCGGCATGACCCATGTTATTCCTACTTTGTTGAAGAAATAATCTTATGTCCCGTACAAATTCATAATGTAGAAGTAAATGATCCACTATTTTACCACTATTTTTGCACATACATTATTAGTCCATAATGATAAGCGCACGTTTTCTTATATTATCCATGGTCAAAATTTTCTCTAAAACTATTGTACAAGCAAAAAAGTAGCCTTACTCAACCTTACAAGCAAAAAACTTAGGAGTTGCTTTACTCAACCTTCCAAGGAAAATTAATCCTAGCTTGGGTAGTGAGAATCTGTTGGAAGGTCATCACTCCAATTTATCCCCTATTGTAGCAACATGACTAATTGTGTATAACAAGTTAAAGAACTCAACTAGAACACCTACTTCCCAATCATGTTCCTCGCTAATGAAGCTAGCATTCTAATCCATTGTTGTGCACGGTATTCCATAGGTCACACGAAGGCATCTTGTTCCCATGTAATTGTGAAAATAAAGAGATAGGCATCCTTAAGAGCCATATTTCCAACTCAAACATAATGCCAAAAGTTAAGTCGATTTCCATTTCCCCAACACAACCTAGTGTTGATAGATACAGACCACTAACTTCTCCGAATATGATTCCGTAACCCCACTCTGTATGCCCCTACCTTCATCAAAGCACCAGCCCCCTTTATACTCCATACTTTGCATTAATCACCACCTTCCATAGTGCTTCCATCTCATAATTATATCTTCACAATCATTTTCCTAGAAGAGCCTAATTGAAGACCCTCATATTATGAATCCCCAATCCACGACCTCTCAAGAGAAAGCACACCTTATCCTAGCCAACTAAATGGTATTTAAACTCATCACCAAGTATACTCCATAAAAAATCTCTTTGAAGCTTCTCAATCCAAGAGGCAACACTAGCTAGAAGATGAAACAATGACAAGAAATATGTGGACAGGTTTGAAAGAGTGCTCTTTTTAGTAATGTAATTCAATCATTTACTCAAATACAACATTTTCCACCCAGCTAGCCTATATTCTATTTTCTCTAGCACCTCATCCCAAATAATTTTGGCTTTGAATGATGCTCCCAAAGATATAAACATGTAAAGAGAGTAGTCAAAAACTAAATTAGGAGACATTGATTCCTTTGAACCAAGCAGTTGGCAGTTGAAACTTATCGATTAATTATTAGTTAACACAATCCCTGACTAGAGGAAAGGACCAAGCAAATTGCATATTATATGCATAAAAAAATTACATCTGCAAGTCGATATGGACTCCAAGTCCAAGATTTGAACCCTTGAGTGCAAACAATTTTTGGAGCCGTCAAGCTGAGTGAGTTTTGTCTTGAATTACTCGAAATACACTTACAAAAAACTTATTGAGTTCAAGGACTTATGAAACTTCAAAATTACTCAGGACTTTGTTCCTACAGTCGGTGCTAATAAAAAATAGTGTCAACCTCCACTATCTAAGAAAATATGTTTTGAAGTTTCTCTTACAAATCAATTCTACTAAACAGTGTGTCCTCCACACTGATTTTTAAGTAGGACTAAAAATGTAACGTAAAAAAAGGTATTAAGGTATTTCATATGGGCAATACTAACACAATAGATCATAATCAGTTTGTATGGATTTACATTGTTTTATGTTTTGACTTTGTTTCTGTAAATGGTTGACGTTTCTCCTACAGTTTGTTTGGGTAGAAGGGATGGAATGGGAAAAAAAATTTAGAATATGGAAAAGAAAAACAAAAAAAAAATCTAGAATATTCAATCTTCCCCTTGTTTGGGAGCTTAATTAAGAGGGAGTGGAATGTACATTTCCTTGTTAGTTTAATTGAAAAACTAACGAAATGGGCAGAATGGGACTCTCACAAATGCTTCTTTAAATGGTCATGTGAAGTGAAAAAATATAATCAAAATGGATGCATGATGTTTTTTATTGTATAGTTGCTAAAACTACAAATTGATTCAATATTTACCAAGTGAAATTATATTTGAAAGACCATCTCTATAATTATTAAATGAAGTTATATTTGAAGGTTCATCTCAGTACAATACAATACAATTTATAAATTAAAAATTAAATTTAAGAAGAGGGCATAATAGCAATGTTGTTACAAAATATTCATTTACATTCATTTATATCTTATACTTCTCAATGTGGCCGTTATATATCTTACATTCACTTTTTTTGTTTTTTTAAAAGACATCCAAACAAGAAAAGATTCATTCATCAATTCATGTCGTGGTGTAGGACTGTAGATATTGTAGGTGTAGGGGATGATAAGTAGAAACTTTCTTCTATATATTGTACTTATTTCTTCCATTTATTTCCTTTTTATTTTTCTGTTTCCTTCTATGTTATTTATTGTTGTTTATTCAATAAAAAATTTTATTCAATAAAATTTTATTCTTTAAAAATCTCTCAGAAGACGAACGTTGAAATGGAGAACGCAAATAAAAGCCATAATCGTATCCGATGATCGTAGATTTTATCGTAGATTTATTTTATCGTAGAGTTATTTAGAAAACCATATTTCCGATCCCCTTTTTCCACTGGATCTAAGCGGTACGTAGATGTAATGGACACCACAGTACCCTAAATCTACGTCCTAACACAAGTACTGGAATTTGAACACTGTCCAATTAAGAAGTTGGCTTAAGTTGATTTTTTTTTTTATAAATAGTAATAAGTTAATATAGTAGAGTGAATTTTGTGAGGTTATTTAAAATGAGTTTAAATATGTTTAGATATTCAGATAAATTTATATATTTATATATTTATGAAATTAAAAATATTATAAATTCTACATGTAAAGATATGTTGAATTAAATAATGTTGTAAGTCTAATGTATAAATTTTTTTTGTGTGAAATGAGTTTAACAATTTAAAATTTTAAAATTTTAATATTAAATTAAATTTAAAATTAACTGAAATGAAATTATCTCAATTCAATCTAAATTTTAAAGGAAACTTAAAAGAATACAATGGCAAAGATTTATCTTGTCGAGTGTACAAAAAACTAACTTTATTTATTTATTTATTTATTTATTTATTTATTATGCTAAACCTTACTTTTTTCTAATAGAATAATGTAGAAGATTTGTACTTTCTAAGACTGAAACCAATGTTACTGAAGAATACATACGAGACATATGCAAATCACTCTGAACTTTTCATTGGTTAGGGATTTCCAAGGCTGAGGTAGAGACCGTCCCGCAGAGATGGGACATATATCGATTACAGACTGGAACTTCGTCAAAATATTCTTTTCCATTCCTTTGGCTCTATGTGATAATTACATCATAATCATTATTATCTTGCTATTATAATTATGATTAATATCATGATATTGAAAAACTGGATGCGAGAAGCACATATTTTTCAAAAATCTAATTTAAAAATTTGCAGAGCCTTGAGCATGTGAGAAGCACATATGGCAAATTTCTATTAGGGAACTTAATATCATTAAAAAATCATATGCCTCGCATGACAAGCATGTGACAAATTTATAAATGGGTTGAAGGAATATTCTTCCAACCCAGTTTAATTAGAGGAAAACTCTGCCCTTTGTCTTTTATAAGCAATATATAATCGTACTATAATACATTGAATGAGACTAAAATCCTGATCTGAATTAATTCTATGTAGATATATTTAATTTTAGGATATAATTTCTTTTGTCATCTTTTTACTTTTTGGGTGTCAAAAAATGAAATATCTATTTTTCTTTTAGCAGTAAGCTCAACAGTTGAGTTACCACTAAATTACTCAAAAATTCTTGCAAAACAGAGTTTAAATTTAGAGGTTTTATATATCTCTTTTCTCTATCTGTTGTTTATTATGAATTTCTTTCGATTGTTCTTCACTGAAAGAAAATTCTCTACTTATCACATCTCTTAACTTAAGATTTTCTTTTATTATTTTAATTTATATTTACATTTTAGTCTAATTTGCAATCATAATTTATCAAGTTGATTTAAAATTTACTTTCCTAAGAAAAATTATTCCTTGATATCAAAAAAAGGATTTACTGGGTAGGTTTGAGGCCTCATATGAGACACAAAATAGAAACACTTTGGAATAGAGACATCTAAAACTCCTTAATATTGGAGACCAATCATAGACTGCCACGTAAGAGGAAGTGGAAAAAAAGTGTGGGACACATCGTAGGGATTCTCATTTCCCAAATCCCTCGGCTCTCCTCCCGAATCCTTATTTTTCCTTCCAAACCCCTGTCATGTTCTGGAAATACCCACCAGAGTTCTTGAAAGCAAGTGGGAGTTGAGCCTGGAAATCAAGACAAGAACAACGCATACCTCAATTATCCAGCACATCTTTGCGATCTTTTGAAGCTAGTAATGCCTTTGCTTCGCATTTAACTTCCCAATTGTGATGTTGTAGAAATTCACTAAATCCTTTTGAATACAGGACTTGAAAAACAAAGGATTGAAATCTGAGTTTGATTTTTCTTTCCTCCTTTGATTTTTTACAAGCTTTCATTCGAAAGGAATTTGAGTTTTCATGGAAGCTTCATTAGCGAGTACTGTTTGTCTGAACAGTGAGGAAAAAAAAACTGCATCCATCATGGAAAAGGAGAACAACAGATTTGAGATTTGAGATTTGAGAGCATAGGCACAAAGTTAAAAGGCAGGCAAGATCAAATAGAAATAGTTGGATCCGTCTGTTTGTTTTTTGGAGTAGCTGAATAGACAAGTTGATTGTTCCACGATTATTTGGATCTACATTTTATGTTATTTGTTGGGATTATAAAGCTTTGTTCATTTTATTCATCAATGATTTTGTTTTTCAAGTTTTTAAATCAAATCATTAAGAGTTGATGGATTTCACTAATATTTCTTCTTTCTTCTTAGTTTGTTCTTAAACACATACAATGAAATATATGAGAAAATTTAAAATTAAAACACCCTTGCTTCGTTTCTGGCATATCAAAGAGAAAAAATAAGAACATTAATAAAAAAAAATAGAAGTGTACAAAAATAGAAAAAGGAATTGTTGGAGGAGGAAAGAGAGGTTATGAGAAAGAGAGAATGAAGGGGCAAAAGATTTTCTATGAGAGAGAGAGAGAGAGAGAGAGAGAGAGAGAGAGAGAGAGAGAGAGAGAGAGAGAGAGAGAGAGGGGTCAATGCAAAATTAGATCTCTTGTTACGCACCTTACATTCAGCTTCATAAATCTCCTGCGTAGCGACTCTAATTGGTTTCCTTTAAACAATGTTTGAAGGTGTCGCCTATTAGAATATTTTCTTGACACAAAATTCTTATCTGATTTTATTTTATCTCATGTGATTTTATTTTCAAACATAATCCAAATAAAAAAAAAGTTTAATTAATCATTACAACTCTATTAGACTTTCAGATACAAAATAATTTAAAATTTTTCAAATTTTCAAATGAAATGATATTATAAAATGATATTCTTATAATATTTTAATTATATAATATTTTTATTCAATTTTTTCTCTCTCATTTTTCAAAACTCAAAATCACTAAATTCAAACTATTTCATTACTATCCATAAACTATCTTATTATTAATTACAAAATTTTCATTTTATCTCACTTTCTAAATCAACCCTAAATTTGGAGCGAATGCTAATGGCTAGGAGGTGGATATCTTCTTCTCACTTATTGATAAATTGTGTACCCGAGCAAGGTGGGACGAAATGCTGTCCATAAAACGATTTGGAGCCCATCAAAGAGGAGTGTGTTTGCAGTGAAGTCCTATTTAACGGGTGTCACAATTAACGGGAAGACTAATTAATGATTGGGAAGGAAATCTTTCCTTTGATTTGATAGATTGTACTCAAACAAGGTGGGACGAACTTGTGGGACGAACTTGTGTCAATAAAATGGTTTGGAGCTCGATCTAAAAAGAGAGGTGAGTTGAGAATCAAATAATCCTAATATAACATGCTTAATTAAGCAAGATGAGGTGTGTGAAAAGCCGATGTCACACTGTGTATTTGGTTCATAGCCCAATATGATGATATTGACATATCATCATCTTTAATTATAAAATGTAACACTCAGCCTCAATACCGTACTCAAGTCAAGTCCACGTGCTCATTTTAAAAGATTATTATTCAAAAATTTTTAAACGAGTCCAATATAAAAAAATGTTAAATGTTATTTTTTTTATTAAATTTGATAAAAAATATTTTTATTAAATTTATATTTTTTTATCAAATTTAAAAAAATATTGATAAATTCAATACTAATATTCTCATTAAATTGTTTTCAAATAAAATAACAGTGGTTTAACTTTCCCATAGGCTTTTACGTAAAGTAAACTAAGCCCTGTTTACTTACGGTGATTAAAAATTTAAAATATATTTTAAATTTATTATTATATATTTTAAATATTTTATATAAAATATAATAAAAAATTTAACTTTTTCAAATTCTAAAATATTTTTATTAAATTTTAAAATAAAATTAATATTAAAAAAATATATTACAATAATATTTTATTCTTTTTTTTTAAATTTTTATTCCATCTCATTTTTTTATTATTTTTAATAATAAATCAGGTTTAACTTTTAAAAAATAAATTGCATTTATGCCCTTTTAGTCACAAGCAAAGACAAATGTGTTTTGCACAGATAATTTAGGTGGGGCCTAATTTTACGATGGGCAGTTTGATTACAAAACTTATTATATTATTTTAATGAATTTCGTCTCATTTTATATTAGCCCAGAAAGTTTTTTTAACAGGAAATAGTTAAGGATTTAAATTATATTAGTTAGTATTAAACTTTCTATTTTCAATTGAATTCTAGTACTAAATAGTGTGTTTAGCTTTATTTTTAACGCTCTAAATCATATCAAGTCTATATTTCTTATACGAAATTCTGCTGGTTATTTTAATAGATTTTTTTTATAATTATGTTAAGTGGATAACAAATGGGAGATGTATTTTACACGGACTTAGTCTTATTTGAATAAAGATGTTAGTCGTGCACTTTGTTTTACAGAAATAATTTAGAATGTAATAGTAAAAAAAAACTATGAGGGTATTGATTAATTTTAGAGATGATGATATTTTAGGATTACGAGAAGTTTAGATCTTCAGGAAAAAACGGGTTATTTCAATATATTATTCTTAGATCTCGAATCAATTTAAAGCACTACTCACTGCGATTGAGGCGAGCTACTTACGCGATACCAAATCAAGTTTTAAGAAAAAACAGGGAGTTGAAATGTCTTTTTTGGGAAATCAACTACAATGCTACGAGCAATAGCTCAAGTTGCGGGAAGACTAAAGGGAGAGCATTATGATAGTGGTTTAGGTAGAATATTAGTCTATAGGAAACAATAGGTTGGGGTTAGGGAGGTATGTTTTATTCTCCAACTCAGATTTGTTGTATTTTGGCTAGTTTTTCACATAATTTTTGAATTATTAAGAGTTCTCTAGTATGAGCTATATGTTTTCTTGTATACATCCAATATATTTGATTTCTCCTATTTTTATATATAATATTTTACTTACAAAAAAATATTTGTTTGGCATAGTTATAGAAAAAAATTTAGAGAAATTAAAAGGTCAAAATAAGTGAGATTTTTATGCTAGACTTTACATAAAACGAATGTATTGGAGTTTATCTTATGAAAATTGTTCATGGTTTGTTATAAAAACAAAACTTTGAAAACAACCACGGTCGTTTTATTTGCTTAGCAGGAAATGTCATTTAAGGCAAAAATATTTGTTGTCATGACTGGCATATTAATGAGCTTATTTTACAGTCTATTTTTGAACTATGCAAAAAGAGTGAATACGAGAATCTGAAAATTTTTGCATTGATTAAATGAAAAAGCTTTGAATCTATTTTTTTTAATGATGAAGATGATATAAATTCGTGTGGCATTATGTTTTGATATGGTGTGACATCTAAAAACCTTTACATGACTTTTAGTTTTGTATCTGATCCGACTATGTTTCTATTATGTTCATTTAAGATTTTGCCATGAGTGCTAATATTGGTATCCGGTTCTGCCACATGTAATAATAGTAGTATATGGTTCTTCAATGAATAATAATAGTTGTCTAGGCTCTTCCAAGAGTAATAATAGAGTATATGATTCTGGTATAGGTAATAATAATGGGATACACATGCCATGATGATAATAATGGTGTACAACCCTATCACGAGTAATAGCAGTAGCCTCTGTTTGGGTGCACACCATCTTGATGAAAGAGCGATTTATGTTCTGCTTGGCTATCCACAAATGTACAACCCTACCACAAGAGTTAAACATAATTTCTATTCTAATATATGTTCTGGTATAATGATGATGATCCTCAATTATACAATGTCAAATGATATTTTTGAATAAGAACATTTCGAAGGCACTAATTTTTTTTTTTATTACATATTGTGATTCTGCATTATGAAGTTAAACATGTTTTGTTCTACATTCTGAACTCTATAAATATTCATATTTACATACTAGTATATATTTTCTATTTACTAAATTGTTGATAACTCACTTTTTATTTTATAATATTTTTCAGATGATTTTGATAGTTCAATTGAAAATTAATAATGGGAAGTATTAGCAAAATTTAATGATCGTAAAGGAATACGTAGCAAAGAGTACAAATATTTATTGGAAAGTTCTATTTAGTAGTTTTAGGCCTTATTGCCAGATGAGATTTGGATTTGTACAATAGAGTGGTTTTGGGCATCCAAATAATAATATTTCTTCCTCATTTAATCTTTATTTTATCAATAAATTTTCAAATTCATGTCAAAGATTTTTTCACATGAATAATAAAGTAAAAAATCATTTATCTCTATTTCACTTATAAATTTTCAAATGCATTCCAATAATTTCTTACATGAACAATGTCCAAAAGTAAAAAATACACATTTCATCACATTAAATCACATCAAACAGTAAAGTGAGACCTACCTATTTATTAAATCACAAAAAGTCAAAATTATTTCATCTCATATTAGTATCCAAACATTTACTTTTTTTTTACAAGTTATCTCATCTCATCTAAAAAAATCTCACTGCTATCGAAAAAATCTCATCTCATCCTAACTGCCTAAACAAATATGGCCTTATTATTTTTTGTTAGTTTGGATATTTTGAGATAGATATTTCAGTCATGGAGATCTTAAATTTGTTTTATTGAAGTATTTATTTGGTGTCCATGTGGAGAAATGGATATCTTTGTGTTAAATAAATAACATTTTATGGAGTTATTGAAATATATATAATTGTGTTATGGGAGATGATTTAGACAATAGGAGCTAACTCCCTAGATTTTCAGGACCGGGGAGTTATATGAATAAAATCCATATTTCCTTCATTTTTGATTGGTATAATAAAATCCATCTTTCTTATAGGAGCTAACTGTTTAGATTTTCATTGCAAATTCTATTGTGCATACCATTTATTTCCTAAGCATTACATTAAGATAACTGAACCCTATTAAGGAAGAGAATGCACAAAAGAGCACTACCAGCACACTAAAGGCAGGGCACACTAAGGCAACAACATTCAGCAAGTCTGAAGTACCAACCGGCACTAGAAGACAAAAATGGCCAGCTTGCACCAGGCGTTGCAGCACAGAATGCATCCCAGCAAAAACACAAATCAAAGGTTACAAATCCTCATGTATTTATGGTTGGACAAGTGTCAATAGATCCAACAATTGTAAAGAATAGCTAGAGAGACGGTCTAGATATAGATTTGTAAAAACGGACTTTTACGAGCAATGAAAATAGAGGAATTCAAAGAATCAGATGTTTCGTGTCCAAGTGAAACTGACCCGTCGGTATTCCATAACACTTCTCTACTCCAAATCCCAACCCGTTGGCATTCAACAATGTCTATCACTTTGTCACAGTCAAAACTGACCATCGACAACTTCTCCTTTGGAAGGCTCAGATGGGAGCTACTCGACCAACGTATTCTCTCAGTTCTTACATCCTCCTTGTCTGATAAGGTCCTAGCCTAGATTATTGAGTGCATCACTTCTAATGAAGTTTGGAAAACTTTGCACTCACTATTTGCCGTTCAATCCTCTGCACATGTAATACAAACTCATTACCAACTTACAACTCTAAAGAAAGGTCCTGAATCAATGATTGAGAATTATCACAAAGCAAAAAATCTTGCCGCCTGTCTGTCTTCCACTAGACAACCATTATCCCTAAATGAATTTTCAATGTATCTTCTGGCAAGGTTAGGCATTGAGTATGATGCTTTGGTTACCTCCCTCACAACTCGAGCCGATCCTCTTTCTTCTAACCAAATCTTCAGCTTTCTACTAAATCACGAGTCGTGACTCACTCGCCAGAACAACAATCTTATTTCTAGGTCAAATATTTATGCCAATATCACAATTGCTGGGTCTCGGGCACTTACTGGTTCTTGGGCTCCCACAAATCGTGGTAGAGGATCACGTGGCTATCGTGGTCGCTGTGGAGGAGGAAGGTCTCAGTCTTCCTTTTCTCTACAATAACCCGAAACTCGTCCTGTATGTCAAATATGCTACAAACCTGGGCACACTACCATGGTCTGTTACCATCGTCTCAATCAAAGCTATCAAGCTGCCCCATCCCCTACTCTGTCTGCGAACCTCACCACTGCAAATCCCCTTGCATCCTATATAAACTCCTGGTTTCCACACACAGCTACAACACATCATTTTACATCTGAATTCAGCAACCTTAACCTGGATGTCTCATCATATAAGTGGTCTGACCAAGTTAGCATCGGAGACGACTCTTCCTTGCTGATACAGCACACGAGTTCTGCTCAACTCCACTCACCTTCTGACAACTTTCTCCTCTCTAAATTACTGCATGTTTCTTCCATTACAGAAAATTTAATTTATGTTCGTCAATTTTCTCTTGATAATTCTGTTAATTTTGAGTTTCACACTTACTATTTTTTTATGAAGGATTTACAAACTCGACAGGTTCTACTTCAGGGCACCGTTAAAGATGGTCTGTATGTCTTACCTGAAGAAATCACCACCTCATCCTTGGTTTCGGCACCCCCTCAAGCTTGTATTGATGAACGAACTTCTTCATTTCAATGGCACCGTTGCCTTGGTCATCTCTCTCCAAAAGTCACCAACCTCATCATCCGCAACTTTAATCTTCCCATCGACTCACTTGAAACCTCTCAACCTTGCACATCTTGTTTACAAGCTAAGGCAAATGCACTACCACATCCAACCTCACCATTTCGATCCACACAACCTTTTGCTTTAGTTTTTCTAGATGTATAGGGTCCGACCCCTATTTTATCAAGCAATAGTTGTAGATTTTTCATTTCTACTATTGATGGTCATTCGAAGTACATTTTGTTATTTCCAATTCAACCCAAATCTGATGTTATTTCTCTTTTTATTGTCTTTTTAAATTATGTGTATAATTATTTTTTCTGAAAAATTTTTGGAAGTTCAATCCGATTGGGATGGTGAATTTAGGCCACTCAAGAATATTCTTCATGTTAAAGGCATTGTACATCACCTAACATGCCCATATTCTCATGAACAAAATGGCACAATTGCACGTCGCCATAGGCATGTAAGCGAGACAGGGCTAGCATATTTGGCCCAAGCATCCATGCCAACTCAATATTGGGCTGATGTTTTTCAAACCTCCGTTTATCTTATAAATCGGATGCCTACCTCGGTTTTACAAAATAAATCACCATTTCAAATGCTTTTTAAAAAATCACCCGATTATAGATTTTTATACACTTTTGGTACTGTGTGTTGGCCAAATTTGTATCCCTACAATCTCCATAAAATGGACTTCCGCTCTACTCTTTGTGTTTTTATGGGCTACAGCCCTAATCATAAAGGTTACTTCTGCCGCCATCTTCCCACAAGCCGGATCTATATTTCTAGAGATATCATCTTCAATGAAACACAATTTCCCTTTGCCCAGCCCACTGACCCAATGCCACGATCTTGCCTAGACCCAGTCCCGAAACAAAATTTCACATTACCTCTGACTTGGCATCTTCTCAGTCTAGTTCGATTCGCACACAACATGCCCCATCATCAGACCCACGAAGCTCACCAGATACCCATACAGACCCACATACACTTTGGCACCTAGCCCAATCACCGAACCCAGCCCATCTGCCTACCCAACCCAATCACCTTTACTCACACATAGACCCAACCCCTCATAACACGACTTCTCCCTCACGAAACTCTCCTGAATCCCTAACTTCCCCAAATTCTCATTCGGGACCACATGAGGCCTCATCGATGCCATCTACTTCAGCTCCACCATATAGTGCTCATCTCATGCTTACTCGCTTCAAGGTAAACATCACAAAATCCATTACTCGCACTGATGGCACCATTCCATGGCTATCAGACAAACCCACACTGTCACTCACGACCACGGTCTCCACTTTGACACTAGAGGAACCAACATCCTATACGGAGGCCTCTAAGTTTCCAGAATGGCATGCAACCATGGAGACAAAAGTTTCATGCTCTTTTACAGAACAAAACCTGGGAACTGGTCCCTCCATCTTGATCATTTAATGTCTTAGGTCCTAAATGGATTCTGAAGACTAGAAAGACGTAAAACATGTCTTGTAGTCAAGGTTTTTCATCAACAACCTGGAATCGATTACACAGAGACTTTCTCCCCTATAGTGAAACACACGACCATACGACTGTTGCTCTCTCTTGCCATGTCATTAAACTAGCCTCTTTAGCAGTTAGACATATAGAATGCCTTCTTGCATGGTGATCTTGAAGAAGCTATGTATATGAGCCAACCCACTGGTTTTGTTTGCCTTGATTTCCTCTTACATGTCTGTAAACTGAAAAAGGCCATTTATGGCCTCAAACAGGCTCTTAGGGCCTGGTTTCCAAACTCAGCAGTAAGCTCTTTTCACTTGGTTTTCAGGAGTCCAAATCCGACACCTCACTTTTCATTTACAGTCTGGGTTCTCATATTGTGTTTGTCCTAATTTATGTTGATGATATAATTGTCATTGGATCTCATCAATTCTTAATTTCAGACTTTATCACTGCACTTGCTAAGTCCTTTCATGTTAAGGACTTAGGTCCACTTCATTATTTTCTTGGTATTGAAATATTCCGAAATGATCATGGCTTGTATTTAAGTCAACCTAAATACACTTGTGATCTACTTAGAAAAGCTAACATGCATCAAGCCAAGTCGGTTTCCACACCCATGTCCTCCTCCTTCAAGCTTTCGGCATTTGATGTAAATTCTTTTGAGGATCCTCATCTATACCATAGCATTGTTGGGAGTTTACAATACTTGTCTTTTACGCGTCCTGACATCTCATTTGCAATAAATAAAGTCTGTCAATACATGTATAATCCAAAAATTTCCACTGGCAAGTAGTCAAAAGAATCATTTGTTATCTCAGACTCACTTCTCATCTTGGTATTTACTTTGCCAAAGCTTCAAAACCCTCTATCTCGGCTTTCTCTGATGTTGACTGGGCCAGATGCCCGAATGATAAAAAATCTACAGGTGGGTTCTGTGTCTTTTTTTTATTCCCATCTCATTTCCTGAGGTTTTAAATTGCAACCTGCCATTGCAAGATCCTCACTGAAGCTGAATATAAGGCTATTGCCAATGCCACTTGTGAAATTTTATGGTTTCAGTCTTTACTTAAGGAACTAGGCATTTATTTAATTGATCCACCGATCTTGTAGTGTGACAACATAAGAGCTACTTACTTATTTGTGAATTCGGTTCTACATGCTCGTACAAAGCATGCAGAACTCGATTACCACTTTGTTAGAGATAGAGTCTTAGCCAAGACTCTCAAAGTCTCTTTTGTTTCCAACAAAAATCAATTGGCTGACATCTTTACCAAGCCTCTATCCATGGCCAGGTTTGCTCTTCCTCGATCAAGCATCACTGTCTCTCTAGTGCCACTTGAATCGAGGGAGGCTGTTAAGGAAGAAAATGCACAAAGGAGCACTGCCAGCACACTAGAGGCAAGGCACACTAAGGCGACAACATTCAGCAAGTCTGAAGCACCAACCACAACACCACAAGACAAAAATTGCTAGCTTGCACCAAGCACTGTAGCACAGAAAGCATCCCAACAAAAGCACAAATCAACGGTTACAAATCCTCATGTATTTATGGTTGGACAAGTGTCAATAGATCCAATAATTGTAAAGAATAGTTAGAGAGACTGTCTATATATAGATTTGTAAAAAGGGACTTTTACGGGCAATGAAAACAGAGGAATTCAGTAGCCATATTTGTCTGTCATTTTGTTGAGCGTCTGTGATGCATGTTGAGAATTAATCTCAACAGACTCGGCTTGAATCCTCAAGTTCCAACCTAATGTTTTACTGAAAGCCATTGAATATCACAAGGCATACCAATAGTTGTAAAAGCATTTATTATATTTGAATGAACAATTTAAGTAGATGAAGCCTTCCCTAAGCCTTGTTTGTTTTGGGAGATAAGACCAAAAACTCAAAACACATCTCAAACTCATCATTATACTTTTTTAAATTCCTATACAAAATATGATAAAATTCAACATTTTCAAATTCTCATATAAGTTTTTTAAATCTCCATACAAAACTAATATTAAAAAGGTATCTTAAAATAATATTTTATTCTTTTTTTCACTTTTATTTCATCTTATCTCATCTCATCTCTAAAAATAAATTAGGCAATTTAAGAGAGTGGTAATAAAAGCCTATAAGCTAGTTTTTAAAAATGACGCCTAATTCCAATTGACTTTAACTTTTCGCATGAATTAGTTGGAGGTTATTCTTATGAAGCTTATTCTTTTTCTATTTTGATCTCTTTTTATTTTTTCATTGAAGGATTTTTTCCCTTTTTCTATTCTTTTATGAGGCAAGTAGAGGTTGTAGCAGGTGTCTTCAGTTTCAGGGGAACATGAAAAGCCAAAACACTTTTAACTCAGAAGAACATGAAAACCAAAATGATTTTGAGTTTCGAGGAATCACCTAGGACCAACCTAAAGAGTAAAAATCGGATAAGTCAATTAAGCCCAAACGGCAACATACAACAAGATTCATAAACACGAGAAGACATCTTATAGTTCAGTAAGCATAAATTCCCAAAAACAAAGCTAAGGTCACTTAATTTGAAAGCCTTTCGAATACCATGGAGGGCAATAAATTATAAAGAGTAAATAAAATGAAGCACGAGCAAAATAGGATTAGATTAAAAGTAAAAGAAAATTTACATAAAATTTTTACACCACACACTTAGTCAATACATGATTTTTTATTTTTGTCATTCTATCTTAATGCCTAAATATGTGTGAGTTTAAATATATTAGAAGGATAAAAATAATAAATCACATGTTGGATGGGTAGAACTGTGTGGTATAAAGCTTCCTTATAGCATTTATTAGAGTAAAATCTTTAATTCAATCAAACAAATTGAAGAAATTAAATATAATTAGCTATGTATAATATTATTTAACCTTATGAGATTTCATGAAGAAGAAAAAAAAAAAGGCCAAGTACAAAATTATATTAAAATTTCAAAAATACCTAAAACCTTTTTTATTTTTTCCAAAGAAGTTTACTAATTTAATCTAAAACAAAAGGTTGGTCCCCCTTGGATTTGGCCAAGATCTACTTCATAAAAGAGAAGTGTATCATCTACAAATAAAACATGTGCAAGCATGATTATTACCCACAGAAAATCCAACTAAAAAACTTTCATCAACAACTGCCTTCACCATCCAATCTAGTGCCTCCATAACAATAACAAAAAGAAACGGAGATAGTAGGTCCCCTAGTCGCAACCCATAAAAACTGTTAAAGAGATCCGCAGGGGTGCCAACATTGAGAAACGAGCGATAGTAATGTAATGTCGAATCCATGAAATCCACCTATTACCAAAGCCACATCTCCTAAGCAAGTACAAAAGAAAATCTCAATTCACATCGTCATATGCTTTTTCAATATCAAGCTTGCATAGAATGCCTTGTATGCCCTTCTTTAGCATATGATTCAAACACTTATTGGCAATAGGAACTGAATCAAGTATCTGTTTTTCCTAAACAAAGATATTTTGAGGTTTTTAAATGATTTGCCCCATCACCAAGCTTTATTGATTAGGAAGAACCTTCGAAATAATTTTATAAACTCGACTTACCTAGCTTATAGGGTGAAAATCCTCAATTTCCATCGTCCCATGTTTCTTTGGTAGGATGGGATGAACGTCGCATTGGTTTCAAACTTTTTGAAAGCGTTGAATTCAAGTAAAACTTAGATAATATCACATTTCACAATCTCCCAACAATGTTGAAGAATAACATCGAAAAACCATCCAACTCAAACGCTTTATCTTTAGTCATATTGTTCATGACTTTATAAACATCTTCTTCAAAATGTATTTCCAACTAGCTCGCACTCTGTGTATCAATAGATTCAAAAAACAAATCATCAAGCTTCGACCTTCAACAGGTCGACTTCGTGAGTAATTTCTCATAATAATTAATAATATAGTTCTCTAATTAAGGGGGAAGAGTCTCTTGCTAATAATTAACAATAAATTACTTCCTAATTTATCAAAAAAGAAATTACCCTCAAATACTCAAGCCTCTAAAACTTTTATTGAAATTTTTATCCAAAATCCAAATACTCAACTAGTTTAATTCTAACTTTTCACTACACCTTACAACTGACACCCAAATTATCTCCCACACTTTAGTTTGATGTGTTGACATATCTAGATTTTCAAGATATATTTACATTATTTAAGTTATATAGAGAACTAGCAATTTCATAAAAAATAAAGATTTATTATTTGATTGACATGTTAATTCGTCTAGTATTAACTCCAGATGTTTCTACTGTTATCATTGAGTAAGCATTTTCTGCCATGAAACTTATAAAAATTAGATTGTGTACTCAAATGAAAGATGAGTTTATTGCAAATTATTTGCTAGTTTATATTGAAAAAGAAATTATTAAGAATTTCACTTCAAGAATGATAATAGATTAGTTTTATTCCATAAAAAATTGTCATCAAACTTATAAATTGATATTTTATTTTATTTTATTTATTATTATTATTATTATTTTTGTAATAGTCTTTAGCAAACTATAAAAATTTTAAAGAAAATTATCTTATAAAATGATTTATAGATATATATTTTTTCTTATACAATTTATGACGTATGATTATTATTTTTATATATAGTTACGTACAAAAAATACACATTACTTATACTCACACATACTACACACTTTATCAGTTGCCCCCAAACACCAGATCAATCGCCCCCTGAGGGGAATGCCACTCTTGAAAAAAAAGCTATCGAATTTTGTTTGTTTTAAATTTTTGTTTGATATGGTATTTTTTCATATTTTATTTTTTGTTAGTTACAATATTTTTTTCAGATTTTATTGATATATTGATTGAAATAGTTATGTTATGTTAAGATTTTGATGTAGCCATTTATATTAGTAAAATGTGGAAGAAGTACGTAAAATAATTGTATAGAGAATCTTTTATTTTGTAATAATTATAATTTAAAAAAAATTAAAAAGAAATGTTTAAAAGAAGCAAAAGAAAAAATTTACGTGTTCAATTAAAAAAAAAAATTAATTTGTGATGGGAGCATTGGCCAAACACAAGATGGTCTTTTTTATATCAGACAGTATAATTACGTGAATAATAATAAAATAATTTATAAATAATAATAAAATAATTTGAATTAAAATATTTTATTAAATTTTATAAGATTTCTCTCGATATAAAACAATTACTTAATACTTAAAGGAATATTTTTTTTAATAATGTTGTAACTTTTTTTCTTTTTTAAAAAATATTTTGAAATATTAAAAAAATAAAAGAATAAAAAAAAATTCATTGTGTCGGGAGATGCTTTCAGGTCATGTAGCAGCACGATTAAGGCCAGGTTTGAATCTTGCAAGTCTTTCAAGTTATTTTATCTTATTACGATATATTCAAATATTACAACCACAAATATTTTTTAATTTTAAATTAGGTAATGGTACTCTTATTACCTACCCCATTTTACATGTTTACTATTTTTAGTGTATTTTTATTTTTATTTTTAATTATATTTTTAATATTTTTTTAAACATCCTTATTTATTAAGAAATTTTTTTAAAAATATACAACTATACAAATAATCACTTTCTTAATTATTAAGTAATTTTTTTTAAATAATAAAAAGATTAGTGAAAACTAAAATGTTGTAGAAGAGTGGTAAAATTTTCCCTGGCGACCTTAAATTCGAGATGAGTCCGTTTCGATCCCGATGGCATGGGCAGTGTCACCCACCGCCATTGGCGGCGGCAGCTCTATTCAGCTGAGGGCCGAATCCTTCCTTAAAATCACATTCATTTTATTTTTTTATTATGTTTTTTATTATATTTATATTTTTTATTGTGTTTTTTCATTTTATTTTTTTATTATATTTTTTATTGTATTCTTTTCATTTTATTGTATTTTTTTTTTAAATTTTTTATTATATTCTTAAGGTGGGCTGCATTTGTTAAGGTCAGACTGAACCCAGTGTCACCTATTTTTAAAACTTCCACACAAAATACAAAAAAAAAAAAAAAAAAATCAACTTGTTCAAATTACAAAATAAAAATTATATTAACAAATTATATTTTAATAATATTTTAACATAGTACTTTAACTTTTTTTTTCTCTCATTTTCTTAAACATTTCAACTAAAACATTTAATTACTATTCATAAACTACTTTTCTACTATGTACATGGTATCTTATCTCATTTTATTATCCAAACAAGATTTTAAAGAAATTTCCCCTACATAAAAAATGATGGGAATAATTAATCTTGAAATAAGGGATTATTTGAAGAAAACGTATTTTCACCTTTTTTATTTTATTTTTTATTTTTCTAATTTTGAGTAGACAATTAGAATCCCAAATTTCCATTTCTCACCTACTTGCCAATAAACTCTAACATATAAAAAATAATATTCCTGATTCTAGTAATCTTTTTATCATATTCTTGTACGAGATTAAAATTTAAATGATTGAATGATATATAATGAAAAACTAAATAATTTAATATCGAATTAAGATTTGATTAAAGAATTTGAAAATATTATCTATACTTGTAATTTTATGCACATAACTATTCATATCGACGTATTAATTATTTTTTTATTTTTTTTTATCATCAAACTGCTGATTTCATTTCATCATAAATTTAGCGTGGCTCATTTCCACTAATATAACTCTTGAGCGACTTCTTCCATCCAAATACATTTCTTCTTGTTTTTTTTTTATAGCCCTGTTTGCCAGCCTATGTGCAACATTGTTTCCTTTCTCTATAGACAAAATTTACATTCCAATTAAGGTCTATGAGGGAGCACCTCTTTGATGCCCATCGCTAGTTGGTTTGTTCATCCATTATAGCCTTCTATAGGCAGAACTGCTGTCCGCTGTGGTAACCTTTTGTGCATCCATCCCCTTCCTTCAAAATTGACTTCTTGGATATGTAAATCTATTGCCAATTCAATTGCCTTCCATTGTGCCATTGTTTCAGCCATTTCGCTTTCACCCATAAAAGTCTTGCTAACACAACAAGAAGCAAATATTACCTCATGTCCTTCAGAAGTTCTAGCTACTACTACTCCAATGCCCAACATTTTTGTTGCTTTCTGTACTGCTGCATGCATCATGGTTTATTTTTGTGTAAGTGAGAGAAGGTGGCAGCCATCTTGTATTGATCCTTATGTTTGCTCTGTTCTGTGCATATGATCTTCCTCTGTTTTGTCCATATAAACTTCCTAATTCCGCTAATTCATTGGAGATTTCTAGCATGTATTCAGATTTTTCCTCAAAGATCACCCTGTTCCTTCTATGCCACAGCCGCCCAGCCAATATTACAGCAACTTTTGTTATCTTTTCTTGGTCAACAGCCGATATGATCTGCTTCCAAAGTTGAACAAAGTCACTTTCTTCACATGACCATTTCTATTGAAATTGATAAAATGTTGGGGATATCTAATATGACAATATATATATATATATATATAATATTGTACATATATAAGACATTACTCTAAAAAATTTATTTGAATGGCACTTTTTCACGACCTTTTAGATCTCAGTCTAAAACTTTAAGTGAAAGAAACAAGTGTCGTTCAAACTGATAATCTATTTGCTTGGGAAAAAAAGATGTACTATTTTCACCACTGTTGAATGGGCCTTGGACTAAAGTCACTAAACTACTTACGGGGCCCAGAGTCGAACAAAACGGGCCACCCAAGTTTGTAAGCCATCTAGGTCCGAGATCTATAATCCTTACTACGGGCTTAAGATATTATCCGGCCCTAAGAGAATAATTTGGACATGAGCATTTGAGCTCAAATGGCGTTCCCTGTTTAAATGAGTATCCAAAGTAATTTAACTAATAATAGAACCATATTCGTAAGAAAAAATAACGTTTTCATTTTATGATGTGCTGTATTTTAAATAACTTTTATTTAATGAATTAACTTTAAAAGTTACTTAAATTACATGACCTCAACTATAATGACTAAATTTGATAAATCCAAACAAAACGGTCTTGTTCATAGGCCAATGACGTGTCGGTCTAGTGGCACCAACATGGCCGACCGTCTAAAGTGGTGTGATGGTATGTTAAAATGGGAGGTTGGACCTTAAACTTGGGTTAACATGATATCACTAGCGAGAAGGATTGAATGGTAATGGTTCCTTCAATCGACCTTAGTCAATTTGCCTAGAATGTGTTCAATAATTAATCGCTACTTATATGTTTTAAATTTATGGTAATGCAAGTATCTCTTAAATTATCATTACAAGAAAACTGTTTATTTGCAACCAGTTATTTCTAGCAAAATGACTACTTTTAGTTAAAATAAGTCTATTTTTTCGTGAATAATCATTTTCGTCACAAATAATTGATCACAAATATCCATTTTTTTTTGTAGTGTGCTTCTTGATAATGGAGTTGATGAGGGTAAGACATCTTATCCTTGAACATCCCACGTGAATAAGCAAAGCAAAATAATTAATAGCTAATTTATAACAAAAATTACTAAATCATATTTTGTCATGTCAATAATTAACGGTGCGCATTCGGAAGATATTTTCCAAAGTTTGTAATTGTAGCAACCCTCATCTCAGTTAGGACGGCAAAGATGTGCTAGAAGTCATTGAAGATTAGCAACTCATGGATGCTAGCACATAGTCGGTTACACAACCAAATTTACTAGAAGATTTGGGAGAATATCTAGAAGAATTAGGAGAATATTTTGGAATGGCAGATGTCATTTGATCCGCTTTGTAACTAAAAAGAGATAAGTACCTTTTCTCCACAATGGAAGAAAATCCAGTAGTAAATTCTGTAAATCGGCCCACTCGCAACGACTGCCCTAAAAATTGAAACACAGAAGTACATTGGATTTGAAAAATCAGTCAAAATCCAAGAAAAGACCCAAACTATAAAAGGAAAAACCATAACAAGGAGTTAAGAAGTAAGAAATGACAAAAACATTGACAATCATTTATCCCTACAATTATTGTTATTGTACTAAAGCAGATGAACTATCCAGTTTAGCTGAGGTACAACTTTTTCCACTTAAAAGACACGAAAAAAAATGAAATTTTTAATTTTTCCTCAGTTTCTTATTAGTAACCAAATAGGGGAATATGAGAATAAAAACCATCGCACTATTGCATAAAAGAATGCTAGAGAGAATGAGTGATTCTCTAGGCTCAACCTGATTGAAGAATACCGAGATCTCTTTGGATGCAGTGGATCAAAGAAGAAGCCCACCTGAAGTTTGAACCTGATAGACGAAACCTGGAACTTTATTTTGCTTTTCTTTCTTCTTTCACATTTTGTGTGCGAGCTGTCTTTTGTTTTGTTTTTTGTTTTCTCTTTTTGCTTTCGTCGGGAAACTTCCTGAGATTCAAATCTTACCGTGCGATAGAGGGGTGGTTTCCATGGAAGATGAAGTGGATAGGGAGGGGGAGAGGGAGGGCAGCTCTGGTTCGACGATGGAGGGGGAGGGTAGCAAGGGTTCGAAGGGGAGGGGAGGGAAGCTCTAGAGTCTGGATCTCAAGAGAAAATTTTGAAATGGTCTGTCTTCATTGTTTGCCAAACAACATATCTTTTAGTTTTATTTTTGTGTTTTTTTTTAATTTAAAATAGCGGCTGACATGGCATTATGCCATGTCAATCGTTTGTTTGGCATCTGTTTACAGACATTTGTCTGTAGACTTATTGGCTGAACATATTCATATCATTTACACATAGCCAGATCTCAAAACATCTTCATATAACATTACATAATTTTCAGATTTTATATTCACTATTTTGCACATTTCATAAAATAGCATGTTAAAATATTGTTCATATTTACACTAGTCATGTCAAAAATGTTTTCTATTTTATACAGATTTCATGATTAATGCAAAATACATAACTGATGTTTTTTTTCCACATTTCTTTTCACAACATATTATGCACATTTTCATAAGTCAAGCTTTGTTCATTTTTTTTATACAAGTCTAGTGTATGACACTGCTTACTTGAATGTTTTAATATCTATGAATTTCCTCACAGCAGTGCCAAGGAAATCAATTGTCACCTATAAATGGTCATATAACTTGCATAAATTTTTAATAGTATGTAACTATCTAATCAAGCACGCATTTCATAATTAAAATCCAAAATACTTAAATAACGTAGATTTCATATAGGCTATAGTCATAACCCAAAAAGGAAACTACCATCACCCCCAAATCGTTGATATCCATGTAATCCCTCCATATAATTACATATTATTAAACCTTACATTATCTCCTCATCACTGCATTGATTTCTCTCTTGATTTTAACATAAAATCTCATCAGCTTTAACTAATTCAAGCAACTTGCATGTCTCTTGTAGCTAAACTTATGACCCAAAGTATTCATGTAATCGTAACATGTAAAATATTCACATAAATTATTGAATTAATCCGTGAGTCATAGTAGCATAATACTTAGTTGGAAAGACATAGAGGGGAAGAAGGACAGAGAGAGAGAGAGAGGGCCAGCATATTGACATGGGACACTGAGGGGGATGGAGGTTGATCATAGTGGTTTAGCCATGGGCGGAGGGGCTTAGCATGGCTTTGGTGGTTTTCGAGCGATCACATTGTGTCTTGAGCCCCACAACTTCCTAGTGTAATTTGTCATGCGTGGGGTCTTGGGGGTCTTGGAGCAATGGATGGTGGTTAGGACATTAGTTTACCTAGGCTAGGTGGTGCAAGGTGAGTATCATGGTGGCTGCGTGGTGGTTGAACATAAAAGATTGGTCGCGACTTTACGACTTGTGTCGTGCATGCTTGCTACTTTGTTTTGGGTGTGGAAAATAAAGGATATTCGTGGGTAGATAGTGATACAGTTAGCTAATGATGGTTGTTGTGGTTTGCCGTAAGTTATTCCCCTAATGGTTCATGGTGGAACTGAGGTGGAGAAGATAGTGAAGGCAATAAAAATGTGGCTTGTTCGAGGGGAATGTCATCTTCATCCATGGTTGTAGGAAGGTGGTTTTGTTTGGTGCAAAGTGTTTCTGGTCTTGAATGTTTGCTGCATGGTTGTTCATACATTGGTGGTTCTCAGTGCAGGTTGCTAGTTATTATCAGGGCTGAGCAGTGGGGGTTGTCCCACAGTAGTGCATGCGAGTGTATTGCCATGTGGGAGAAAGGGGCTGTGCTTTGTTTCGGTGTAGGGGAAACAAAGGTTTTTTTTTGTGTATTATTTTTATGGTGGTTCACGGCATTGGTGGACTTTTGCGTGCATGAGGACTCATATATGTATGGTGATTCTTCTCTCCCCTCCCTTCTTTCCCTGTGTCGTACAATGCTTAAGACCATTCTCTTTATTTTCTTTTTTTCCTTCTCTCCCTCACGCCCCTTCCTTCTCTCTCTCTCATGCCGCACAACACCCCAATGGGTTAATATGGTCAAAGAGGGGTTGCGATAGTGGCTCATGTGATTGGTTAAGGGTGTGACGGGTGGCAACAATGGTCCACGATTGGTGGTAACATTAGCTTGCATGGGAGGTGCCAACCAAAGATGTTCTAGAACCGCCAAATGTAAGTCCCTAATTTTTTATTATTTGTTGAATATGAATTGAGATTGGAGGATGAAATTAAAGGAGGATGAGAATGAGATTGTGAATCAGGATGGATATTGGAGAGTGGAGGGGAAGGACGGTTGGAGTTGCACCCCTGTCAATGGACGTGGTACCTTACCCCTGTATGGATGGGGGTGGAGCACGGGGCGAAAAACCCAACCCCTGTCCATGTAGGGGTAGGGGCGAGGTAGTGGTGGCCCCGCCTTAGAGGGTGTAGCACCCCTAATGCAGTTAACTTAAACTTTATTTTTTTTTTTGTGGCTGCCAAAAATAGAGGAGACGGTGCCGTGTTTCGTGGTGTTTGAAGCTTTAACAAGGGTTGTGCTTTTGATGCTTTGAACATGGAAGAGGAATGATGGTTCTGTTAGACAAACGAAAATTGAGAAACTCTTTCCCTTACTTTTTATTATGAATACTATAGTCTATTTATAGACTTTACAAGAGAATATAAGAATCCTTGTTTGTTACATCACAGTAGAGGATCTAAATCATAACAAAGAGTAACTAAATAATTATTCTCTACAGTGAGCTATTGTGCAATCTATTGTGACTCTGTTGTAGGTGCATTGATGACCTGGGTGAGGACCTATGCCTTGCTTAAGTTGGTTTGCCGCGAGTCTTTATTTCCAATAGAAGCAGTTGTGCTAACATGCCCCCTCGAGTCCAAGGAGGGTGTCAACTAGCTTGAGGCGAGACTTGAAACTATTAAACTTTTTAGCAACAATTGGCTTAGTGAGATCATCGAGAGTTATAGAATACAATTTTGAGAGTGTTGGCTGCTACTCGATTTCTAACAAAATGGTAATCTATGTCCATGTGCTTTGTTTTGAAGTGATACACGGGATTGACACATAGATAGGTTGCTTCAAGATTATCACACCAAAGAGTGGGTGCTTGATGTAGAGGTAAACCCAATTCTCGAAGAAGAGTTTGTAACTAGAGGAGTTCAGCAACTGTGGAACCTAATGATTTGTACTCTGCTTTAGTAGATGAATGTGTTACAGTTTTCTATTTCTTTGAACTCCAACTTATGAGATGTTTTCCAAGATAGATACAAAATCTTCCAGTTGGTCTCCTGTCATTGGGGCAGCCTCCCCAATTAGTGTCTGAATAGGCATGCAATGTGAAGGATGAAGAAGAGGAAAATAGGTGACATTGATTAATTGTGCCTTTGAGGTATCTTAAAATTCTTTTAAGAGCAGTCCAATGTGTGAGTTTCAGGGTATGCATAAACTGACATATTTGTTCATGACAAAGGAGATGTCAGGTCTGGATAAGAAGAGGTATTGAAGTCCTCTAACCAAGCTCCGATACAAAGAGGGGTCATCATAGTCTAGGGGAAAGTTTGATGGAGGTGGCCATAGGTGATGTAAAATGAGCTTGGCTTGCAACACATTGCTTTGTGTAAGAAGGTGTTTGGTATATTTTCGTTGGGAGAACAGCAGTTCATCTGAGGTATGGTGAATTTCTAGGCTAAGGAAAAATGAGAGGTTGCCTAAGTCACGAACTGGAAAGGTTAGGCTCATATCATGAATTAAAGCATCAATAATAGAGACATTGGAGGTAATGATGACTATGTCATCTACATCAACAAGAAAAAACACAAGAGTATTGCCATGGTTGAGTATATGAACAAAGAGAGATTTGCTTTGGAGGGTAAGAAACCATACTCAATCAACCACGAGTTGAGTTGAGCAAACCATGTCCTTAGAGCTTGTTCGAAGCTGTATATAACTTTGTTAAACTTACATACATAATCTGGATGGACTAAGCTCACAAAGCCCTAAGGCTACTGCATGAAAACTTCATCAATTAAGGCACCATGTAAATAGGCATATTCAATGTCCAGTTGACGCAAGGGCCAAGCATGAGATACTACTATGGACAAAATGAGCCAAATTGTTGTCGACTTGACCACGTTACTGAAGGTCATGTGGTAGTCTATGTCTAGCTGTTGGTGGAAGCCTTTGGCAACGAACTTAGCCTTTCTCCTTTAAAATGATCCGTCGGCATTGGTCTTATTGCAAAACACCCATTTATAGCCAAGAATGTTAGAGTTGGGGGGAGAGACAAGTGTCCATATCTGGTTGTGAATCAGGGTAGTATGTTTCTGTTCTATGGCTTGACGCCATTCAGAGAATTTGGCAGCCACTGAATAACTTGAAGGATCATCAGGAATAGAGACATTGGTGGCGAAGCACTATCAAGAAGGGTATGACATGGTACCATCGGTGAAAGTTTTTGATTAGGAAGAGTGAGTATGCGCACAAGTAATGACGATGGGGTGTAAAAGATATTTATGGGGGGTACCTTGGGCCTGGGCCAAGAATGGAAATGTGGGTTGAGTTGAAGTGGAGTTAGGAGATGGACTGACGAATGAGGTAGCAATAAAGGGGTAATATGGCCTAGTTGAAGGGAATATTGGTGGAGATTTAAGTAGGCCGAGTTTGGGCGAATGGGAAAAAGTTTTCATGAAATATTACATCACGGATATATACATACGATTTTGGACTAGATCAAGACATTTGTAGCCTTTGTCTAATGAACTGTAACCAATGGATAGACACGAGGTGGACTGAAAACTAAGTTTATGGGATAGATAAGGCCTTAAGTTGGGCCAACATTGGAAACCAAAGACCTTTAAAAAATTTAAGTCCGATTCAATTTTGTGGACTAAGGAAAAGGGAGAGTTATTTTGTAGAGTTTTGGTAGGAAGTCTATTTATGAGAAAAACAATAGTCTCAAAGGCGTTGATTCAATAAGTGAAGGGGAGAGAAACATAGGCCATGAGGGCAAACCCAATTTCAATTATGTGACGGTACTTTCTTTCAACAAGCTCATTTTGTTGAGTGTGGAGACATGAGAGTCTTATGATTAATTCTGAGTTTTTGACACATTGTAGTGATGGGCTTGAATTCCCCACCCCCATCAGTTTGAAGATTTGATCAATTTAGTATTAAAAAGCCTTTCAACAAAAGACAAAAAATTAGAGAAGATATGGAATGCATCAAATTTGAGTTTCATTGGATATAACCACATATAACATGTAAAATGATCTACAAAGAAAATTTAGTATTTGAAGCCCAATTGAGATACATGAGGAGTTTGAAGCCCAACTGAGATACATGAGGAGTTGGGACCCAAAGGTCTGCACAAACTAAAGCTAAAAGCCCATTGTAAGAGGCCTGACTTATTGAGAAGGACAACTGGTGTGATTTTGCCATCGAACAGTTTGGGCATTTGAAGACTTCTTAAGTGGGACAAATTGATAAATGGTGTTGAGCAGAACTTGAGTGACGATAGTGAAGGATGGATGATCCGTTCGATGTTGCTACTGAGCAAGGGTAGCATTTTCGGAGATGTTGGTAGAAAGGGAATGAGTTTTGGTGTCTAAAAATATGTAGAGATCGTCACACGTTAAACCTATGAGGAGGGTTTTCTTAGTCAGAGAAATCTTCACAGAGAAATGTGACGAGTGAAATTCAAAGAAGCATTGATTAACTATACAAAATCGAACCACATAGATTAAGTTTTTGGTAATGGAAGGGACATGGAGTAAATTACGAAGGAGAAAGGCAGAGGAAGAAGTTGAGAGAGAAGAGTCATCGTGGTTGTGGATGGGGAGACCAGTGCCATCACCAATTCGAATGGATTCACTATCAGTGTACTGCTTTGAGAATAAGTTCAAGTTAGACAGATCGTTGGTGATATGGTGAGTGGCCGCCGAATCAGAATACCAGATGTTGTCGTAGGCAAAGCTTGAAGCAATGTAGTTAGGAGCGAAGTTATTTGAACCAGAAAAAATATTAGGAGAATCAAATTGGTAAGAATGACTAAACATGTGCCTGCACTGCAGCGCAACGTGACCAATCTTATTGCATGCTTGACAACTTGGTTGCTGGATGTTGAACTGTTGGGAGCCGCAACGTGACCAATCTTGTTGCATGCTTGACAACTTGGTCGCTGGATGTTGAACTGTTGGGAGCCATTGTTTTGAGAAGAAGAACAACCTCCTCGTGGATTGAATGAGGATTTGCCTTGTCCTCGTCCTTGTTTGCCAATACGAGAAGAGCCACGACCATAATAAGAAGTTGTTGAGTTGAAGTTGGCAGAAAAATCTGTGGAAGAACTATATGTTTTGGTAGTATGGTTGAGACGACTTTCTTGAATGAGAAGAAGGTGATACAGCTCGTGAGAAGTTAAGGGTTTAATACGGGTTGTGTTAGAAGTATTGGGTTCATATGTAGGGCTTAAGCCATTAAGAAGGTAAGAGACGAGTTCTTTCTTAGAAATGAGATTGCCAGTATCAGCCAAAGAGTCAGCAAGTGAGCGAACCTTGACAAAAGAATCTGAGATGGATTATTCTCCTCTAGAGAGATTGGTAAGTTGAAATCAAATTTAGAATTCTTTAGCTTGATAATGAGAAAAAAACATGGAGGATAAGGAATTCCATAGGCCATAAGCAGTGGTGGGGGATAAGACATTAGTTTAATAATTTATTGTTAACATTAGTTTTTAGTGGAAATTAAATAGGATTTAATGAACAAATCAAGTAGCATACATACGGGATTAGTCTGACACTAACCTCTTAATGCCATCCCATTTGCTATTTGGTATTGCTGACAACCGTTCAGATGCGATGACAGACAAGTGGTGTATTGCCTTTTTGAATGACACCCATTTCGAGTGCCACAATGGTTGCACTCAGGTCATGGATTCTGGGAATTCTTACCCTCAACCTTCATGAAATATTCCCATGTCCATGATCTTTTTTTATTTGATCGTGGACGGGGTGGCCTCGCAGCTGCAGGGTGTATTGGTACATCTGGACCCTGAACCGGATCATCCCCAAGACCAATCTCTTCCTCCTCCATAAACTAATCAAGATTTTCTACTTCCAATTCTATGTCAATTGGAAGTGAAAATCCACTGCTAGTACACAAGATTTGTGTTCGAGTGGAGGTGGGTAGTCGACTCCGACTCGGTGCTGCCACTTGGGACGCCGACAGAGTCCTGACATTCAGAGTATTATGTCGAGTTGGAGTGCCCTTGGTATTGTGTGAGGGATCCATCTAAGTCTGAAATACAAGTATAACAATATAAAAAATGTTAGTAAGGGTAAACTTATATATAAGTTTATATTTAAACTTATAAAGCATCAACCAACTCACCTTTGTACAACTAATATAACCTGCTTCATAAAACTGATTTAAGATGAGGATTGAGTACAAATTGTTTCTTTAAGATTTTAAAATCTAAACCTTCGTTTGGTGGCTATTGTGAAAAATGCAAATGATTCACTCAAACCCGTCAATTTAAAAGGAAAATAATAAAATACAATATTAGAAAAATGTTATTAATGTTTTTTAGGAAAACAATAAATATTTCATTCAAACCTGCAAGTGCACAATAAATTATTGTTGAAGTTCCATATGAAGCATAGTAATATATAAACAAAAAAAAAATTCCATATGAAGCTTCTAAAGCAATTGGTTTGTTCTGTATTTGAGGTAGATTTTTGTTCTGTATCTAATTAATATTTTAAAAAGGTATCTACATTCTGCTTTCTAATTAATGTCTTACAGCGGTACAAAACAAGCACTAGTAATTTTAACATCACAATATATGGAGGACAAGTCTAAAGTTTCATACTCATATGGTCAGAAATGTACAGCACACCGTACTAGCCATCAAGTTTCAAAACTAAGGAAAAGCAGCAGCCAGCAAGCACATTAATTCACACAAGGCTAGCTATGTTTACAGCACTAAGGTTTGCATTGTTCTTGTTATAAACAAGTATGTTTACAGCACTAAGGTTTACACTAGAGCTGTTAATAGAAATGTAAAAGGCAATAGATTATATGTTAATACAAAATGATCTTCATCTTGACATATTGAATGCATGCTCGAGAGGAGGTTGAACATTCTGATGAGTGATGAGAGAGGGATCACTGTAATCGAACTCAGTCTAATTTAGACAACAAATCCTGACCACAAACCGTTCGAGCCTTTTTCTTTCACTCGAGTGGAGTCAATGATCTTTCCTATTCAAAAATGGTTGTAATATACAAATTAAGATGATGAACATTCAAGATCAAGCATGACAGTTGAAACTTGAGAAGAATGAAGAAAAGATCTGCTTTATATTTTTTTCCTCTTTTGCAAGGAGTAAATACAAAAATACCATATTGGTATCTTTGTTGACTATTAAATAATAAGTATAGATGATGTATAGATCAATTAACACATATATAGCTTGTGAATAACAGAATACGAATTTTTTACTTTTTATAATAACTTTAATACTTAATAGGACTTGAATTGTATTATTGATTAGTCTTTTTAAAATATATAGACTTAGATATCAAATATGACTTATACCTTTGAATATTTTATTGAAACTAAAATGTGAAATATCTTGGAGCAATTTAAATTGGAAATATTCTTAAATAATGAAATCACGGGCCATTTCACTTTGTTAGTATTAATTCATCAAAACACTGATAGAACTTTACCAAAGAAAAACACATTAAGTAGAAGAAATGACAAAAAGGAATAAAAAGGAACAAAGAAGACAGCAGAGGACTAGAGATCCATAATCCATTCCAGGTCAACGAACGATAAATTGATAGACCAAACAAAAGTGAATTCTACTTTTCAGAAAGGCAACTAAATGATTAAATGTGGTCACTACTGAATGAAATTAAAAAAGCAAGACTACCAGTGCAATAGTAACATAATAGTTAATACACATAAATGCATAATGCCATCAAGTGAAAACACTTCCAAATCAACAGATTTTTTTATGTCGTCTGATATAATTGCTTCGAGGAGGCACAAAAATCTACCTCAAATACAGAGCAAACCAAAAGTTCCAGTTAAATACAACATTAATAAAAGTAGAACTTCATTAAAACATTTTCACAAATACCTTGCACACACTTAAATACAACATGAAATCTAACCCAAAACACAGTGGCCTATTTCCTCAATACACAATTGACATAACACACAACACAACACGGAACAATTAACACAATCCAACTTCAAATTTGGAGCATTAAAATTAAAATTAAAATTCCTCCACCAAACTCTAAAATTTTGGACCATTACCAATTAGAAGTTGCAGATTTCTCCTCGGAAATGGAGGAGCACAGCCTCGTGAGGACGAGTGACGACGGCGTGACTTGGAGACAGTGGCATGAGAGGTGGGTAGCCGAAGATGTGGAGACCTAGGTTACTCGGAGATGGGAGAAGACGAAGTGGAGTGGAGTAGGGAAGGGCCGCAGGAGAACAAAGAAAGAAAGGGGAAGAAAGAAGAAAGAAGGGAATTGGGGGGAAATGGCCTCTTGTAACTAAACGGCGTCGTTCTTAATTAATTGAAATGACGTCATTTGGACTTTATTTAAAAAAAAGATGCATTATTTTTTTTTAAATGTCAGAGTTTGAAGTCGGAAATCAGAGTTATCGATGGCTTCAGTTCCTACTCTGAACTCCAACTTCAGATTTGGATCAACCATTCCGACTCTGACTGCGACTTTCAAATTTCGACTTTAATCGGTGTGGAAGTCGACCAAAAATCAGAATTTGGAATTTTTGAACAACACCCCCCCCCCCTCCCTCTGTGCAGGGAACTGTGGTACTGGTTGTATTGTTGGTGTGGAACAAAAACATAAACATAAGCGTCTTATATAGAAACTAAAGTAGAATGGTGGGGATGATGAATATTTCTTTTCTCATGTGGTGATCACATGGGCATGAAGCACAAAACCTGCATCTTCATAGTTAAGAGAGACACTGTGACGTACGTCGGCCTATCTATGAGAGGATAAAGATTCACGTACGATAGGGATACTCGGTAGTTCAGAGAATCTATGAAACCCTATAACGCGCGCGGTATAGGGTTGCGGTAAGTACCACGAGAGAGTAACTGGTTGCAGTAGTACTAGTAGTACTTGACCTTCACGCGCGCTAATTATTGCCAAAAATGGGCCAGTGTTCGTGATGTTGATCATCAGTTCGATTGCTTACAGCGTACCATCTCACGCATGCCTCCTAATTCTTATGTTATTCATGTGTGCATGAGGTGTACGTCTTTATCTCATTCGATCTGATCTACCATTTTGCTAAGGCTCGACTTCTGATCGCATCACGTTCTTCTTTTCAGATTGGTTATTTTTCTGATCCCTTGTTCAGCAGCTGCTGGTTGATACGTGTTTTCTAATTATTAACCAGGTGAATTACTTCTTTCCTTCCTGAGAAATGATATAAAACAAACAATAAAAATCTAACTTAAACTTTTGAAATAAGAAATGATTTCAGTAGGAGAGACCCTAGTGACCAGCCCTGTTCTACTTAGGGGAAGACCAGCCCATCAATGGACTGTCTCCCCTTAAGACAATGGATAAAAGTACAAGGATGTGTTCAAAGTTGAGCCACCTTTTCCTCAAATCCATCTTCCCCACCAATTTTTTTCTGGGTAATTATTTGATCGATCTCTCTCGCTTGCTCGCTTTGGGTAACTATTTAATGGATAAACGTCCGCCAGAACAAGCCAAAAGTACCAAGAGCTTCACGTCAGAAGGTTCTGTATTTCTTTCCTTCAAAATTCGTGGCCTGCTACTTCAGTTTTTGGTTTTATGGATCCATTTTGTTTCCTAAAAAATTAAGAATAGGTAGAGTAATTAATTTCTACTATGCAAAAGACCAGAGATATCATATATATGTTATAACATCTTTTTTCTGTTTTGAAAATTCATCTAAATATAACTCGATACGTATATATATATATATAATATAAATATGTCTACCAAAAAAATTTCAAACTATGCGAGCGTATTACAGCACCCTTATAATAATTTATTGTTTGTGGTGCAGAAGTGAGCTGTATTGAGAATTTGAGTGGTTGGTCATAAAGATGAATGGAGAACGAAGACGAGGGAATGAACATCGTCTGCACGCCAATGACTTGAGTGGGTCCTGGATCTACACGCAAATGTATAATATTAGAGTAAAATATTTATATTAGGTCGAGGCTTGTAATTGTTGGGCGGGCTGGATTTTAGAGAAGACCAGTCTGATTGGTCTACAGATTTTCTCTTTTAGTACATGATATCGTGAGAGCACATATTTTGACTTCAAACCTGATTTTATATTTTATTAATATCATTTAATTAAATATTTTATATATTAAACTATCTATTGAGAGAAAGATTGACCCATACATAAGAGAAAACATTAAGATATTAAAATAAATAATAAAAATCTATCTCTTTTATTAGTTTAAATTTTTTAAATAAGCACTGATTTTACAATACCTTTAAATGATTCTAATTGATTAAGGTTGCATCAAACAAGTACTTCTTGTTATAGTTTCTTTTCACACGTACTCAAGAGTTTGGGTTTGCACATGAGACATATTTTAGTCACAAAAGAATTTCTTAAAAAGAAACTCATAATAAATTGATATGAATTTATGTAGTAGGTCAGATTATAAATTAAATTATTTTTATTGTAAGGTGCTACAAGAAAATTAAATTTTTGTGATCAATTATTTGTGATTAAAATACTATTTAAGATTTATTTTAGTTAAAAATAATTATTTCAATAAAAATAACTTATCACAAATAAATAATTTTCTTATAGTTTGCATATCTAACCTTATCAAATGAAATTTCATTGATTAGCAATGAGTTTACATTTATTAAATCTCTTAATTTTGGTATAACACTTCTCTTTATAATACTATAGAGAGAGAGAGAGAGAGAGAGAGAGAGAGAGAGAGAGAGAGAGAGAGATAGAGAGAGAGAGCAGAAGTAGCATTAACATGCATGAGGTACTAAACTAATCTATCTACTTTAGAATGGGCATCTTGCAGAGAGAATCTGTGAGGATCGACCAATAGAGATGGAGAAAACTAAGAAATAGTTGGATTTTAGAAGGAATAAACTTTCTATCATTTTTCTTTTTTTTTTTAGAAGGAATAAACTTTCTATCATTTTTTTTTTTTTTTAGAAGGAATAAGCTTTCTATCATTTTCCTTGTTTGAGTGAGATCATGACCAGAACTAGGAGTGGAAGAAAAGGGCACTAGTGAACCCAAAAGCCACCGGTATAGAAAGAAAAAATAACATAATAGAAAACAAAAGTGAGAGAAAGTTCGAATAAAGGAATAGATCAAAGCTGCAATAGGCTTGAAAAAGTGAACAAGACAAACAGAGTAAGAGATCGCATTTCCGAATCTAAGAGGGCTATATTGGTCAAAAGAATTCGTTTTTATCATATATATAAGTTTCAAATATACAGATTTCATATAAATCTTTTATAAAAAAATATATCTCATCATAAAAAAATTTAAAAAACTGACTTTTCAAACAGGAGCTCATATTTTTACAAAGGATTTATACAAGAGTTATATGTATATTTGAAACTTATATCTAATATTATTTAATAAAATCTTACTAAAAATATGAAACATGAGCTAACATAACTAAAAGGGTAGTACCGCTTGAGCTTACCGCTAGGTATACTTTGGTTTTTTATTTTATTTTATTTTATTTTATCATTTTAACTATTAAGTAAATCACTTACTTAACTATTAAGTAAATATAATTTTTTTTTAAAAAAAATTAGAATACATGAGATATCGAAATTGATGAGCAAAATAACATTTATTAACTAAAATTAATAAAACTAAAAATGAATAATTCAATTTCTCAAATTCCAATTGAAAAGTGTTTTGGACGAATCTTGAAAGAAAAAACAAGAATTTTGGATCAATATTTTGAATATTGTAACGGTTGGCATACCGATCAAAATATTGAAATGAAATATTTCAATACTAATATTATTTCATATATCATTTCAGAATAGTCTATACATAAAAAAAAAATGTAAATACATATATAAATTATATTTCAAAATAATAGTTAACATATAAATAAATTATATAGATAAATATATATGTAAATAATCTAGTCTGAATTAGGGTAAAAAAATAATAAGAAATGAAAAAAAAAATCGAAATCCAGCATGACCAGTACAGTCGAAATATCGATCAGTATGATTAGTATTTGAGCTGATACGGAATAAATAATATTTTTGTACAATCCAACTGGCCAATATGACATGTATTAATCATACCTACTAATATACAATATTTAAAACAATAGTTAAGGTTGATGGGTCATCCACAACCAGAAATGTTTCTTGCCATAAAAAGAAATTATCGAGCGGTTAGCAAGTGCCAACCTGACCAGGATCAACTAAAACAAAAACTTAAGAAAAGAATAATTCAATAAAGATAGGAGTGTTATAAAAGTCAATAATGGGGGCGGTACGCCTCTCACCTCTCCGATAATTATGCAAATATATTCTCCCATTATTGTTGAATGCTCATCACACCCCTAGATATAGGAATGTTTTTCTGTCAGTTGAGATGCAGAACAAGTAAGGAAGAAAGAGAAACTGAAGAAGAAAGAAAAGAGAAAGAAAAAAAAAAGAAGGAAGAGAGAAAATTCTAGTTCTTGAGTAATAAAAGATTCTAAATATTTTCTATTATATTATTTTCTTGTATAATAGTTTTCTTTTAGTTTTATAACACATTATCAACACGAAGTTCTACTGATATTGAAACTAGTAGTCTTTTACTTCAAGTAAGTTTTTCAATATATTATTTGCAGTCTTTGAGATGAATATAAAATGTAATATTACTGAATATTACTTGATAAAATTTTACTTTTATTCTCATAATTATGTGAATATTTTTTAGATACATATATTTACTTTTGTGATTCATATATGTAGAAAATGTCAAATATTATAAAATTGAGATTTATTACTATTGACATTTTTGAAAAAAGTTATTTATCCAGGATCCTTGATGAGATCTATTTGGATATGATGAACATGGGAGATATAATTAAAGAAGAAAATCACGTGTCCCCTACAAGACCATGCTGTGTATCTCATTGTGAAAAAATTTTCCTACTTTATGAATTGATTTAAGGGAGAGATATGAACACCAGAAGATGTAATTCTCCCAAAAGTTCATTATGACTTATTGCACCTAAAGTTGTAAGATTTTATAGTGGTAGTGAATATAACTCTACACTCTTTAAAATCAACTCAATATTAAAATTATGCAGTGAAAATATCATTGATGATGATATTTTAAAAAAAGACATACTATTTTTCATATTTCGAATATGCTTCTGCAGCAGCAATATCAGTTACGTCTTATTACTTTCACATCATTTTCTAAAGTGAATGATATTGGATTTATACCATTCCTAAAAATAAATGGTGCATTATTTCGAAGAAATCGGAGGCGTGGACGTGGTAGGAGAAATTATAGAAATATTGGTCCTAGAAGTGACAACATTAAACAGGATTACCTATTTGCAAAGTGTTGCAAATCAATTATTAGATGTATTTATTGACACTAAATGTGTTGTAAAAACTACTGTTAATACTTAAGCAAGAATTGAAATCTCTGAAAGAAAAGTTGTTAAAACAGCAATAGATAAGTCTAAAACACACTTAAAGTGTTAAAAACCTATTGGTGTAAAAGAGAAAAGAAAAATAAAAATAAATCGGTGCTCTTGAAGAGACCGTACCTACAAAATAAGATCTATCCAGACTTTCTGTATAAAATACAAACATTCTGAAGAGGAACATCCTGAAGAGTAAACTCCTGAAGAGTACAAACCTCTTGAAGAGGTAACTCCTGAAAAGTATAACTCCTGAAGAGTATAACTCCTGAAGAGGTAACTTCTGAAGAGTATAAACTTCTAAAAAATGTAACTCCTGAAGAGAAAACTCTTGAAGAGGTGTTTCATGAAATGTTTTTTCCTGAAGAGGAACAGGTACCTGAAAATAATGAGATCTCAATACATTTTATGAGTACTGGAGAAATTCTGGATAGAAATAAAACTGTTGTCAACAACATATTTTCATATAAGATGGCCATTGACATTACCAGAAATAATGAAAAAAGTGAACCAAAAACCGTCGAAGAATGTTGACGTAGAAATAATTGGCCAAAATGGAAAGCAGCTATTGAAGCTGAATTAAACTCGCTAGCAAAATGAGAGATATTTGGATCTATTATCCAAACACCAAAGTGTGTAATGCCTGTTGGATATAAGTAGGTATTTATAAGAAAACGTAATGAGAAAAATGAAATTGTGTGGTATAAAGTACGACTTGTCGCACAAGGTTTCCTACAGAAATCTGGAATTGATTATGAGAAAACATATTCCGTTGTTATGGATGCAATCACCTTCAGATTTTTGATTAGTCTGATTGTTACAAAATGATTAGATATGCGGTTGATGGATGTGGTCACTGCATATTTATATAGATCCTTAGATCATGACATATATATAAAAATCCCTGAAAGATATAAAATGCCTAAAGTATTTACAAGTATATCTAGAAGTATGTACTCTATCAAACTTTCAAAGATCTTACATGGATTAAAGCAATCCGGACGCATGTGGTATAATCGCCTAAGCGAATATCTATTAAAAGAAGGATTTGAGAATAATCCTATATGCCTGTGTGTTTTTATTAAGATTTTAGAATCCGAATTTGTCATTATTGTGGTTTATGTTGATGATTTAAATATTGTGAAAATTCATGAGGAGATCTTAAGAACCTCTTTATATTTAAAGAATGAATTTGAAATGAAAGATCTTGCAAAAAAAAAAAATTTGTCTCGGCCTGCAGCTCGAGCACTTGCCAAATGAAATTTTTATTCATCAGTCCATGTATACAAAGAAAGTCTTGAAACACTTTTATATGAATAAAACTCATCCACTGAGTATTTAAATGGTTGTTCGATCACTTGATGTGAAGAATGATTCATTCCGTCCTTGTGAAAACGATGAAGAAATTCTTAGTCCTGAAGTACCATATTTAAGTGCAATTGGAGTTTTGATATATCTTGCAAATTGTACTCGGTCTCATATTACATTTTTAGTTAATCTGCTTGCAAGATATAATTCTGCACCAACTTGAAGACATTGAAATGATATTAAACATGTCCTTCGTTACCTTCATGGTATGGTTGATATGAGATTATTTTATTAACATAGATCAAGTCCACAATTAATTGGGTATGCAGATGCAGGTTATCTTTCAGATCCACACAGAGGTAGATCTCAAACTGGATATTTATTTACTTATGGAAATATTGCTATATTATGGAGATTTGTCAAGCAGACACTATCTTCCACATCTTCAAATAATTCAAATATTATTGCAATTCATGAAAACAAATTTAGAGTATATTTGACTGAGATTAGTGATTCTATATATTCAAGAAAAATGTGGTCTTCTCATCCTTAATGACAACCCAACAATTTTATATGAAAATAATACTGCTTGTATCACTCAAATAAGATAATGATATATCAAAGGTGACATAATCAAATATATTTTACCTAAATTATTTTATACTCACGAACTTCAAGAGAAAATGTGAAATTGATGTCAAGCAGATACAATCAAGTGATAATCTGGCAGATTTATTCACAAAGGCATTACCAACTGCGACATTCAAGAAAATTATGCAGAACATTGGAATGCGAAGACTCAAAAAACTATCGTCATGCACTTTTTAGAGGGAGTAAATGTCTTAAAGACTTGTACTAATTATACTATTTTTCATTCGATGAGTTTTTGTCCCATTGAGTTTTCCTTTGCAAGGTTTTAATGAGACAATCTTAAAGCACTTTGAGGTACATAAGAATACTGTACTGTTTTTCCTTTGCCATTGATTTTTCTTCTTACTATATTTTTTCTTGGTAAGGTTTTAACGAGGTATATTCTTTACGGATGATCATTCAAGGGAAAGTGTTATGAAAGTCAATAATGGGGGGCGGTATGCTCTCCACCTCTCCGATAATTATGCAAATATGTCTCCCTTCATTATTGTTGAATATTCATCACACCCATATATATATGAGTGTTTTTCTGTCAGTTGAGATGCAAAATGAGTAAGGAAGAAAAAGAAAATGAAGAAGAATAAAAAGAAAAAGAAGGAAGAGAGAAAATTCTAATTCTTGAATAATAAAGAATTTTAAATATATTTTTTAATATTATTCTCTTGTAATAATATTGTAATAATAGTTTTTTTTTTAATTTTATAATAAGGAGGAATTTTCAACCAAAAAGCAAAAGCCAATCACATCTTTGATGGAATAAAAAAAAAGTCACTCGTAAATCAACGATAAACAAAGTTGTATATCAAATTATTGTTCCATGCTTCACTTTCAAGCAAGGCTTGAATATTGTGCCCTATTATTTAGTATGATCGATATTATGTCGTTTGAATTAAAATTTATCTTATTTATTTCATCTTAATTTTATTTTTATAATTTTTTTAAATTTTTATATAAAATATAATTAATTAATTAATTTTTTACATCTCAATATAATTTTTTAAAATATAATCGATACTAATAATATTTTATTTTATTTTATATTTTTTATCTAAAATTATTTTATTTTATTTTATTTCATTTTAACTTTAAATCCAAACCAGAGTTGTCTGATGGTAATTGACTATTTCGAGTTTCAACACAATTTCTATCTATTAAAGAGTAAGGTCATAATTTCTACCTTCCGCGCGTGTATTGCGCTGTCGTTATAGAGAAAATTCACAACAAAAAAGGCTGGGTCTTGTTAAGTTCGTTTTGGATTGGAAGATAAGTAATTCATCTTAAATTTATTATTATATTTTTTTAAAATTTTTATATGAAATATAATAAATAATTTAATTTTTTTAAAATTTCAAATCAATTTTTTCAAATATCAAAATAATAATAATATTTCAATAATATTTTATTTAATTTTCAAAACTCATCTCAATTTATCCTATCTTATCTTCCAATCCAAACCGGGCAAAGGGAATAAGGTAATTGTAAATAGTGCATGCAGAGCCTATGGAAGTGCAGATTTCAAAAAAGAGTAACGCTGTGATCTATAAATTTTAAGAATGAGCTTTGCTACATATATTGCTGTCTATTTTATTTCTTTATTTTGATTGTTTATATGTTTTTTTTTTTACTAATTAAAGAAGTAATTAGTAGTGTATTTATATATATTTTTTAAAATATTAAAAAAATAAATTAAAAAATTAAAAAGTTAAAAAAGTGAGTTTTTGGGGCATGCATGATGATGCACCCTAGCAGCCCTCAAATTTTAAATTGTATAAATTTTATATATCTCTTTCTGCAGAAATGTGAATCTAGCTGAAAAAAGTAATTAAGATCGTACATTTAATTTTTTATAAAAGGATTGTAAATTTATATTTGAAATTTGTATATATCATCTATCTTCAAAAAAACACTAGCAAAAAATTATAAACAAAAGCAAAGTGGATGGCAAAGACATGCAAATCTAACAAGTATAACATCGACGAGAGTTGCATGTTAGAATCCTGCAAATATAAATTTTAATATTTAGGGTAAATATTTCGAATTGTATCTAAAATGTTATAATCCTGCAAATATAACAGTTTTAACATATTATAAATTTTAATATTCAGAATCCTGCCTGCACCCAGCCGTGGAGGTACCCTTAGTGTATTTGTATTTGTATTTTATTTTATATATTTTGTTAACATCTTAATATATTTAAAAAATAAAAAAATATAATAGTAGTTATTTATTTAAATCATAAAAAAAAAACACCACATGAGCGGTCACAACCACAAAAAAAAAAAAAAAAAAACATTTTCCATATGTTTAACGTTGTCCCAGATTTTCAAGCACTAGTACTTGTTGGATATAATATAAATCACGTTAAAAATAAGAATCACATCAACAAATTATAATTTAGAAAAATATTTATTGAAGACATGATCTTAAAAACGATTCTTGTACCTTCAAAATATTAGCAATCAAATCTTTTCCTTCTTGCTCCTCATAAAAGTATTAGTCTTCAATAAAGCAAACTAATAGACACACATGAAGATGAGATGGGACCTAATCATATATATAGAGGATTTTGGAGTTCTTCCATTAAAGACTCAAATTTCAATAGGGTTAAGAAAAATTCTAAAATAAAATCCTTAAATTTTCAAGCTTACATACGTAATTTATCACATTAAATAGGATATAATCCTATATACTAAGGTGCAAAAATCTCAAATGATCACTCAACATATTGAATTTAACCAAAGTACCATTATGAGTTATATATTTCTAATCCGTGTTTATAAAATACAAAATATGCAATCAAATGAAGCTCATAATTAGGAACCATTCTAACATTCTCTCACTTGGGCGAACATTGATTGCAATAAAATAAAATTTGTTTTGAAAAAGACTTTGGGTTAGACTACATAGGTGGTCACACAAATATATAGCTCTAATATTAGCACCTTAGAAAACACGATCCGATCAAACAAGAATATCAACACCAAATATAAAAGTCATTACACCATTTAAACGATGTAAGACTACTCCACAGCTACAAATGTTAATATCCTCATCAACATGGATCTACATCCTCCAACTAATGTGGTAGTATGCAGTATGAACTTAGCACCAATGTGATCAAAAGCTGTGCTAATTCATATCAATCCTCATAGTGCTTTAAAATAAAGCCACATGTCTCTAAAAGAGTTCTATATTATGTCTTTTATCCTTTATATCTCGAGATCTTAATGAGATCATAACAAAATACATAAGTCAAATGCATGCTTAAAACATAATTTACGAATATGGAAGATATATTTTATTTTTGAAAAGACTGTATCCAAAAATATATGGGTTGCCTACGTATCCCGTAAAGGGATCAAATCAAAATGTAGTTCTTTTCATAAGTAACTCCCACTAACCAAAAACATCAAAAGTTTCCACAATACTTATATTAGTAACACGTGATTTAAAAATTTTAGGAGCGAGTCCCTTAGTCAAAAAATCTGCAATCATTGCCTCTATATTTATGTGCTCCATTTTTGTCTACCCTTCTTAAACTATGTTTCTAACCACCAGATACTTGATGTTAACATGTTTGGACCCATTAGAAACCTTATTATTCTTTGAGAAGAACACCGATGCACTATTATCATAATAAATACTAATTGGCCTCAAGATGGAATCAACAACTTCCATTCCATTTTTTTTTAACCAAATAGCTTGAATTATAGCTCCCTAACATGTTACAAATCCAGCTTGCATAGTAGAAGATGCCACTAGAATTTGCTTAGCACTTTTCCAAGAAATAACACCCCCAGCCAACATAAAAAATACCTTAGGTCGATTTCAATCATCTTAACATCCAACAAAATTTGAATCTAAATAGTCTACCACTTTAAGATGATTTGAACGATAGAATGTGAGCATGTAACTTTCAATCTTCTTCAAGTATCTCGTAATCTTCTTAGCTGCTATCCAAAGCTCTTGAACATTGATTGCATAGGCTATATCAGGTCTAATGCAAATTTGAGTATACATCAAATTTTCCACAACATTAGCATATGGTATGTTCATCACAGATTCCCTTTCTAGCTCATTCTTAGGACATTGAATTTTTCTGAACTTATCCCGTTTTATGATAGATACATCACTAGGTGCACAATTTTGCATTTCAAACTTTTATAGCACATGCCGCATATAAGCCTTTTGAAAAAGTCCCAACAAATCACAAGTTTTATCACGACATATTTCAATGCCAAGCACAAACGAAATTTCTCCAAGATCTTTCACCTTAAAATTAGCAGATAATATTTTCTTGTCTCATGGGGTAATCCCAAGTCATTGCTAGTAAGCAAAATGTCATTAACATATAGAATTAGGAAAATTAATATTCTTCCACTGGTCTTGCAATATATGCACTGGTCAACTGTATTTTCATCAAAAATAAGAGAAGTTACAATCATTTTTTGTATGATAGGAAATGTAATAACAACTTGATTGGGTTCAATAAAGAATTCCTTCAACGCAGAACTCCCACTATCACTAATATCATTCTTCAAAAATTTTACAGTAATTGACTCAATAATCTTGGTGCCATGATTAGGACAATAAAACTTATAACCTTTTTATCTTTCTAGGTATCCAATAAAATAACCCAGAGTGAATTTTGGCTCTAATTTCTTTTCAAGTCTAAAATACCATCGCTCCTAGTAGAACTATTTCTTGTGAATTTAGTCAGCTTTCATCTTATACAATCTACACAAGTATCAAAATATGAAAAATCTTGTGAGCGAAGTCTCTCAATTTTTATCAATCTCTCCATTATTTCCTTTGAAATGTACCCCAACCTCTTATGCCATAGCATAAAAGATGATTTACAGATTAAGAGCCTTTTCTTATTAGTAGCACAAGAAACTTTATCAAAAGAAGCAAAAAGTATTTTATATAAACCATCACATAAAAGACCATTTCCAATCAAACGAGAATCATGAAACAACTCAATCTTTTTTTTAAAAGAAAAACCATAATCATCAAGTTTGATATGGAAATAAACTCTGTCTCATTGACGGTACAAAAATTGTATTCTCCAAAAAAAGAGAAAAAGAAAACATACTCCAAAGATAACTTTACTACTCTTATAAATTCAACCTTCACTTGAACTTCATTCCCAATGCACAAGTTCACTTCATTCTCACTTAGCCTCCGATTCCTTATGAACTTCTGCTGAGTTTTTCTTCTTCTCTAACCAAGCCTTAAACTTAAAACAATCTTTTTGCCAATGACCATTCTTCTTACAAAACTTACATTGATCAATTTTCTTTATAGCTCCTTTTGGATCATCAGAAGTCTAACCTTCAAACCTTTTGCTGTTCTGATTGCGATATGACTTATTACCTTTATGGAACCTATACTTGTGATAATGAGAAGACTCCTTGTTTTTTTGTGGTTGAAAAGTCAATTGCACAGTTTCAACAGTCTCACGATGTATCCTATACTCCTCTTGGGCACATACTGCTATTAAATCATTCAAATCCCATTTATCTCGCTGAGCATTATAAGCAATTTTCAACAGGTTAAATTGACTAGGAAGGCTATTGAGAATATGATAGACTAGAAAAGGCTTTGCAATGGGAATTTTAAAGGCTTCTAGTTTAGAGGATATATGTATCATTTTCATAATGTGCTCTCTAACTCCACTTGTACCATCATATTTCATACTTATCAATTCCTCCATTAGATCTCCAGTTTCAGCTTTATCAAACTCAACAAACTTTTGTCTTATGGCATCCACAGAGTTTTTAGCATTTTCATTGTTCGAATAGCCCCCATAATGGAATCAGATATAGAACATTTGATGTTCTTTAAACAAAGTCTATTTGCCCTTTCCCCTTTTTGATACCCAACCACATATTCAACGGTGCTCTTATCAGTAGGTTTTGAAGGTTGCTCTTCCAGGGCAAAATCCAAACCTAAGAGATCAAGTACTATTTCTACATCTCGTTTCCATCTCACATAATTAATTTTAGTCAAAGTTTCAATAGTAGATAATTGACTTGAAATAGATGAGGTACTCAAAACTGTGAAAATGTGAAATAATACATTTTTATTTAATTGTCATCCAAACATAATGCATGCAGTAAATGGATGATAACAAATTTATCTAATTAACATGGGCTATTAATTAGACCGTCGGTAATTAAGCTCAAAACCATGAGTTTCATCATAATAAAAGCCTAGGTGCATCATTGTAAAGCTGTTTATTTTCAAAGATGAAATGAGATGAGAAAAAAATTAAAAAAAGAATAAAATATTATTGTAATATATTTTTTTAATATTAGTTTATTTTGAAATTTAAAAAAGTGGTTTTGAAATTTGAAAAAGTTAAAACTTTTTATTATATTTTGTATGAGGATCTGAAAAATTGTAATGATGAATTTGAGATGAGTTTGGAATTTTTGGTTTTGTCTCTTTACTTTTAGGTTAACTAAACAATATGCTATAAAGTACTCTTAAATCATTTTCCCTCTTAAAACATATTATAAAGCTAATCAATAAGATCACATCAGTTTTCGAAATACCATTATCGAAATACCATTACCTTTAGGCTGAAAGAGATTTATAGACTAATGCAATCTCATTAACTACTTCTCGACATTTTAAAAATATCACACACAATAACACATTTGGGCAAGTTATTATGTGCAATATTTAAAAAATTCAATAATATCCCTTTTATAAAAATGAATAAATATCAATTATTTCTTTTAATAGATTTCTTTTAATACCACCCCCTAACATTTCAAAAGATTTCTTTTAATAGAAAAATAAGGATAATCATAATACCCATTAAAAATTCAACCACAAAATAATAATCATAATCATCAACTTGTCACAATCCAAGTTAGCATATAAATGTGATTGAGAAATAAATATCAATAAGGAAGCATATATGATTTCAAAAATATTTAGGTAAATACATTTTAGACGAAACATGAATTAAAAAACCCATCAATTTGAGAAGGATCAAAATACCAATCATAATTGATTTCGAGTAAGACCCGTTATGATTAGCAAGCAGGTACCTATTTTATTCATTAGAAGATATGCATGGCGCAGGTTTATCATAAATGCAAATTGCAATGGGTCAATAATTGCAATGGATTGGTGGGGCCAGATTGAATTAGTAAAGTATACTCTTTTAATAAATAAAACTGCACCTTGTCAAAAAGCACATTTTTAAAAAAGCACATTTTTATTAAATGGTCTAAAATTAAATTTTAAAAAATAAATTTTATATACATATTAAAAAAAGTAGATATATTTGATAAAAAAATGAGAAGAAATTTGTGAAAAATGAGAATAAAAATATTTTTTATCTTCAAAAGTGAATAACAAAACTAAAATTTTATTAAATTTGGTCAATGTTAGATAAAATTTTAACTTTATTATTTATAAAAAGTATTTTCATTCTCTAATCGTACAAATTTCTTTTCACTTTTGATCATATATGACTAAATTTTTTTAATAAATTTATATTTTAAAAAAAATAATTTTAAATAATTCAATAAAAATACTTAGTCCTTAAGAAGATGAAAAGGTGCATGCATGTATGTATGCTCTTAAAAGTGCCAAATACCGCAAGAGAAAATAAACGGCGACTTCTGATGGATTCACACAAGCAAGAAAAGACCGTCCCTATTGCATTACAGTTTGGTTGGTTTTTTCTTTTTTACAAAAGAATATAAATACAGGAATGCAAAGCGTCAAAACACAACATCCATAACAATAAATCTTGACGCAAGCATTCTTACGCGCGGACACCCAAACATAAACAGTAAAAATACTGTTTATATTTGGATGTCCGTACATAAACATGCTTATATAAACCGTAAAAATATTGTTTATGTTTGGATGTACGCACGCAAGGATGCTTACATCAAACATTGCTCTGTTCATAATAAACTAATACATTTTGTCTACATCGCAACAACTTTATAAAATCAGAAAGGAAAATGTTATTTACCCCTTTGAATTTCATCCCCTTTCTATCTCGTTTTGGGTTTTTATTTTATTTTTTTATTTTTTTTTTACATAATTTTTGAATTAATGTTTTTAAATAATGTTATGATTTTTTTTATATTTTTAAAAAATATTTTAAGATGTTAAAAAATCATGTAAAAAAAATATGTTTTTTTACATAATTTTTTTAATATTTTAAAATATTTTTTAAAAATATAAAAAAAATCATAATATTATTTAAAAATATTTCTTCAAAAATAATGTAAAAAAAATAAAAAATAAAAAAAATAAAAATCCATAACGAAATAAAAATAGGATGAGTTTTAAAGGGGTATCTAACACTGCCCAACCAGAAAAGCACAACTCTTTTCTTTTTGGTATAAAGCTAGCCGAGCATCTATCACGCTGCCCGATCAAGTTTTAAGAAAGGGAAATGCTTTTTAGCCCTCTCTATTGTCCCGCCCCCTGTTTTTTTTTTTTTTTTATTATACTTATGATTAAAAAAATATTATTTATTAATATTATGAATTTTTTTCTTTTTTTTAAATGTTTAAATATATGAAAAAAATGGAAATACTTTTTAGCCCTCTCTATTGTCCTGCTCACTGTTTTTTTTTTTACTTTATGATTAAAAAATATTATTTAATAATATTATGAATTTTTTTCTTTTTTTAAAAATATTTAAAAATATTAAAAAATGATGTAAAAAAAATACAAAACTGTAAATTATCACTAACGGGACAAGCTAGCGGGACACACTAATGAGTCCCCTAGCATTGCCTTTAAGAAAACTATCAATTGTTGCACGGTGGCCGCGAATTAAAAATAAAATAACCTGTGTCCTTTAATACAGATTTGTGGGCTATAAAATTTGAAAGATTCTAATCCTAGCATGTTGAGTCTAATACTAATTGTTGGATATGATATAAATCATACTAAAATAAGAATCACATCAATAAATCACAATTTAGAAAAATACATGTTGAAAACATAATCTTGAGAGTGATTTTTATACCTCTAAAATATTAGCAGCTAAATCTTCCTCCCCTTGCTACTTACAAAAGTATTAGTTTTTAATGGGCAAGCCAATATACACATAGAGAAGAGAGAATACCTAACCATATATATAGAAAATTTTGAAGTCCTTCCATTAAAGATTCAAATTTCAATAGGGTTTAGAAAATTTTAGAATAAAATCTTTAAACTTTCAAGCCTACATACGTAATTTATCATATTAAATAAGATATAATCATATATATTAAAGTGTAAAAATCTCAAATGATCACTCAATATATTGGATTTAACCAAAGTATTATTTTGAGCTATATATATCTGACATGTTTTTATAAAACACAAAATATGCAATCAAATGAAACCCATTCTTAAGAATTATTCTAACAGTGCTTCGAGTTCTTATTTTTGAAGATATAAACATTGTTAAGAAAAGATATATCAAAGGAAAATGAAGGATATATATATATATATAAGTACGTGGTGTCATATTTTGTAATTGATTTTCTTGCTAAGCAGGAAGTTGGAAGATTAAATATAGATTGGTTTGACAATAGAGATCTCTTATTTCCAATAAGTTAAAGAGGCCTTATACGTATAGACAGAATTGATTTTTCTTATTTGAAGATTTTGTCGTGAGGTACACTTTCAGCTTATAGCTTTTGTTCATTTTTCATTTTTCATTTTTAATTTTTAGGGGTTGGTTTTTATTCCTGCACTTTAAGTGGTTTTCCCTAATTGGATAATTGTATAATGGTTTAATTTAACTTTAACGGATTTTTTTTAAGCCTGAGTTTTGGTTTTTTTGGATATGGATAACCCCTAGGTTTTGGATTATAATTTAATCATGATTTTCCTTCATCATAAGTGGGATTATCAATAAAATTAGAATATCATCATCTTCTAAAAAAAATGTCATTAACACCAGCCCACATAAATCCTAGAGAGAGAGAGAGACAATCTGTGAGAAGCTCATGTGGAGATGATGGAGAAAAAGATACGGTTAGTGGGAAGTTGTGGCCTAGCTGAAAGAGAATGAAATCAGGTACGAAAAAAGGACCTGTGAGATAGACGATAAAGATATACATTGTGACTGATGAGGAGGCTACACCAAGCACTCCACAAAAGCCGGCTACTTGGCAAAAGTGGTGCCATTTGTCAGAAGTTGTGGATATGATGGAGATCTAGAGAAAAATATAGATAGTGGGAAGTTGTGGCCTAGCTCAAAAAAATGAAATCAAGGAGGAAGAAAGGACCTATGAGGTAGACGATAAAGATATAAATACTAAGTGGGCTACAAACCAATTAGCACTCCACGAAAGCCGGCCACTTGACAAAAGTGGTGCAATTATACTTTAAAGTAGTGCTACATGCCTTCAAGTATACGACTCAGCATACTTTTTACAAAATTAGTAACATGATAAATACAAAAAAAAAAAAAAAAAATTAAAAACATTATGAAAGAGAAATGAAAATAAAAAGTATGAATAGTTAGACTAAAAGATTCGTACAAATAACATTTTTGTACGACATGTATGCAAAAAATATCCAAATCATGTACAAATAATATTTTTAATTAAAAAAAATAGAAAAAATATCTTATTCAAGCTGAGACGAAAAGGAAATCTTGAGAATTATCTTGAGAATTATTTTATCTAGATGTTGCTACTGCGATAAAAAGGCACAAAAAGAACGAAAAAGAATAACATATGAGCCAACTAATGGAAAAGGCAAGATGTGGGTATACATATCCGACTAGGAACCAATAAAAACCAAAGCTCCCACAGGCAAAGACTTGGCACATCCAGATAAAACGCATCTTTCACATTACGACCATAACAAAAAAAGTGAGCGGGCAAGCACTTGGTGCATCATAAATCGCCAGCTAAGGCGACAGAGAACAATTTGTCGGGAAATACCCAAGCTGGCATCATCGATAAAATTTTGAAAAAAAAAAAAAAAAAAAAAAAGCAACATTAAAAAGTCATTTTATCTCAGTTTTGATTTATAAATTTTCAAATACATCTCAATAATTTCTTACAAGAATACTGTTTAAATAGTAAAAAGTATCCATCTCATCTTATTAAAAAGTAAAGTGAAACTCACGTATTTATCAAATCTCCAAAAAATCAATTATTTTATCTCATTTCACTATTCAAATATATGTTTTTTTTTACAAATTATCTCATTTCATCTAAGAAAATTTCGCTATTATTTAAAAGATCTCATCTCATCCAAATTACGTAACCAAATAGAGTCTTATTATTTTTTTGTTAGTTTGGGTATTTTGAGACCGATATTTCAGTCACGAAAATTTTAATTGTTTTATTGAAGTATTTATTTGGTGTCCATGTAGAGAAACGGATATCTTTGTGTTAAATAAATAACATTTTATAGTCATTGAAATATATATAATTGTGTTATGGGAGATGATTTAGATAATAGGAGCTAACTCCCTGGATTTCCAGGACCAAGGAGTTACATGAATAAAATCCTTTTTTTTTTTTTTTTTTTTTGTGGATAGGTATAATAAAATCCATTTTATTTTTGTCGATCGGTATAACTCCCTAGATTTTCATTGCAGGTTTTACTGTGCATACCATTTATTTCCTAAGCATTACATTGAGACAACTGAACCCGGCTTGAATCCTTAAGTTCCAACCTAATGTCACTGATCAAAGCCATTGAATATCACTAGACATACCATTAGTTGTAAAAGCATTTATTATATTTGAATGAACAATTTACGTAGATGAAGCCTGCCAACTAAATTTAAGAGATTGGTAATAAAAGCCTACAAGCTAGTTCTTAAAAATGACGCCTGATTCCAATTGACTTTAACTACTTTTCGCATGAATTAGTTAGAGGCTATCCATATGAACCTATTCTTTTTTTCTTTTGAACACTTTATTTTCTTCATGTAAGGGAATTTCCCCTTTATGTTCTTTTAGGAGGCAAGTAGAGGTTGTAGCAGGTGTCTTCAGTTTCAGGTATCTCAGTACCATGGACCATCCTCTATGCTTGACAAATAGAGACTATAGCAGTACTATGCCAGAATAATGGAAAGCTAAATACACAAGAAAAGCCAAACTACTTTTAACTCAGAAGAACATGTGTGAGGGGATAATCACGTTAAGGGATAAGATGATGATCGCCAACGGACTTGGCGCCCGCCTACTCTTCCCTTTGGTACCTTAAGAGGAATTAAGAAGTATATAAAACGGAAAGTTAAATTCCAATTCCAATCAGCTCAACTATATTTCTTCTAGTTGGTTCCTATTAGATAAATATGGTGAATTTGGTAAATTCATTGGGATTATCCCTGACACAAGAACAGTATAACGATCAGGATCTTTATAGGCATTTAATGCCTGATAGTGTGATATATCACATTAAATGCGGACTGATCGATATAAATATCTGAAATGCATACAAATTGCCCTAGTATGATCATACTAAAAAAAGATATTATTTAGAATAAACAAAAATGATAAATGATCCGAGAGAATGGGGAAGAGAAAAAAGGAATGACTCACTAACATCCTCCCCTGTAATCACGGATGGTTACACGTATGTCAGATTGATATTTTTGCCCATATAAAAGGGAAAGTTCATCATGAACAGAAGTACGTACAACTATTAAAGATGTTCTCTAAGCTTAACTTTGATCTATCTGAATTGTCTCTAACAAAGGCATCAGAGAGTTCTAAGAATTAAAGAACCCAGTTCTCCATCTTTTCTTGTGCAGATTAATTAGCTTGCAATCTAGACGCTACTTAAGAGGGCAAAACACACATCAACAACATGAAAATCAAACTGACTATAAGATCTGAGAAATCACCCAAGACCAACCTAAAGAGTAAAAAATGGGATAATTTAATTAAGCCCAAGCAGTAACATACAACAAGATTCATAAACACGAGAAGACATCTTATACTTCAATAAGCATAAAATCCCAAAAACAAAGCTAAGGTCACTTAATTAGAAAGCCTTCCAAATACCAAGGAGGGAAATAAATTACTAAGAGTAAATAAAATGAAGAACGAGTAAAATAGGATTAGATTAAAAGTAAAAAAAAAAAATTACATGAAAGTCTTACACCACACACTTTTACTTGATCAACATATGATTTTTTATTTTTATCCTTCTATCTTAATGCTTAAATATATGTGTGCCATTAACTAACACTGAGAAACGAGCGATAGTAATACAATATCGAATCCATAAAATCCACCTATCACCAAAGTCACATCTCCCAAGCAAGTAGAAGAGAAAATCTCGATTCACATAGTCATATGCTTGCTCAATGTCAAGTTTGCATACCTTCAGCATATGATCTAAGCACTCATTGGCAATAAGAACTTAATCAAGTATATGTTTCCCCTTAACAAAGGTATTATAAGGTCTTGAAATAATTTTCGCCATCACCAAGCTTTACCGATTAGTAAGAACTTTCAAAATAATCTTGTAAACCCCACTCAGAAGACTTATAGGACAAAAATCTCAATTCTCATTGCCCTATGTTTCTTTGGTAAGAGGGGAATGAATGTCGCGTTGAGGCCTTTCCTAAACTTTTTGAAACCATGGAATTCAAGAAAAGCCTACGTAACATCATATTTCACAATCTCCCAACAATGTAACAATGTTGAAGAACCCCCATTGAAAAACCATCCAACCAGCTTGTACTCTGCGTATTAACAGGCTCAAAAAGCAAATCATCGAGTTTTGGATTTCAACAAGTCGGTTCCGTGAGTAAGTTCTTATAATAATTTACAATATAGTTCTCTAATTTAGGAGGGAAGAGAGAACTTGATTACCTGAATTGAGTGTCTCAATTATTGCGCCTGTGAGAATTAGCTACTTTGGAATAACTTCATACATTTATCACATTCTTTTAATCAAAAAGCCTTGGAATCTTATTGCCACAAGGTCTCCCCCATCAACAATACCCTCTCTAGTTCAGTCACGACCACACTCTTCCTCAACAATATCTCTTCCGAAGTGTCTCCCATCAATACATGCCTCTCCAACTCTTCAGCTAACTCCAACATTAAGGTAGCCTTTTGGCTGTCAATATTGCCAAAAACTTCCAAGTTCCACTTCTTTAAATCTTGCTTTAGAGCCTTAGTCTACATGCAAGAATGAAACTGGGAGTATCCGGGGAACTGATAAGAAGACAACCAAAAACAAACGTTCTCAATAAAACTGTTTGCTGCTAACCACATATTTTCAAACTTGAAATACCAATGTTTCCTATGAATACCACCACAATCTAACAAAATGGAAAAATGATCCGAACAAACCTAGGCTAGCCACTTCTAACACAACTCCAGAAAATGAGCTTTTCAATAATGAGAACAAGAAATCTATCTAATTTCGACCAACCCCTACTATTTGATCCTGTAAACTCGCCCTCAACAAGGGGAAGGTCCATGATATTCAAATCAAATATAAACTCAGCGAACTACTCCATGGCCATAGAGTTGTGATAATTCCCTCTATAGACCAAAGCATATCCCATAAACAATATAAGCCCTCCCAAAGCCTTTTCACCTCTCTTCCTATGTTAGGCCCATAGATACCTGCATAAGTCCAATCTCACCCATCTACTACATTTTTAATAGACTAAGAATTGAAAAAGTCCCAACTCACTCCTCTATTGCCTTCACCACTATTTTATCTCATATTAAGAGCACAACCCTGGACACTCCAAATGAGGCCAAGTAGGACCAACTCACATGCGAACACTGCCACAAGCTACGAATAACTTTTTTGTAGACAATCGTAATTTTGTTTCTTGAAGACACACATCAACCTTCCACATCCGCAATAAAAATTTGATATGGAGGCGTTTATTGCGATCATTAATCCCCCCCCCCCCCCGGCGTTTTATCTCTTCAGCCAACTCCCCTCCTTCACTTCATAATTTATAGAACATTTAAGCCTTTTAAGTTTCATGTCTCTATTTGTGGCGGACTTTGATCAACCATCTTCAATGGCCACAAGAAAGGCCCTGAATTGCTCTTCAACACCTATACAAGACACCCCAATGCAAGGTTGTCTCTCCTCCACTTTCTTAAACACCTAGTCCGAAATAAGCCACTTTGAGTTGGGACTACGAAGGAGCATACATATTGGTTCAGCATCTCCCCCATCGAGGCACTCCCCTTACATATGACCCGCCGCAAGTTCATTCCTTCTAGCCCCTTCACATAAAGCTCCTCTATTCTACAAAGAGATTTCAAAGAAACAAAATTATAAACTGATGTTAGGGTAGAGCAAAAATCCAACTATGACTTCGGTTGTCCGACTTTGACTTCGTTATTGTATATATTTTATATAACTATAACTTATATAGTTAATTAAATTCAATAATATTCTAGTATGAATAAATTATTATAAAATAGTACACTAATACTATAATATAAATAAATTGACTAATAGTAAATTAGTATATGTAAACACCATAATAAATTAACCTTTACTACCATGTAATACTAATGTATAATAACAACTAATATATAATAACATGTAATACTAATTATATCCCATGTGCAAGGATGACACACACAAATCGAAAAATGTAATACTAATTATATAATAACTAATAATATTTAATACCAATGTATTATGTATAAACACAAACATATAAATTTATAAGAGTTTTTCTTCTCATCATGCTTATTCTCATCATCTTATGATGTAGCAATAGATGATTGAAGAATATTATTATCTTTTAATTGTTAAACCCATCATAATGCAACATCATGAAATGATGAAAAAATGGATGATGAGAAAAGATTTTTTTCAATTTATGCTATGTAAACTAATATATAGTAACTAAAGTATAACAACATTTACTAGTAATGTATAATAACATATAACACTAATGTATAATAACATTAATTTGTGCAATGATTTTATTTTTTTTAGTTTTGGTTACATTTTAATAAAATTAAAGTTGGAAAAATATATATATATTTTTTTAAATTGAAATTTGGAAGTCCAAATCCAATTAGTGAAAGACCAAAATTGTCAAATTGAAATTTCAACTGGGCTAAGATTAAAAATATATACAATTAAAAACCAAAGTCTGAAAAGCCGAAATCAGAGTCCAATTAGATTCAACCTCTAATAAAGTCAGTGTTAGAGATAGGACACTCCAACTCCGACATTGTCAGTGCTCAATCTTAACTGAAGGGACTTTATGTGACATGTTAGATTTACTTCACACTAAACTTTGCATGAATCTAATTTACTACATCGTATTATGTTAGTTTATGAATTTATTTTGTGAAATTCAGACAAAACATTTCTCAAAAAGTTCAGGGATAATTATTGTATGCAATAATTATTCTAATTATGTGTACCAAAACCTTATGGTGCTTCAGGATTCCAATGTACTGCATCCTTTCTATTAAGTGAGATATTGAGCACTAGATGTCCAGTATCCTCATAACAAATCCAAATTGAGATATTGAGCAATAGATATCCGATATCCTCATAACAAATTGGATTAGAAACATGTACATAGGCTCCGCCTATTATTTTCATCAATAATTCTTGATCATATATATATATATACACAAATACATAGAGTGACAGAGAAACTAGAGAATGTTTCTTTATAAATATAGATATGTATATTGCTATGAAAATAAATAAGATTTCGCAATAATTATGCAGGCACTTTGTCATTCGAAATAAAGAAAACTGATAACCTACAATTTAGAGAAGGAAATAAAACTGAAACCATTAAACAGAAGGTGTACCTAGAGCTTTGAAATAGAACTGGAAAGAAGACAGGCTGAAATCCAATGATAAGTGGGGATCGTGGGGATCAATTGACTATTTTGCAGTGGGGGGAGCATATCACAAGAGTCAAATAAATCTTCATTAAGGACAACTTACAATTGAAACTTATTTTGTTGCAAGAGACACCAAATAGATTTTATTTCTATTTCTTAGCACTTCATGTACTATGATACCCCTTCCCTGACACAACTGACAATTGAAAACTTTTTGCAGTAATCGATTGCATTTTCTTGTAAAGAAGAATTGTTACATGCATAAAGATATTTTTAAAAAGTAATATTACAAATTGTCGTTACAAATTTTTTTATAAAATATCTTTGTGGCTAACTTGTAGTTCTGTCTCTACCAAGAAGTTCCTTGACTAAACATTATTATTTTTACCGTTCGTAAGCAAATGCTATTATACTTAAGAAGACAAATTAATTTTACACACATACAAATTTAATACGTTTTGAAAATGAAAAATGTTCTTCATCTTGAGTAGGGATGTTCATCCGGGTTCCGGATTTAAAATTTTCTTTAATTTTTTTGAAAAAAAAAAATTAAAATATTAAGAAATATATTAAAATTTCAAACTGGGCCGGGTTGATGAACAGGCCTAATCTTGAGTGCTAACATCTTCAAACTTACAAAACATTGTATCATTTTCAGTCATGCCAATTGAGATGCATTATATTTTAAGTGATTTTTCATTCAAGTAATTCACAAGAAATTAAAGCCCAAGAATAGCATTTGTATTAGAAATTTTTTCAAGCAATGCAATATAGTGCAGCCCATCTGATGATGACATGATTGTTTGTCAACCCTTCTCACCGCCAAGATGAAGGGAGAAAAAGAACTAAACGACAAGATTTTATAAGAATTAAAAAAACCAAACATGTTATACAAACTTACAAATGCCTATAGACAATATGAACTTCAAAATAACTAAACGAGTCATTGCATTCTCGGAAAGCCAATGTGCAAGAAATAAATATACTTCCTAAACGAGGACGCATCCCATGGATTTAATAAATATTGTACATATTGTAAATAATGTAAATTGTAAATTTCATTTTTGTATTTTAGTCCATTTAATAAGTTTGTACATGTAATAAGAGGTACATTTACCATTGTATCTTAAACCACTTATGCCGATTAGTTGGTTGATTAATCTTTAGTCTTGGGTTACTTTTTATCCCAATGTATAAATACTAAACCAACTCATGTACAGTTACAATTTTATCAAATATAATTCTCTCGACTTTACTTTAGAGTTCTGTTTTGGTTGAACTCGTATCATGGTATCGGTCGCTATCTAGGATTAAGATTTCTCATTTCAATTTTCCCTACCCGAATTCCTTTCCACTGCACAAATGGCCGAGTCCTCTGTTTCTTCAAACACAGAAGACTCTAGTCCGTTTCATCTCCAAAATGGAGATTTTCTTGGCTCCATTCTGGTCTCAAATCTCCTCATAGGATACAACTATAATAATTGGCGTAGATAAATGGAGATAGCTTTAAAAGCCAAGAATAAGCTAGGTTTTGTTAATAGCTCCATCGTTCAACCACATGAAACTGATTTGACTTATTCTAAGTGGGATCAATACAACAACATGGTGGTTTCATGGATCCTAAACTCTATTTCTCAAGGAATTGGAGAGACCGTTGTCTATGCACTAACTGCAAAGGATATATGGGACGAATTGAAGAATCAGTTCTCTCAAGTGAACGAACCGAGGATCTTTAAATTACAAAAGGGCTTTCCTCTCTGTCTCAAGATCAGATTTCGGCAAGTGTCTATTACCGAAAGTTTAAGTTCCTTTGGGATAAATTGATGAATTACAACCAAATTCCTTGTACTTGTGGAGCCTATAAGACTTGCAAATGTGATGTTGCTCGACTGCTTCTTGAATATCAACAACGACAACATGTTATTATGTTTCTTATGGGGTTAAATGATGAATTTGCTTATATTAGTCAAATCTTGTTGATAGAACCCTTAACATCAATTACCAAAGTTTTCTCTATAGTTATGCAAGAAGAGAAACAAAAGGAGGTTAGTTCCATGGGGAAAGTAGATTTTGAACCGAATGTGGCTTTCATGAATAAGAAGATTGAAGGTCCTAAACCTAATTCTGGAAAGCAATATAGGAAGGAAAAATTGTTGAGCACTCACTATGGAATGATGAATCATACAGTGGATAAGTGTTACAAATTGCATAGCTATCCTTCAAGCTTTAAATCAAAAGGAAAATTTTCTTCAGCCAATCAAGTAGTGGTTCAACCCTTGATTACACCTTTTGATTCAAATTGTATGTCTTTCTCAAGATGAGTATTAGCAACTATTGGTATTAATTCGACTACAAGCAATTGAGTTTTCTCATCATCAAGCAGCCAATGTAATTTCTACCTCCTCTTCTTTGTCATCTGCTTCAGGTAAACCAACTTCTTCTTCCATATTTTCTGTTAAAAGTGAGAAATTACTTCATTTTGTAGCACTTGGATCATTGATAAAGGAGCTATTGACCATATAATTCATTCTACAATTTTTTTTACAATAATAACAAAAGTTTTGAATACTTTTGTTAAACTACCAAATGGAACAAGTGTTACAGTATCACATCTTGGTATTGTTCAATTATCAGAAAGCTTAATATTGAAGATGTTTTATGTGTGCCTAGCTTTATATATAATCCTCTTTCCGTATCAAAGCTTACGTCTGACCAGAATTATTGTTTCATTTTTATGCTTGAGATTTGTTTCATATAGGGCCTTATCCCATAAAAGATGATTGGGTGGGGTAGCAAGCTTGTTGGACTTTACATTCTACAACAGTCTTCAGTCAATGCAGCTGTTGAATCATTCATCCAGTGTAAATTCTATTCATAATTCTACTTACCATTTGTGGCATAGTAGATTAGGGCATCCATCTCCTTCTAGGTTACTAGTTCTTTCTAAATCAATTCCTAATATGTCTTTGAATATATGTGTACTTCATTCCATTTAATTCATTATGATATATAGGGTCCTTTTTCCATACCTACTCATGATGGTTTCAAGTATTTCCTTATAATTGTTGATGATCATTCTAGATTCACTTGGGTGTACTTAATGAAATCAAAATCTGAGGTTAAACACATTCTTCCAACTTTCTATACTCTGGTTCTTACACAATTTCAACAAAAAATAAAATATGTAAAAACAGATAATGGATTAGAATTTCAAATGAGAGAATTTTATAGTTTTAAAGGGATTTTGCATCAAACCTCTTGTGTTGAAACTCCTCAACAAAATTTAATTATTGAGAGGAAATATCAACATCATTTAAATGTAGCAAGATCTCTTAAATTCCAATCAAATGTTCCCTTAAATTTTTGGGGAGAATGTGTCCTAATAGCAGCCCATATTATCAACAATATTCCTTGTCAAATTCTAAAAAACAATTCACCACAACAACTTCTTTTTCGTAATTCTCCTTCCTACAGTCATTTCAAAGTCTTTGGATGTTTGTGTCATGCTTCTATATTAAGTCATAATAGATCCAAATCTTCTCATAGAGCTAGACAATGTAGTTTTGTTCGTTATCTTTCTGGAACAAAAGGTATAAACTGAATGATTTGCAATCTCATCCCTTTTTTGTTTTTAGAAATGTTGTGTTTCATGTAACCATATTTCCTTTTCAGGTTTTAATTTCCTCTCCACCAACTTCTTTACCATCTAAGTTGGTTTTTCCTAATCCTATCACAGATTCTATTCTAGAGTCAGTCTCTACAACCAGATCAGATTTAAATAATTCCCTTTCAGATTCTTCTAATAATTCTAAGCCCATTCCTCATTTGCAAGATATGACTCACTTTCCTCCTCTTAGAAAGTCAACTAGAAAGCATAAAATTTCGAGCTATTTGCAGCATTATCATTGCAATTTAGCATCTCCAGCAGCTTCTACTTCTGTCACACCATCTCCTATTTCAATTGATACAATTTCAGGTAATAAATACAACATTTCTGAATGTTTATCTTACAAACACTTGTCTTTTATTCATAAAGCCTTTAGCATATCCATTTCATCTCACCAAGAATCTGAATTTTATCATCAAGCCATGAATTATCCTCATTGGAAAGATGCAATGACCATTGAACTAAATGATTTACAATCCAACCATACCTGGATCCAAACTGATCTCCCACCAAATAGAACTTTTATTGGTTGCAAATGGGTTTATAAAACTAAGTTCAATGCTAATGATTCTATTGAGAGTCATAAGGCTAGATTAGTTGCTAAAGGATATACTCAAAGAGAATGCCTAGACTACTTAGAAACTTTTTCTCCTGTTGCAAAAATAGTGACAATGAGAGTTTTACTATCTCTGGCCGCAGTTTATGATTGGTCTTTGGTGCATTTAGATGTGAACAATGTTTTTTTATATGATGAATTGGATGAGACAGTTTACATAAAACCTCCACCTGGTTATCTAAGAAAGGGGGACACCAGAGTTTGCAAGTTGCAAAAATCCTTATATGGATTAAAACAAGCCTTTAGGCAGTGGAATTCTAAATTTACTGCAATCCTACTTGATTTAGGTTTTGTACAATCTAAATCAGATTATTCTTTGTTCGCTAAGAAAACAGATGCATGTTTTATTACACTTTTGGTGCATGTCGATGATATACTCTTAGCAAGCAGTGATTTTTTTGCTGTCCAGCAGACCAAAGAAGCTTTAAGTGCTCATTTCAAATTAAAGGATTTAGGTCCTGTTAAATATTTCTTGGAAATGGAAATTGCAAGACCCAAGAAAGGAATTTCTGTTTGTCAGAAGAAGTATGCTTTGGAATTGATTTCTAATGTTGGTTTGTTGGCTACCAAACCAGTAAATTTCCCTATGGATTCTCATTGTAAACTGTCTAAGTCAGATAGTCAATTACTTGAAGATGTAACTGTCTATTAGAGGCTTATAGGTAGCTTGCTATACCTTACTCATACTAGGCCAGACATTACTTATTTTGTGCACTATTTGAGGCAGTTTTTAGATTCACCAAGGGTGCCTTATATGCAAGCTGCATTCGGAGTGGTTAGATACATCAAGATGTCACTTGCTCAGCATTATTTCTGTCAGTTAGCTCTCCAATTCATTTGAAGGTTTTTGCCGATTCAGAGATAAAAAAAAGGTTTATTTCTGGGTTTTGTATATGTCTTGGAAATTCCTTAATTTCTTGGAAATCCAAGAAACAAACCACTATTTCCTGATCTTCTACAGAGGTAGAGTATAGATCCATGGCCTATATGATTTGTGCGCTGACTTGGTTAAGGTCTCTACTCAATGATTTTCGTCAAGCTCACTCTCAACCTTTTCTATATTTTGTGACAATCAAGCTACCCTACACATTACAGCCAATCCTGTCTTTCATGAGATAACTAAGCATATAGAGTTGGATTGTCACTTAATTAGAGAAAAAATCCAAGCTAGGCTCCTCAAGACATTGCATGTAACATCTTTACATTAGTTAGCAGACCTTTTCACCTAGCCTCTCAAATCTACTCTATTTCACTCTTTGCTATCCAAGATGAATGTTCACAATATCTACTATGCATCTTAAGGGGGACTATTGTAAATAATGTAAATTGTAAATTTCATTTTTGTATTTTAGTCCATTTAATAAGTTTGTCTATGTAATAAGAGGTACATTTACAATTGTATCTTAAACCACTTATATCGATTAGTTGATTTATTAGTCTTTAACCTTGGATTACTTTTTATCCCAACGTATAAATACTAAACCAACTCATGTACAATGACAGTTTTATCAAATACAATTCTCTCGACTTTACTTCAGAGCTCTGTTTTTGTTGAAGTTGTATCAATAAAAGAACCAAAGAACTTGAACCTATTCTTTTTTCTCAAAAAATTAAAAATAACAACTATTATTCAGGGGAATATGTGTACTCGGGACATTCATCAACAAGCACAGAAAAATGAATGTCAAAATCAATCCGTGAACTAAAATAACAACATCTTCACCAAATATCCCCAAAAAATATCACATTCGTCACTTTTCACTACCTAAACTTAAACCATTCCTTTCCCTAGAATTTTTAAAGATCAATAATAAAAGAAATCATATATAAAGGAAGAAAGGAAAAAAAACTTTCCTTTTAGACCGCTTTCGGGTCGGCCCCGTGCTGCCAAACATAGGCGGGTTTGTCCCAGTTGGTAGTGGTGAGCAAACCCTCCCTCCACAAGCAAGGCGAACTCTGAGTGGTGATCCGGCCACCCCAAGATCGCGTCTTCCACCAAAAGATAGAGCCTGTGCAGCAAGAACATCACCTCTCACACCGCGTAGCCGTGCCCAGCCCATTCAGAACAGGTGCCGGGGACCCTGTAGCTCCTCACGTCCCAGACCTTGATCGTCTTGTCCATGGCGGCTTCGAACACGGAAACTCATTGTACTTGCTCCAATCGCAGGAGGGGACATCGACCTTGTGGGCGGGGGCGATCGTAATGGACTTGAGCTAGGCATGCGCACGTCGCGGGAGGAGGACCGAGGAATCATTTGATATTCTTGCTTATCCGCTTGGAAGGTGTGCGCGACTGGAAAAAGTGGACTAATACGGATGATTCTGATCAAACTCAAGAGGAAACAGAGGTGGAACCACCTATAAACGCCCCCAAATCTCTTTAAAAAATTTATATAATATGTAAATATATATAATTTATATGTATATAATTAAAATTTCTTTCTAATTTATTAAAAAAAATAATTATCCCTCAATTCTCAAGTCTCTAAAGTTTTTTTTGAAATTTTCATCCCAAATCCTAATATTCACTTAATCTCATTATATCTTTTCACTTCATCTGATAGTTGACATTCAAATTGTCCCACTACTCTAATTTTATATGTTGACATATCTAGATTTTCAATATATATTTATATTATTGGAGCTATAAAGAGAATTAGTAATTTCATAAAAGTAAAAAGTTTATTATTTGATTGTTGAGTTAATTTGTCTAATATTAACTTTTTATGTTTCTACTACTACTATTGAGTGAACATTTTCTATTATAAAACTTATAAAAACTAAATTATGTACTCGAATGGAATATGAGTTTATTTCAAATCATTTGCTAGTTTATATTGAGAAAAATATTATCAAGAATTTCAGAGATGATAATAGAATAATTATATTTCATGAAAAATCCTCGTTGAGCTTAATTTAAAAGAAAAATCCTAAGTTGATATTTCATTATTTTTTTTTTATAAGGCCTCTAACAAACTACAAAAAACCCAAAGAAAATCACCTTATAAGAATAATTTATAGATATATTTTTTGTATACAATTTTATGGTATATGATTATTATTTCTATATATAGTCATGTAGAAAAAATACATATTACTTATACTCACACATACCATACACTTTATCAATCATCCCTAAATACCAAATCCTGATTCCACCCCTGGGAAAATGCCACTCTCAAAAAACAAGCTACCAATTTCTCTTTTTTTTTTTTTGAATTTGAAATTTTGTTAGATACAATATTTTTTCATATTTTATTCTTTGTTAGGTACAATATTTATTTCAAATTTTATTGATATAATTTATTGAAATAATTATTTTTTTATTACAAATTTGGTATAGCTAATTACATTAGTAGGATGTGGAAAAAGTACTTAAAATAATTGTATATAGAATTTTTATTTTTTAATAAATATAACAAAAAAAATTAAAAAGAAATGTTTAAAAGAAACAAAAGAGAAAAAAATGACATGTTCAATTAAAAAAATATATTTTGTAATTTTAGCATTGGCCAAACACAAAATGGTCATTTTTTCTATCAAATAGGATGATTATGTGAATAATAATAAAATGATTTGTAAATAATAACGAAATAATTTGAATTAATATATTTTCTTGAATTTTATATGATAAGAGAAAAAATTGAGTAAAAATATAATAAAATTAAAATATTGTTAATAATTTTTTAATGTATTTTTCTTTCCAATTTTTTTTTTTCAAAATGCATTATTTTTATTTTTGTTTAAAATTTTTCAAAAATTATAATTTCAATAATAAGAAGATTTGAAATTTAAAAATATTCTATATTTAAATAATATTTGAAAAAAAGATTATAACAAATATTGAAATCGTCTCATCGAGATGCCCACTCTCTCTCTCTAGAAAGTAGAGGCCTCCACGCCTTTTTGCTATTTTTGTTTTGTTTTTCTTAGTTTTTACTATCTTTTAGACAAAATCTCAACTTCTTTCTTAAAACAAGAGGTAATAATGCAACTTTTTTCTATCCTATTTTGGAGTCTTAGATCACCAATTACAGATGGAAATGGAAAAGCTCATATCACATATTGAAGCCCTTTCTTAATAGGATCTATACCTTGAACCCGAACTTGAGTGAGCAAAACAAAAATCAAATATGATCTGGTGGGTCAACTTGTTGTCAATAGGAGTTTAAACAAGCAAACAGTACAAACTAGCATTAGAGCAGTTTGGAATTTCACCAAGTATTTCCGTATTGAAGATTTGGAAAATAACAAGCTCCTCTTTGCTTTCCAAACCTTCCATGACACATAGAATCTTAAACCAAGCTCCATAGAATTTTTGAGGTGTTCTGAAACCTTAGATGACGAGATTAACAATCAAAGAAATTTGTCCAGTATGCCATATTCAATATACAAATACATGGTTTCACATTGGACTACATGACATTGAGGAATGCAACCAATATAAAAAATGCTTTAGGCAAATTAATCCTAGTAGAAGAAGATCCAATCTTTGGAGTAACATGTTGTCAATACCTCCGAATCAAGGTCGAATTAGATGTCAATCAACCCCTAAAACAAGGATTTATGATGCTTAGGAGTGAAACAACAAAATCCTGGATAGCACTCAAATATAAAAAACTTGCCGACTTCTGCTATGTTGTGGCAAACTAGGCCACACACAAGTCTTCTGTCTTCATGCAACTCAACCTAATGGTCATCAAGACTACAGTCCGTGGCTTCGTTCCGAATATAACAACTCGAACCTTTTGAGGACACTTTTCAAACACATGCCAAGAAAGGTCATAAGGGGTACAAAGAAAGATCAAGAACAACATGAAAACAAAGGAAAAGAGTTGCAAATCTACGATGAGGCCCTTTCGTGCGAACCAGTAACACAAGAAAAACTCAAGCAGAGACACAATTGGAGTTGCACCAATTCTTCCCAGGATCGGCTTCATCCCAGATGAAAATTACAAACCAGAACATTGTAGCCCCAACCCAAGCTTCAGAATCACTACTCAGCTATAGTGCTAAGGGCTCATTACTCCAATCTTTGCCTGAATTTAATATATTCATTGTTCTGCTATATATCATTAAAGGAGATGGGTAGAAATCAAGGGAGCAAATCCACTTACCCTAGACCAGAACTCGAGAAAACAACCCCTAAGGATTCGTTAGCCATAACTCCAACAAGACCAAGTTACATCTCGCACAAGCATGCAACATCAACCCAGTACACTACATGGAAAGTGAGTTGGAAGAATCTTTAATTTGCAACGAGGGGTCTTAAAGGGCACTCAGGGATGTTTGGCCAATCTCGTCCCAAGCAACTCCTTCGACCCATCAAGGTGAAAACCCAATTCATTTCAATTCTCTTAATATTAACAAGGCTTTCAATATGGATCAATGGCAACCCAGGCCTCAATCACCTTAACCTTCAATCTCTAATTACAAGGGGCCCACTCTCTCGAGTTTTCAGAGCCATTTGGCCTCATCTTACCTGATCTCCACCCTTATGCCCAAACTCCATCGCTAACAAGCCCAAGCTTCAAAATTGGGAACCTCACCCCTATAGTCTTTTTTAAGTGAGATATCCCCTGAGTTTTGAAAGAAAATAACGGTCTTTCAACCTAAAGGCCCAAGTCTTTTTAAACCCTCCTCATTTCAATACCCGCCTTCTACCAAGGTTTTCAAAGTGACCAAACTCTCAACTCCTTAAAGGAAAACCAATAAGGGAATTCTTACAAATCACCAAATCGAATCTTATGCAAATGCCATGCAACCATCCCAAACATCCATGCAATTGTCCTCCTTTGTTCATGACCTGAAGAATTCAACCTTTGAGCCGGTGTCCTTAGTGAACACTCAAGCTATTTCCCCTGTCACCCCACACGTTACTAAAACAACAAAGGCTAAGCATTATGTCCCAAAAGCTTCGAAGACATCATACATTCATCTATCAGAATCTCCCTTAGAAAATGTTGAGGCATTGATCCAATCAAAGCAAGTTCTCCTCGCTTATATAAAAACTGAATCTTTGCACTCTAAGAGGCCACTTCAAGAGTTGACTGATGATTCCCCTCAACCTCTGAAAAAATAGCAATGGATAAAAGTGAAAATAAAAAAGGAACCAATTGAAAAAGTTAAGAATCACCAGTCTCCAAAGGACCAAGAGATGGATGACTCCACACCGACACATACTCTCATGGCACAACAGCCCACTTCATCGGGCAAGATCAAGAACAAAGGCAAAAATCGTTTTAATCCATATAGTAGGTCTAACTTCTCAACCCCAAAGACATCCAAAAAAGCTAAGAAGGACAGCTCAAAGGTGCCTCCCAATTTCGAATGAGGATAATGGCATGAAATTGTCATGGTTTAGCTCAACCAAAGGCAATCAGAAACCTAAGAGCAAATATTAGAACATATAATCTGGATATTATATTTCTATCAAAAATTATGGTGACAAATGATGGCACCATTAGTATTGTACATAGTTTAGACTTCCATCATTTTTTATACTTTCCAAATCATTGTAAAAAATTAGGCCTAATTTTGTTATGAAGATTGGGTATAGATATCGAGCCGATCAATGTGAATATGAATTCTATTTCTATTTTAGTTTACTCGGATCTTTCTCATTACCCTTGGCTATGCACTTTTGTATACGCTCCTGCTCAATGGAATCAAAAAGCAAATTTCCAGTACCACTTAGACTCCATACAACAAGCTTTCAAAGGTCCTTGAATTTGTATAGGAGACTTTAATGATATCTTGCATCATATCAAAAAATTGGAGGGGTGATCAATACATGCCAATAGACACAATGGTCTCAAAGCTTTCATGAAATGGCAAAGATTTATTGACATAGGTAACATGGGTCCACAATTCACTTGGTCTAACAGGAGACACAAGCTAGCACTAATCAAGGGGAGGTTAGATAGGACTATTGCAAACCAAGAATGGAGGCAACTCTTTCCAGATGCCAATTTACAACACCTAACCTCATCAGCATCGGATCACCATCCATTATTGCTTAACATGATAAACAGGAACAGAAAGCAGCTTCTTTCAAGTTTGAAGTTTTTTGGACAAACGATTCTATTGGCCATTATATAGTTTGAGAAGCATGGAGTAACTATTTTTAGGGCAACCCAACATACATATTGTGCAAAAAAAAATAAAGCAACTAAAGATGCATTCAAACTCTGGAACAAAGACTCACTTTCGAAGAATTCAAGATAATATACAAAGACTGGAGAATGAATCACTTCATATCCAAAGCGCCTTGATGGACCAATATGATCAAGAAAGAGAAGAAAAGATCCAACATGACTTGCACAAACAAAAGGAGCACAGAGAAACTTTCTGGAAACAGAAATCGTGGATCTCATGGCTTACATCAATCGATCTCAACACCAAATTTTTCCATTTACCCACTACAATCAGAAGAAGAAGGAATTCAATTGGGACTTTCAAATTGAGCCCAGGTAACTAGTCCACTGATCCTGCTTTAATTGAGAGTACTTTCATCAATCATTTCCATTCCATATATTCTACTTCAAGGCCAAGTTTCCCAGATCATTTAGACAAGCTCTTTGAGAATCAAATCACTATTCACGAAAATGAAATGTTCCAACCATATCCAGGGGAGAATGAAATATATGAAGTACTAAGGCAAATCCCGAACCATAAAGCATCAGGCCCCGATGGAATGATGGTACTCTGTTATAGAAACTATTGGCAAATCATAAAAAGAGAGGTGATTGGGGCAGTTCAAAACTTTTTTAGAAGTAGGCACTTGTTGAAGCAACTAAACCACACTAACATAGCCTTAATCCCCAAAACCCACAGCCTAAATACCCCAAGTCGCTATTGTTCCATCATCCTCATGAATGTTGTTTAGAAAATCATAACCAAGATTATGGCCAACCATCTTAGAGTTACTCTTGACAATATTATTTCTCCATTTCAAACAACCTTTGTTCTTGGTAAAAATATCAAAGAAAACTCAATAATAGCTCATGAGTTTTTTCATCATCTTAAGAAAAAAGTTTGGAAAAAAGGATTGATGTCCATAGAATTGGATATGAGAAGGCTTTTGACTTCATGGAATGAGATTTTTTATTTTAGGTTATGAAGCAATTGGGATATATTGAAAAGTGGATAAAGCTTATCATAGAGTGCATTACTACGGCCACTTTCTCAGTGCTTATTAATGGTTCATCAAGGAGTTTTTTCTCTACTCAAAGAAGCCTATGACAGAGAGACCCAAAATTAGCAGAAGCACTTGGAATTATTGAAGGGATCAAGATTAGCAAAAATAGTCTTGCAATGACTTATCTTCTTTTTGCCGATGATACAATTATTTTTGCAAAATCCACAAAAAATAATGCCCAAGTAATATCAAAAAGTTTAGCAAAACACCAACAATGATTGGGACAAAAAGTCAGCATAAGTAAATCTTCAATTTTTATTACAGCTAACACGAATGTAGTGACCAAGTTAGCAATCTCTCAATAGCTTCCCTATAAAGTGTCTTTAGTAAAAATGAAATATTTGGGACTCCCCACTTCATTTAGTAGGAACAAAAAAAGAAAATTATCAAGAAGTGCTAAGCAAAATGGAGAAGAAATTATAAGGTTGGAAGCAAAAATTACTTACACGAGTAGGAAGGAAAACTCTACTCAAAACAGTAGCAAGTGTGATCCCCACATACTACATGTCATCTTTCAAAGTTCCAAAATAAGCACAATAACTGACTTTAAAGTCTTGAAAGTCAATTTGTCAACCTAAAACTCAAGGAGGCTTGGGACTTAGAAGAATGAACAATTTGAATTCGGCCCTTTTAGCAAAAACAGGTTGGGAACTAAGTGGGGGAATAGGCAAATTGTGGAGAACATTACTAAAGGACAAATACCTCAAAACTTTGGAACATGTTCAACCTAGACAATCTGACTCAATATTTTGAAAAGGACTACTAGTCATAAGGGAAATCTTCAAATGAGGAAGATGCATTCAGATTTAAAATGGAAACTCAACTAATTTCTAGGCCAATCCATGGTTACGAACAATGCACAATTTCAAGCCTAGACCCCTCCAAGATATGAATGGGATTCATCCCCTTTTAATAGTTGCAGATATTATTGCTGAAAATCCTAGGAGATGGGATATTAAAAAACTATAGACATTGATAGATGGTGAGAGCATAAATGACATAAAAAAAGATGTCATTGTCTTCTTTCCCTTAAAGGTAAGACAAAGCCACATGGACATTGAATTCAAATGGGAAGTTTTCAGTGAAATCGATGTACCCCAAGCATTACTAGAACCAGAGACAACATCTCAACCTCCATTCCAAAATCTTTTTAAGCCATTATGGAATCTTAAGGTACATGACAGACATACGTTATTGCTATGGAATCTTCTACCCACAAAACCTAGAATCAATGATGTTTTAAAAAATGAAGAGGAATGAGCATGGTCCCTTTGCAATCAAGTACCTTAAATGGCAATGCATTTGTTCATACAATGACCAATTGTTCAGATTCTCTGGTTACAAAGCTCATGGCCATTGAACCTAAGAAATTTGCCCATTCCGCCATTACCATATTGGATAGAAATGATTATATTCTCAAGAAAAAATTTGGGATTGACTGCAAGTGATACACACAACTTTCAAATTTTCGTAGTTATTATTATGGATTATTTATGGAAGACCAGGAATGATATAGTCCATAACCAGCTGCAATTTTCAATTAGAATGCAAAAATACAATTGAAGAGAACCTACCAAAGCTACAAAGATACTTGGAGCACAAAGTGGACTTACTCTGACATCTAGAAAGCGTCTCCTCTCAATAACAAAAGCTACTCATTTGATGCTAATGTAAGGCAAAACTTCTCAATGGCTTCGACGGTGTGTAGGGATCATGCAGGGAAGACTCTAAAGATTCATACTGAAAAGATCAGCACAACCTCCCCCCTAATCGCCAAAGCATTAATAGCCTTGTTAGCAGTGAAAATGGCATCCCAAAAAAAAAGAAAAGCAATCAATCTTTGAAGGTGATTTTCAGATGGTGTTAAATGCTATTCAAAACAAGGAGTCCTTTTGGCAGATTTTACATATTATTGATGATATTCAACTTCTCCTCTCCACCCTTGATGGTTGGAAACTTGAGAAATTCTACTGATCAGCAAATCGGTGTGCACACTTAATCGAGTAATGGATAGCTACCAATCTTGTCTTTGGTAGCATACCCACTCACTCCCTAATTTGTAATACTTTACTATTTATTATAAAATCAGAAAGCTTAAATAGAGAAAAAAAAAGTCTCATCCAGATTCCCAAAGGTCTCAAACATTTATTGCTCATGTGGCTTTATTATTTCTAATTAGAGAAATGATAAATCTTTCTAAAATTTCTTTTGATATAAAAAAATACTTCATAATTAAAGAAATATTTTTTTAATAATGTTGTAATTTTTTTCCCTTTTTAAAAAATATTTTAAAATATTATAAAAATGAAAGAAAAAAAAATAAAATTGTGAAAAAAAAATGCATTATGTCGGGAGATGACTTTCAAGTGATGTAGCAGCACGATAAAGGCATGGTATGGATCTTGCAAGTTTTTTATTCCATCTCATCTTATCTCGATATCTAAATACTACAAACACAAACATCTTTCAATTTTAAATTAAGGAATAATACTCTTATTACCTACCCCATTCTACTTGTTTACTACCCAATGTATTTGAAATTTTTATTTTTTTTTATTATTCTTGAAGTATTTTTTTAATGTCCTTACTTGTTAAGACTTTTTTTAAAAATATACAACCTCACAAATAGTCACTTTCATAAAAAGGTTATAGAAGTGTGGTAAGACTATCAGTATTCTTTTAAATTTTTAATTTTTTTTATTTAATCATTAAAATTTTTAAAATTTTTATACAAAAAATAATTTCAACTTTTTCAAATTATGAAATGAAAATTATATTCTAATAATATTTGAACTCTATAGTACTTTTATTTAACTTTTTTTCTCTCATTTTCTAAAACTCCATAAAGCATCTCCACTAAAACATTTTATTAATATTTATAAACCATTTTACTACCATTTATATAATATCTAATCTCATCTTATATCACTATCCAAATACGATTTCAAAATAATTTCCCCTACATAAAAAAGTATGGGAATAATTAATCTTGAAATAAGGGATTATTTCAAGAAAACATATTAAAACATATTTTCTGCTATTTTTTACCTTTTTGAATGTTTGAGTAGAAAATTAGAATCCCAATTCGTCATTTCTCAGCTACTTGCCAATAAACTCTAAACATATAAAAATAATATTCTCCATTGTTTTAATAGTAATCTTTTTTTATCATATTCTTGTACGAGATTAAAATTTAAATGATTCACCTTTGTAGTTTGTAATCACACACTACAAATTTTAATTACAAATTTTAATTTCTGTTATGTGATTTGTTTTAGAATAATAAAAAAAAAAAAACACAATCTCTTAGACCTTTGATTTATGGAGTAGTTTGTTTTCTAATCCGGCATAGAACGGGTATAAAGTTTGTTTTTCAATTTTGTTTTAGATAAAGTTGTGCTAACTCTCAGATAGTGATTTGTATAAATTTGCAATAAGGTCTAGACTATGTAGTCACTTTTGTTTATTGGAGAACTATTAATACTTTAGTAAACTAAAGTAAACTTATCACGTATGATTCGGTTGCAGTTGTAATATTCATTTTTAATAAATGTAGGATGTTTTTTTATCAAAAAATCATTTAAATGATTGAATAATATATATGAAATAATAAATAATTTAATATCGAATTAAGATTTGATATAAGAATTTGAAAACATGAACTATACTTTAGTAATTTTACGCACATAACTATACATAAAATGGTGGGGATATCTAATATGACAATATATATAATATTTGTACATAAAATTGTACATCCATAAGACATTACTCTAAAAAAATGATTTGAATGGCACTTTTTCACGACCTTTTAGATAGTCTAAAAACGTGAAAGAAACAAGTGTCGTTCAAACTGATATGCTATTTGCATGGGAAAAATAAAAATAAAAAGATGGTAGTCTTTTCTCCAACTGTTGAATGGGCCATGGACTACATTCACTAAACTACTTACGGGGCCCAGAGTGGAACAAAATATCGGAAACTATATGCAGGCCTTTAAAACGGGCCACCCAAGTTTGTAAGCCACCTAGGTCCGAGATCTATAATCCTTATTACGGGCTTGAGATATTATCCGGCCCTAAGAGAAGAATTTGGACATGAGCATTTGAGCTCAAATGGCGTTCCTTGTTTAAATGAGTATCCAAAGCAATTTCATTAATAATATAACCATATTCGTAAGAAAAAATAACGTTCTTCATTTTATGCATTAGTTTATGTGCTGTATTTTAAATAACTTTTATTTAATGAATTGACTTTAAAAGTTAATTAAATTACGCGACCTCAACTATAATGACCAAAATTGATAAATGCGAGATGAAGAGTAGGAACATTCCCCAATCCTTAATTGCAATAGAAAATAAATCCAAACAAAACGGTCTTGTTCATATGCCAATGACATGTCGGTCTAGTGGCACCAACATGGTCGACCGTCTAGGGTTAACATGATATCACTAGCGTGAATGATTGAATAATAATGATTCCTTCAATCGACCTTAGTCAATTTGCGGTCTAGAATGTGTTCAATAATTAATCGCGAATTTTATGTTTAAAATTTTATGGTAATGCAAAGTGTCACTTGAATTGTACAAACTGCTTATTTGTAACTAGTTATATTCAGTCAAATAATTATTTTAGCTAAAATAAATCTGCTTTTATCGCAGATAATTATTTTTGTCGTAAATAATTAGTCACAAAATACTCATTTTTCTTATAGTATATTTCTTGATAATGAAGTTAATGAGGTCAAGACACTCTATCCTCAAACATCCCACGTGAATAAGCAAAGCAAGATAATTAATTGCTAATTTATAACGAAAAATGACTTAACCATGTTTTGTCATGTCAATAATTAACTGGTCGCATTAGGAAGATATTTTCCAAAGTTTGTAATTGTAGCAACCCTCATCTCAATTAGGACAGCAGAGATGTGCTACAAGTCATTGAAGATCAGCAACTCAATCCCATAAGCTAAAACTTATACGGATGGAGAGAGCGATGTAAAGTTGCAATGACAAGCGGCTTTCTTCAGGGGCTGCCTGTGGGGTACCAAACATATTTCCCTAACTTTAGAATGTGGTTAAAATTTGGGTGGACAGAGTTGGAACCTTCCCAAACAGCCTCATTAAATATGTCTGGATTTTTGTGGACTCCATTATTATGCCCACGCATTCATTTAAAATCCAATCAGAAAAAACTTGGGGATAATAAGCCCTTCTTCTATCTGCAAGTGGATGACAAATCATTTTTGTGACAACTTTGGAAAGAGACTAGACTTTTCCACTTAAAATAATAATAAATTGCAAATTGCCTTTCCTGAAACATGATCATATGGCTAATTAATGACAATCTTACCTTCTTTTGATTGGATAAATATTGAATCTCAAAGTACTTTGTTGCTCAAGTTGAGATCCATATGTAGTCATATGTGGTAATAAGTAGCACTTTGAATACAAAAGTATTATTATAAAAAAAAAAAGTTATTTAATTATGACTAATTATTTTTAAATAAATAATTATTTTCAGTTAAAATGAATAGATATATATATATATTTTTTCGTTATAAATAATTATTTTCATCGTAAATAACTAGTCACAAATGTTTATTTTTCATGTAGCGTGTTTTCTATCCTTGCAGAGCGAAATTGGGATTTAGATCTTATTAGGTCACAAGATTTAATCTTTTTTAGGATAGTTTTTTTTTTACAATCATGTTCCAAAAGAAGGATATTCTTATTCAAATATCCAATGTAAATATAATTGCTAAAATAGCTGTGAAAATTATTATGTATCTGTTATTATTCTTTGTTCTATTTCAAAGTAGATGTCGTGGATCTTATGAGAATTTGGGAGCCAGCTAAGTATACTTGGAATGCTATAAGGTAGCTTTGAATATAAAAGTATTATTACAAGAAAATTGTTTATTTGTAACTAGTTATTTTTAACTAAATAATTATTTTCAACTAAAATAAGTATATTTGTATCAATAAAAATTATTTTTATTGTAAATAATTAGTCATAAATACTCATGTAACGCGTTTTCTATCTTTGCAGAACAAAATTGGGACTTAGACTTTGTTAGGTCACAAGATTTAATCTTCTTTAGAATAGTTTTTTTTTTTTTATAATTATATTGCAAATGAAGGACATTCTTATTAAAGTGTTCGATGTAAAAATAATTGCAAAAAGAGTCGTGAAAATTATTATGTATCTGTTATTATTGTTTGGTTCTATTTCAAAGTAGATGTCGTGGATCTTCTGAGAATTTGGGAGCCAGCTAAGTGTACTTGGAATGCTACAAGGTAGAGTAAAGGTTGATACAATGTGTTTGGTACATCCCATTCTAATTGAGGACTTTGAGACCAGTTACTTTACAATTGCTTTGAAATGCTCGAAAGCGGCAACTTGGGATAAAAAGCTTCTATGAATTGCCAAAGCTTTAAATCGAAAAATTATTTTCATAATTCATCTGAATTTATTTAATCTTATTTAATCTAATCATTACATTTTTTTTAAAAAAAATTATATAAAAATAATATTAAAAATATATATTTAAATAATATTTTATTCAACTTTTATCTCATCTTATCTAAAAAAACGTAAAGACATTAAGCTTCTCTTTACCCTTTTTGAAGTAGTTTGCAAGAGAAAGAATCAAGAGCACTCCCAATAGAGTAGTTAAACACAACTTTATTATAAAATTTAGCTCAAAAATACAAAAAAAGGCAAAAAACCTGCTCTAATGAACTCTTTCAAATATTATTTTATTAATTTAAGTTCCGATAGTAGAGGAATAAACCACATGAGCCATGGCTCTGTCCATTTTTGACCCATCTCTAGCCACCAAAAGGTACATTGCCGGCATCACCAGCATCGGACGATGCCGACCACCAAACCCTCCCATCTCCAACCAACCTCCGATAATCTCCCATGCGCAGATCGAAGTTCGAAATGGGTTTCGGACTATTTGAAACTCGTTTGACCCACCTCCGGCCACCATTGTCTATACTGCTGGTGTCAACAGAATCGCCTCAAGCCGGCGACTAAATCCTGAAAATTACATATTCGGCAAGCCGACCACGCGCCGATGGACCTCCTCAGCAACTGTTTTTGAACAAACCAGCTTTATTTTTAAATTTGTAAAATAAATCTATTATAATAAAATATGATTATTTTAAAAAATATAGAAAAAAATAGAAATGTTGATGGATGGTAAAATGTAAAAGTGAATAACTAAAATAAAAAATAAATAAATTTTTGATTTTTTAAAATAGATATAAATTAATTACTCTATTGAAAATGCTCTAAGGGTGTGTGAAAGGTTTATTCTGATAGAAGTTCCATTCCTAAAGAGGTCAAAGGCATGTGACCTTAGAGAAGGCTGGGTTTCCATTCTGGAGATGTAAATGAGGACATGATTTTGTATGGTACAATCCCTTTTGTACAGTGACATTTGTAATAAAAAGGCAAGGGGTTGGTTATATTGCAAGCAATTATGGCAGATGTCAGAGGCCTATAAACACATTGTTGCTGATGTCATAAAGGAAGATAGCTTAATTTTTTAAGAATGCAAAGGACGATCTGGTTGAAGAGAATAACATGCTTGAGCTGGTTAAATGGTTGTAAACCCTGTTTTATTTATGCTGAAATTGGGGATAGGTTGTAGTTTGAAGTTGTTTGCTTTGCTATTTCTTGGTTATTGTCAAAGTTTACATTAACAATTTACCAGAGATGATTCGAATGTTTCTGATTTTAACCACTAAACAGCCGTTATTCAAGCTAAGATAAGATTATTCAGAGAGAACTTAGTATTGATAGCATATGTTAAGGTGCATCATTAGAGCTGAAAAACCAACAATTTTCTGCTTAAGGTTTACATCGGAGGGCCATAGATTTATTGACTTCAAGGCAAGCTAATGTAACAGATGGGTTTCAGGATAGAAAGCAGTTCTCATATCAGAACCCTTGTATGGGCCCTCCCCTCCATTTCTGCTCACATGTTACCCACTACCATCTATCTACATCTGAACCTATTTAATTGGTGGGCCACATTATGGATAAGACATAACTAAAAATAAATAGGCAATCGAAGTACTTGAAAACAGTGTTAACTACCTTGTTTTCTTGTGGAAAAATCTTTATGGTAGCTGACAAGTAAAATAGTCCAAAGGTCAATATGAAATTATAGACGTCAAATCAAATCATATGAACACTTATCTTGAAAGATTAGCATAAAGAATTTTTCTTAGTGTCATTACCTTACTTTTGAATTCCAAGGTTTACTTCCAAAAATCACCTAACTTCTGCAAGTGAAAAAGAAAAGAAAACAAACAACCACCCCATTCAAAGTTTTTAGCCTTGTTTTTTTGGGGTCAAATCAAGTGTTAGTGCTTTTATTTGGTGATGTATCTAGTTACCAGGCAGTATTTACTTGGTTGCATATATGGGAAAAAAACAGTAAGGACTTGGCTTTTGCAAGTTAGGGAACTGGGAGAATCTCTCTCGATCTCTAAATTGGGATACTAATTAACTCAACTAAATAGAAAAAAAATTGACAAGTGTGCTCTAAAAATTTAAGGTCTTTTCCGATATAGAAGTGAGATAAAATTATCTTATCTTAACTCATTTTAATTAATAAAAATATCATTATTATTCATAATTTATTTCAATTTATTTCATTCAATCTGAATACTATCCAAACCAATCGTTAATATTTCTCTCGTAAATTGGCTAATAGAGGCAGCTCCACTGGAGTCAAAGCACCTCATGTAAATAAATAAAATCAGAAAGAGATAAAAGTAAAAGAAGTCTTTCAGACCTCACTTTCCAAAGAAAGCTACAACCCACATGATCTTGCTTGGGGACATTGAAAAATCACAAACCCTTCTCAAAAGAAGATTTTCTCCATGCCCCCATTTCCCACCCTCCCTTCTCCCGATTCAATCCAAACAAACCCATCTCTCTCTCGTTGACCCTACCCTATAGTAGCCACCACACCAACTATTAGCAGCTCTTTCATTAATCAAGTTTGGCCAGATGTTGCATTCTAATTGAAACACGCAGGCCAGGGTCACCCCTGGCAAAAGGCTCTTGTTTTAGCTTACTTGGCCGTCCCAATCATACACCCACATGTGTCATCCATGAGTCCCCCCAACCTTTCAAACCCAACCCCAAATTATTGAACTTGGTGAAGGGAGAATAGAGGAAGGGGGCCTAAATGATGAATCCAAAAGGCAAAGCTGAGTGAGATGAGATGCAATTATTCATGCCATAGATTTCATTCTAAGCAAGTCCGAAAAAAAATTCTCCCCCACAAAAGCAGAAAAAGAGAAGGCCGGAGAGAAAGAAAGCATAATATAAACATCATTTGCTTAAAAAAAATTTTAGGTGGCTGATTCCCACTCTCATTGGGATAGGCATAAAGGAAAAGACCCTTCTCTCTCTCTCTCTTTAGTGTCTCCTTTTATCCTTCTTCCTCTTCTCCTCCTTTCTCTCTCCATGAGAGAGAGATAGAAAAGAGGATCCATGAAAAACACCATAAGATGCTGCATCTCTTGCATTCTACCATGTGGAGTTCTCGACGTAATTCGCATAGTTCACACCAATGGCCGCGTTGAAGAGATCAGCGGGACAATCCGAGCCAGCGAGATCATGAAGGCTTACCCTAAGCACGTCCTCAAGAAACCCTCTTCTTCCTCAGACGATGCCTGCGTCCCAAAGATTGTGATAGTCCCTCCCGACGCCGAGCTTCAACGTGGAAAAATATACTTCCTCATGCCTGTGCCTTCAAACCCAGAAAAAACTCGATCAAGATCGTCAACGAGAAAGAAAAAAAAAGAGCTGCCTGATCATAGCAACGCCAACAACGCTATGGCCATGACGAACCTATTGATATCAGATCAGTACTTGACTGAAATACTGTCGGAGAAGATTTCCACGCAAAGAGATCGCAGGCGAGGTCGTGTTGGCGTGTGGAGGCCTCACTTAGAGAGCATTTGTGAGTCACCAAGTGATGTCTAATGGCGGATTTTGGTTCTTCTTGTTATTCATATTTTAAGGTTCATCCATTAGAGTTCATAATTCCCATAATTTGTTTATTTCACTTCTTTTTTATCGTTCTTGATCTTCTGCTGCGCGCTGCTGCTTCAACCTGCTTTTGCACTTTTGTTATGGCTGTATATATAGGCATATAAAAAGAAAAATAATGCAATATTCTATCAGAGTTTGGAAATTGTGGTTAGTACTACGATAAGGCCATGATTAGGTCATCGTTACCGGAATTCGATCGGATTGTGATGTTATAAAAAAGAGATCATCAGAGGGAAGTCCAAAGCATTGTGGGGTTTGTGTTTTGATATTGAAAGTGAGTTATCGAAGGTAAAAACACTGTTTTTGAGAGAGACCCATTTTTACTGTTCACTATGTACATTTATTAATTATCGCATATATCAGCATATATATATATGTATGTATGTATGAATATTCAACGAGCAGATTAATGCATATGGTAGTTTATTTGCAATAATATTAATGTTGTGTCTACGGACATGGCTTGGTTACATTCAATTCAATAAGCAGATTAAAGTGGTAGTTTGCAAGTACTGATCATCCTGGTTGTATCTCGGCAAATTAATGATGCAATGCTGTGATCATCAACTCCAATATGATTAATGGAAGAATATATATATATATAGCTCTTTCTAGTAGTACTAATAGAAAGTAATTAATATAGGTTTGTTCATCTAAATTTTAAATTTGAGAATTCGAATTTAAAAAATAAATAAGTTTTTTAAACTTTAAATGAAAGTATTAAAATTATTAAAAAATAAAGTAAAGATCGTCACCCAATGTATAGGCCTAAATTAACATACTTGCAATGGGTAAGAGAGAGAGAGAGTTGAGGCAAATCAGTAATTTTTATCAATTTATTGGTTTCTGTGAAACTAAATTCAGCCGGTTTTCATCCCTAAATCCTGGCATTCCTATTAGAAAAATACCCCATATCACAGAGATGATTAGATGAGAAGGAGGGCAGGAATATTGAGCATGCATCAATCGCTGTGTTCTCTCTCTGAAATCAAGACAGATATATATCATACGATCTGATTACCAAAACATATCAAAGAGATCAGATGAATCGACTGCATATAGATTTTAATACAGTGCAACCCATGAAGTGTGTTCTCAATAATATTAATAATAAAATAATAATTATTTATTAGAATAAACAAAGTAACAGCTTTCGGGTGGGATGAAATGAGAGTCCCCACATTGGCTTTTTCCACCACAGAATAATGCAACTCTAGGCTTGCACTAACAAGTGGGCATGTCTTTATATAAGCATTTTGTTCTCTCAGAGATGATTAGATGGTGCCAATTTCATCCTGTAAAGGTAATCACAGTAGAGTTTGACTACCTGCAATTGCAATATTGGCTGGCTGGCAGGTGGTTGAGCCTTGAGCAAGCTGCCCATACGCATTGATACATAAATACATACATTTTGCCGAGCAGTTATCGATCTCTCGGCCAGTCCCACCATCTGGCCCAACAAAAAGGTGTTACTCATCAGCTTCAGATATCATTGCAAAGTGATGAATTAAAATAAATAAAAATGATCTATGGCATGTCAGACGTACCTCTAGCTGGGGGTCACTTCAAATACAGATATTCCAGCAGACTGAAGAACCCTGCAGCTTCTCTCTTCTCTCTCTCCAATAATATACATGTACACAAATTTTTCAAAAGCAATTAAAAAGGGGCGTTTTCGAGAAGAGCCGTGATACACGTATGACGTTTTTATATTTATTTTATAATTTATATATGTATTTAGTTTTTTTATTTTAATTATTTTTTTAATATTCTTAATTATTAAGAAAATATATATATAATTTTATTAATATTTACATTCTTAATCATTAAAAAAAATTAAAAATTAAAAAAAATTAAATACAAAAACAGTTATAAATAAATTATTAATTGTGTCATTTCTATTTTAAAAAAGGAACCATGCATAAAAATCAAGTTTTGCACGAAAGGAAAACTATAAGAAAAATGTTAGGCTTATATCCGGCCCATTTATCACTACTTTCTAATTTTTTTTAATTTTTAATTTTTACAATTTTTATTTTATTAAATAGTTAAAAAAATAACTATTAATAAAATTATATTTTATAATTTTTTCTTTATGATTAAGGATATTAAAAAACACTTAAAAAAATTAGAAAAAAAACAATTACTTTATAGTGATAAAAAAGTGATAAATAAAATGTAACTCTATTATTATTCGATCGATAGACTGAGATGGCAGATGAATATGGTGAGTTTTTGTACCACATGTTTTTTTATTGAACTTTTAATTGATGATTCATCTTTTTATAATATTGCTAAAAATTTATTTTTATTATAAAATAAATCTAATGAATATTATGAAATCATATTAATTTACAAATTGTTTTTATATAATTTTTTTATATCTATAAGAGTTCTCATTGCTAAATCCTAGAATATCTCCATCAATATTACTCTCATTGCTAAACGCTAAATTTGTTGATTAGACTGTATAACTCAACTCTAAAGTATCTGGATGGTTTAAATAATAGAATTCATTTTTAAAAAAATAATAGAATTAACAAGTAATTTTTTTTTTTTTTTGTTTTACCAAAAAGCCGAATTAAAGCTTATTTTAAATTTTTTAAACGAGTACCCTACGCACCAACGGTCTAGTGTAAATATAGTTTTTCTTTTCAATGAAATTGACCCATACCGAGGTTGGCCCAAAGGTCTAGTGTAAATAAATGCTACAGATAATTTGTTTTTCCTGGAAAATTCATTTGGAAATGTAGTTCCCTAGTTTTCAGGCGGAAAAGCCTCACTTTGGCCCTTTGCATCGATTGAGCCTTCCCAATCAAATCATTTTTTCATCATATTCTTTAAAATGTATCATTAAAATATATATTTTTCATATATATTAATTTTTATTATATACCATACATCATCTTATGATCTACTTGTTCTTTATATCATTTTAATATTATATTTGTTAATATATAAAATAAAAAATAAAAATAGAGACAAAAATTAATAAAGAGTATTTTAAAATAGAGATAGAAATGAATTAAATATTTATAAAAGTGTGTATAATGTCACATAGATGTAAATGTAGTACTGTAGCAAGCTAATATTAGTGATCGAGTACATAATCTGTTGAATGGACTATTTTAAACTATTTCTTTCAAATTTTACAAAATATGAATTTTACATAATCTATTAAGAATTCTCGTTGTTGTTCTCCCTTTAATCTTTAGAAATGAGAAATATTATTTATAATATTTAAGTCTCACGTATTTTTTTAAAAAGTTAAAAAATTTAGGAGTCATATAAATTAATTATCTTTTTTAATAATAAATCTCATTCTTTTTTAAAAGAAATATACGAGACTTTAGGACTGATCAATATCAATTTTGTCCACCCTATTATCTTGATAATTTTGTCCCAATTATATATATTTTTGTTCGGTCGTATTATTTACCAACTTCTCACCATATATATATAAGTATATATTATCCTATTACCATGTGCATACTTTCCCTTTAGAAAACCTTTCTTAACTGTTTTTTAGTTAAAGTTTGATGTTTAATTCTATGTAGAGTTCATGTAATTCGATATTTAGATGATATGATTTGATATATTTTAAAATTTAAATCTTAAAAACCAGAAAATGATACACAATATGACACATGTAACCATTTACACCATTCTAATGGAAAATATTTTTATAAAATAGTTTATAAAAATTAATACATTCTATAAAAATACCATCGATTTATCATATAATTTTGTTATAAATTTATAAAAATGATTATAAGTCTGTGATAGACTTAGAGTTGTTTTATTTAAGAGAAATGATACCTATATGATATATTTTACAATATATATTGTAAATAAGAGTATTTTTGTATAATAACTATATATTATAAAATAAAAATTTTTTTCACTACAAGAAAATTTACTATTTCCGGCAATTTTAAAATTGCTCCAAATAAAATTGCTGTGGTTATTGTTTATTTGCAGCAAATTGTTTTTCGGTGCATATAATCTCCATCTGGTTTTCCCTTTTCGATATTGAGGCAATTATATGTACTATTGCAGCGAAATCATTCGTTGCAATATGATATTCGATTTATGCGGCGAATTTAATCGCCGCCTGTAGTATGTGCGTATGTTGTTGCAGCGCATGGCATAGATTAGCAGCGAATTAATTCCCTGCAATTAATCAAAACGCGCGGAAATATTTTTACATATATTTGATCGAGTTTCCCCCCGGTTTCGACACCCCCCCAAGCCTTCGAGCCTCCCCTCCGGCCCCCAGCATTTGAGTTCCCCCAACCAGACTTCACAATCCCTGCCCCAGCCTTCGAGTTCCCCCCCTGCGCGCTGCGCCGGGTTCTCAGCTTCGAGTCCCCCTTGGAGTTTCCCCCTACGGCCAGACTCCACAATCCCCCTAAATCAAGCGATTCTCTCAGCGAAACGCACCATCCCTAAAGCGGCCTAGTTAAACGCGATTCTTTTAGTGAAATGCACTTAACAATCTCAGATTTCACTCAAGATTTGACTCACGTAAGTGTAATTTTATTTTCTGACTGTAAACCACTTCTAAGTAGGCTAGGGTTCTTACTTTGCTAGGGTTCTGTTTTAAATCCTAGCAGAATGAACTCTTTATGAGATATTTTGCTAGGGTATGATAAGATATGCTAAATTTGCCGTTATAGTCTTGTATAGTCTCTGTTTCCGTTGCCAAAGTCTTTCCAGAGTATTGAGATAATGTATGATAGGATATGCTATGTTATGAATAAATAAGAAACAAGATAGTGAAATGATCAATTCAAGAAGATCAATCTCCTGTATAAATTGTGGACTGGAAATCAGATGATTTTCATTGATCCTTTCAATACATTTTTATAGAAACTTGACTCAATTGACTTGGCAAATTAATTGCCTAATTACAAGGAATTAAATTACTGCGTACTAGCACATGACTGCCGAAACACAGGGAAATAACCAACACTAAAATTAAATATATAACAACTACTAAAGACACAACGCACTACGTAACTGATTACCAACAACTTAGATAGCAGATTTTATTTGCACCTTGACTAATTCAACTCAATAAAATAACCAAACATAAACCATAATGTTTTGGGTCTAATGACCACACGTGCTGAAGCTTCTCAGGTCCCAATTGTTGGGCTTGGCCCGTGACATGCTAGGGTTGTTACATGCGCATTTAGGACTTCCAATTTCAATGTGTGCAAGTATTAAAAATATATTGTGACACATATTTTATTAGACCATTTAGGATGAGGCTTGTCCTGCAGTGGTTAGGATGTAAGCATCAGAATGATGAAATCATCCTTTAAAACTGGTTATGCCCACTCAAAGTTTGACAAAAAAGTAGCATTAAAAAGGTAATGACAAAACAGAGCAAGCTAAGCTAGCATCATCATCATTGGCCATTATGTATAGAATATAGAATTGCTAGAGATTATTAATAAATTATTAACACTTATTGCTCTCTCTTTATTCTTGTTTTTAGACCAGCTTGGATAAACACTGATTTCCTGCTTCAAATAGAGTTTGGTTCTAATATGTACTGGCACGAAAATATGGACTTTATCATAGAACTATTACTCATCATTTACTGATAGCATTGCCCATGTTGCCAAGCACCTAAAATTTGGGTTTAGGGAGACTACAAAGGACTGACCTTTTGTAGAAAAACCCGGAAGAACTTGTTGATGCTATTTGCTTGATTTGGTATTTGCCAGTGAAATCAGGTGTTGTCATTTGTTTCATATATGATGTTAAAAAATTGACATGAATCTATTCATGGGGTTGCATATGTACTGGCAGTATTGCGTTTCGTCCCTTGCTACGTCTCATCAAGAGGCTCAGTGAGCTGGGTTGTCTATTTTGTAATATCAGACATATTTTTGAGTTTTTTGGGATGCTTTTTTCGTAAATGTATTGTGGGAGCAACCTTCATATTTTGATTTGAAGGCTATGATTCCAACATTGTTCTGTCATCTAAAATGTTAAGTTTAAGTTTTATGGATGTTAGTCTTGGGAAGATAAATGTATTTTATTTTCTTTTTCAGGTATTTCTTTTTCATTTTCTTCATAATTAATTGGTGTGCTAGTTTGGAAACAAATTATGCTAATCTGGTGCATGGTGTGCTTAATTTGCAGGTTTAGCTTTTCAATGTTGGATTTGATAAAGACTCAGATCGGTTGTTGCACGGATCATGCCGGACTCTTCACTGCAGCTCCTTGGTGATATTTTTAAACAAATTCTTAGAAATATTGACCACTTGCTTTCTTTCTTTCTTTCATTTTTCTATTAAAAGTTGAAACCACTATTCATAATTTGATGTAGTTTCATGAATAAGTAATCTGAGATTGGCATTTGATAAGAAAGGTCGAATATATACACACACATATATATGGGTAGGATTGGGCATTGAATTCCTGATTGTTTTCCCCTTGAAACTTTTTCTGATTGGGATTGTTCAACAAAATCTTGAAACTGGGTGAGCTTGCCTGCAGCATAATCTTGAAACAGAGTGTTAGCAGAATTTACATAATGTGAAGCAAATCTTGGAATTATTTTTTTGCCGTTTAATTTGAGCTGATCTGTAAAAAATTAGAAGCTTATGTTAGCAGAATTTACATAATGTGAAGTAAATTCTGGACTGATTTTTTTGCCGTTTAATTTGAGCTGATCTATTAAATATTAGAAGCTTATTCCGTGGTTTCACATGTATGACATTCAGAGACTTAGAGCATAATATTGCAGAAGATAGACATACGAACTCTCGCAACTTCTAAGAATGATAAATATGTATAAAAGGCTTCCTTTCAAATACTCAAAATCTTGCGGGTGCCTTGGGTTTGCTTAGAATTCTCATATACAAAGTATATTGCATTTTAAATATGTTCAGTTCTTTTAATTGGTATTTTTGTTTTCAGACTGTTTCTTCTTCTTCTCTACTCCTTTGCCTCTTATTTTATCTCTTCCCCTTTTTCCTAACTTGGAGCATTTTTTGCTTTTATTATATTTGACTTTTTTCCTTTGATATTTTTTTGAAAGGTTGAATGACGGAGGCAGTGGTTTGAAGTAGATTTGCAGCAGATATCATATGCCTAAAGGGAAAAGATTAAATGGCCATCACAATTTATGTTTTCAAAGCTCAAATTCTCAAGTTTTTGTAATTTGTAAAAAAACATTAGGTGCTCATTTATGTAGTACACTTATAAATTGTCTTTCATGTACGCACCCATGGCCATTCGTGTATAGAGTACGAAATGAAAAATGATTATATGTCATTTTACATTTAATTTTGGTTTGATCTTCTATTTTTGGTTAAGCATAATAAATATTATAGTGTTTATTAATATTGTGAGTTGGGTATATAAAGACCCACTAGAAACATTAAAAAAAAAAGGTACTGACAGCACATTAAAAAAAAAAAAATTGAATAGTTTTCTGGAGCACCATCTTTGTATTTATAAATTATTCGCTTTAACTAACTCTTGCCCTGAAAGGTGTTGCGTAAATGTGGAACAACAATTGCAGCGAATGTTATTCATCTTGCGGCGATTATAATCGCCGCAAATAAGTATATTTTTCTGATGAATAACATTAATCGCTGCGTTAATTTATAAGCGGCTTTTTTATAACGGCGAGAAATGCGGCGCCAAGAAATCGTTGCCTTTAACATTAACCAGCGAAAATTGAGATTTTTGCAACAAATAAAATCGCCGCAAATAGTGAATTTTCCTGTAGTGTTTGTATAATAATGTTAGTTTAATAGGATAATTTATAAAAATATTAATTTTTAAAATATTATTATGTAAAATATTATGAAATATGATATGTATTTTATTAGTTCTCAATTATATAATAATGAAATTCATAGGGAAGCTTTTTTCTTTTTTTCCTGAAAAGGATACCTCAACTTTCATTAAAGAAATCAACTATGTCCATTATTACAGAATTTCTCTGTCAAAATTGTATGAACAATCTCTATAGGACCTTCTTGTTGAGTGTGGAGCCTGAATCAAGGCAGATGACTCGAGCGAGACTCAAGCAGTAAGTTTGCTCAACCCTCGTTTGACAAGACGCTCGAGCGAGACTCAGGCAGTGAGTTCGCTCGATAGTCACTTGACAGATCGTTTGAGCTAGACACAGACAGAGCTCTCACTCGATACTCGCTTGACACCTCACTCGAGTGAATTACGCAGTAAATCCAAAATTAGGGTTTTCTCCCCCTATCACTATAAATACTCATTGTAAAAGGCCTGCGGCCGTATGAAAGTACTGTGAGAGACATTTTGAGAGTCCCAAAAGTTGTACTTGTTATTCCTCAAGCAATAAAATCCTCTGCAACCCTGTGGACGTAGGCAAATTACCAAACCACGTATATTCTGTGTTGTGTGATTTTTAGATTGCATTCTTATCGTTCTTTTCATTAATTTCATGGTATTATCATCATTTGATTCCATAACAATTAGTATCAAGAGCTAAGGTTCGAGTTTGAGATTAACGATGGCTAGAGCAGACGTGAAGGCATCCAGGATTGAAAAGTTCGATGGCACAAATTATGGATACTGAGGATGCAGATAGATGACTACCTCTATGGGAAGAAACTTCATCTTTTACTATTGGGGACGAAGCCGGAGACCATAAAGGACGAAGACTGGAAGCTGTTAGACCGACAGGTTCTGGGGGTCATCTGGCTGACTCTTTCAAGATCAGTTGCACACAACGTCATCAAGGAGAAAACTACGGCAGATCTCATGAAAGCTCTGTCAGTAATGTATGAAAAGGCTATTTAATCTGAGGATGGCAGAAGGTACGTCTGTTGCCCAACACCTGAATGAGTTCAATACCATCATCAATCAATTATCATCTGTTGAGATTGAATTTGACGATGAGATTCAGGCTCTGATATTGTTGGCATCACTGCCAAACAGTTGGAGGCCACAAGAATGGCTGTTAGTAATTTTGCTGGTAAGATAAAATTGAAACATGATGACATTCGTGATTTGATTTTGGCTAAGGAGGTGTGCAAGAGAGATTATGGTGAGACCTTGGGTTCGAGTTCTGGGAGATCACATGATAGGAACTCGAACAAAAGAAAATCAAAATCAAAAAGCAGGGGTAGAAGCAAGTCAAGGTCTGGACAGCAGGCGACTTGCTGGAATTGTGGCAAGACTGGCCACATAAAGAAGAATTTCAAAAATCCGAAGAAGACGGATGGTGACGACGCGAACATAATATTTGAGGAAGTACAAGATGCGCTACTACTTGCAGTTCATAGTCCGGTTGTAGGTGATTTCGGAAAGGTATACTTGGCTGATGGACAGACACTAAACGTGGTGGGAACTGGAGATGTTGACATCACACTCCCCAACGTGAGTGTATGGACTTTGCAGAAAGTTAGGCACATTCCCGAGTTGAAGAAGAATCTTATCTCTGTAGGACAACTCGACGATTGCAATCACTTAGTGGTACTCTCAGACAACACCTAAAAAGTTACTAAAGGAGCGCTGGTGCTAGCTTGAGGTAAGAAGACAGGTACCTTGTACATGATAGACGATTCCAGTGATACTATTGCCACAATCACTGTAGAAAATATTGTAGAATTGTGGCACTGCAAGCTTAGTCATATGAGTCAGAAAGGCATGAAGGAACTTTTGTCACAAGGCAAGCTATCAGAATTGAAGACAGTTGACCTGGGCATGTGTGAGAGCTGTATTCTTGGGAAGCAGAAGAAGGTTAGTTTCTTGAAGGATGGCAGAACCCTGAAATCAGGAAAACTTGATCTCGTACACACAGATGTATGGGGACCCTCCCCAATGACATTTTTTGGAGGTTCACGATACTATGTCACGTTCATTGACGATCATAGTAGAAAGGTATGTGTCTATTTTTTGAAACATAAATATGAAGTATTTGATGTGTTCAAAAAGTGGAAGGCCCTAGTTGAGACGGAGACAGGCCTAAAGCTAAAATGCTTAAGGTCTGACAATGGTGAAGAATACATTGATGGAGGATTCAAGGAATACTGCGCAACTCAAGACATCAGAATGGAGAAGACCATTCCTGAGACACCACAGCACAATGGCGTTGCTGAGTGCATGAATAGAACCATCAATGAGGGTTCTAGGAGCATGAGGCTACATGTGGGGCTACCACCTGCATTTTGGACAAACGCAATCAACACTATAGTGTACCTGATCAATTGAGGACCATCAGTCCCATTGAAGTGCGGACTACCTGAGGAGGCCTGGAGTGGGAAAGAGGTTAAGCTTTCTCACCTTAGAACTTTTGGTTGTGTTTCTTATGTTCTTGTTGATGCTAATGCTCGCATCAAGCTTGAGGCAAAATCAATAAAATGCTATTTTATTGGTTACGGAGATGAAGCATTTGGTTATCGATTTTGGGGTGAATAGAATCGGAGGATCATCAGGAGCAGAAACGTGGTGTTCAATGAGAAAACAATGTACAAGGATAGATCCAGTACAATCATTGACATAACTCCTCAATAGTCCGAGTTTGTTGACCTACTAGAGGTTACAGTGGAGTGCAGGGGTGACAGTAATAGTGAGAGTGGATCCAGTGCGCTCATTCCCACAGTTCCATAATCAGATGCAGAACCATCCATACCTACAGCAACGGTTCGAAGGTCTTCTAGGACTATCCGACCCCCATAGTGATTCTCACCAACACTGAGCTACATCCTGTTGATAGATGGTGGAAAATCGCAGAGTTATGAGGAAACCTTGCAAGATGAGAATTCGAGCAAGTGGGAGTTAGCCATGAAGGATGAGATGGATTCCCTACTAAGGAATCAAACATGGGAATTAACAGAACTTCCATTTGGTAAGAAAACTCTGCACAACAAATGGGTGTACCGTGTGAAGACTGAGCATGATGGCAATAAAATGTACAAGGCAATGCTAGTTGTAAAGAATTTTCAGTAGAAGAAGGGCATTGATTACTCTGAGATCTTCTCTCCTGTAATGAAGATCACAACTATCAAAATAATGCTGGCAATGGTTGCTACTAAAGATTTACACATTGAGCAGTTAGATGTGAAAACCACATTTCTTCATGGGAACCTTGAAGAAGACATTTACATGCACTAGCTTGAAGGGTTCATAGTGTAAGGTAAAGAGAATTTGGTTTGCAAACTAATGAAGAGCTTGTATGGTTTGAAACAAACTCTCAGACAGTGGTACAAGAAATTTGACAACTTTGTATGCAGTTCAGGGTACATGAGGTGTCAAGAAGATCATTGTTGCTGCATCAGGCAATTTGACAACTCTTATATCATCTTGTTGTTGTATGTGGATGATATGCTCGTTGTAGGGTCCAGCATTGAGGAGATTAAGAATCTGAAAAGGCAGTTGTCAAAACAGTTTGCGATGAAGTATTTGGGATCTGCAAAACAAATCATTGGTATTAGAATCATCAAAGATAGAATCAAGGAGACATTGAAACTGTCGCAGACTGAAGATGTGAAAAAGGTACTTAGTAGATTCAACATGGACCAGGCCAAACCAGTTGGCACACTGTTGGGTAGTCACTTCAGACTCAACAAGGATCAGTCACCCAAGACAAAGAAGGAACATGACTACATGAGTAAAGTTCCTTACGCTTCAGCTATTGGTTCACTCATGTATGCAATGGTTTGCACAAGACCGGACATTGCTCATGCAGTGGGAATTGTGAGTAGATACATGAGCAACCCAGGAAGACAACATTGGGAAGTTATGAAGTGGATTCTGAGGTACTTGAAAGGCTCTTTAGGAACATGTTTGTGTTTCATCGGAGACAGTTTGGAGTTACAGCGTTTTGTTGATGCTGACTTGGCCGGAGATACTGATAGTAGGAAGAGCACCACCGGTGTTGTTTACACTCTGGGTGGTACCGTCATGTCTTAGGGTTCCAATCTACAAAAGACAGTAGCTCTTTCCACTAAAGAGGTCAAGTACGTTGTAGTGTCAGAGGCTTCAAAGGAGATGATTTGGTTACAGAGTTTCTTGAAAAAACTGGGTAAAAGAAACATAAGGGTACTCTCTACAGCGATTTGTCAGAGTGTCATATTCCTTGCCAAGAATCCAGCATTTCATTCCAGGACAAAGCACATTCAGATAAGGTATCATTTCATTCAGTCCCTACTGGATGATAGTCAGTTAATACTTGAGAAGATTTGTGGAAGCAAGAACCCTGTTGATATGTTGACAAAGAGTGTTACACTTGAGAAACTGAAGCTATGCGTAGCTTCAGTTGGTCTTCAGGCTTGAAGACAAGGGCTATGAGTGGCAAAGGTGGAGGATGTTTTTTGAGGTAGATGGTGATATTTGGTTGAGCCAGTGGGAGAATTGTTGAGAGTGGAGCTTGGATCAAGGCAAATGGCTCAAGTGAGACTCAGGTAGTGAGTTCGTTCGACACTCGCTCAACAAGACGCTCGAGCGAGACTCAGGCTGTGAGTTCGCTCGACATTCGCTTGATAGGTCGCTTGCGCTAGACACAGACAGAGATCTCACTCGAAACTCGCTCGACACCTCGCTCGAGCGAGTTACGCAGTAAATCAGGAATAAGGATTTTCTCGCCCTATCACTATAAATACTCATTATAAAAGGCCTACGGCTGTATGAAAGTACTGTGAGAGACATTCTGAGTGCCCCAAAAGTTGTACTTGTTATTTCTCAAGCAATAAAATCCTCTGCAACGTTGTGGACGTAAGCAAATTGCCAAACCACATATATTTTGTGTTCTATGATTGTTTAGATTGCATTCTTATTGTTCTTTTCATTAATTTCACGTTATTATCATCGTTTGATTCCACAACACTTCTTCTATCCAAGTCTTATTTATAGGGAAATTAAAAGTTAATTTAGCTAATAAATGAGCTACAAGGTTAGCCTCCCTATGAATAAACTCAACTTTCTTTTGTGAACTGGCCTTTAACCAGTTTCGAACATCCTCCACACATTGCAATACAGTACATTCATCTCCTCATTGCTATTGGCTACTTTGACAAATGTTTGGAAATCCCTTTCAAGAATTACCTTGGAAAATTCAAGATCATTGCAAAATTGCATCGCCATCCTCATGGCCAGGGCCTCCCCCACAATTGGATCCTGTAAGCAAGTAATTATCAAGCAAAGGGTAGCCATTATCTCCCCCTCCTCATCTTTTACTATTACACCAATCTCCACCTATTTCTTGGCCACATTAACAAATGCATCCTAATTAGCTTTCCCCTAGGAACAAGCAAGTTTGCCTCAAGATCTGGTTTTGTTGTATTTTGCTATTTGACTTATCAAGCATCCTCTATTCTCTTGTGCTTCTATATGGCTATTGTTGATGTCGTGTTCTGCAGTCTAGGCTGCTCGGCAAGATCCAAACGACCTGGTTTTACAAGATGGTTGAATGAGAAAGGGCGGTGGAGCCCTGATGCCAAAGTTAGTGAATGAGTGACAAGGACGGATGTAAGAGAATAAGGATAGTGTGATTAACCTGTGATTCGTGGTATCTCTGGTTATTTATAGGTCTCGATAAACATTGAACATGCCTTCGGAGGATGTGAAGGCTGTCTTGTCAGTTCAGGCCATCATTTCAGTTTTGTGTCTTGGGCAATTTTTCCTATTACGTCCTGACTGTGTAGACGATTTGTCCCCTTAGTAGCATGGTGTCAACCTCTACTTTGTTCCTGGCGTGTACCAGAGCTCCTGACTCACATTTAATCTGGTGGGGGATTTTGGTTGAGCATTTAATGCTTCTGGGTTGACTATGCGTATTTTTGTTTAGGTCGCCTTTAATGCGGTGTGTTTGGGACATACTTCCATATTAAATACGATGTGCCTAGGGCAGGTCTCTGTATTAAATGCGGTACTTGTTATGTCAGATGCTTCCATTAGACGTGGTACGGGCTCCCTAGAGTTTGTCTTATCTTGGTCTTGCCTCCCGCCTTGATGTTGTTGGTGCAAAGGGGCTGCAAAACAGAAAATAGTGATAGAAAAGTTTATTTCAAAGCGTATTATGAATGTCGCTTTCTATAATACAATATTTGCCCCCACCAATTACGGTATGCATATGGGTTACAAGCAAATCTGCCTCCAAGATACAATGAAACTCGGAACAAATCCGTTTGTCTAACTGCGTTATGAGCAAACGAAAGTAGACCATGAATACCCTTAGATTTTGTTATTCAACCAAGAAATTAGAAATCTATTCTTCTAGAACAAATAGATCCTAATGTTAAGTTTTGAAGAAATGAAAACTTTTAGAAGAAAGAGAATTTTGAAATTCACTTTTTTAATCTATCAAATTCGTATGCCAATGGGTCTATTATAGAGGACCAAAGAATGTGAATGAAAAATCATTACTTTTCATTTCCTGATACAAAACCGGTATATATATTAAATCGGTTACTAACCATCACAAGGAATGGACTTGGTCCAACGGTCACGCTGGTTGCCTTCCCCATCCTTCTCGCAAAGATTCGATCCTCAACCAGTGCAATTTTGGCATTTTATTTTCACATATCTCAAGCATTGCGTCCCTTGCGTGTGCCCTATCATACATGTGCGTCGCTCTTTTGAGGCCCATGTGCTGTGCCTCTTGGAGTATGCCTACAAAATCATCAAAATTCTTCCTAATATGGAGAAGGCATGGGTCGAACCCAAGGCCTGAACGCCTCTTGGGAAGGGGCTCTACCACTAAGCCAATAAATGCTTGTGTTAAATCATGTACCAAATTTAATATAAACATAAGCAATAGCTTATCAACTTTCCTTAATTCTCTATTTCTAAGATAATTCACAACTTTTAAAAATAAATCTCCAAAATATATTAATAAATATAATATATAATATATTATTTTGAAAACATTTTCAACAATCTCTCACCATTTTCAAAATATTTCCTAGTTAGAATAGGAAAACTTATACATAAATGAAGGTGTCTTTTGGACTTGAACCTTTACATAGTGAAAATACATTAAAACTAACCAGAATGATATAGTAGACCATGCTTTGAATTATCGATTCTATTCGTAGATAAACTCCATTTTTATTGTCCATTTGCTTTTAACTATGGCAGTGGATGTGTTTCCCATATAAAAAACATGATCATCTTCCATTGGCTCGTACCTCTTGAGCATGCTCTTATATTTGCAGATATGCATTGTTGCTCATGAGTCAATCTACCAGGAATTATCTCCTTCAAGAGTGTTGTTCTCAATGATCATTGCCTCATAATTTTCTCTAGAACCAGAGTACTATCTTTTCTTCCCAAGAAAATGACAATCTCTTTTGTAATGACCTTGCTTGCCACAATGAAAGCAACTTACTCTCATATTTTTTTGATTTTCATTTTGGAAGTGACTTTGTTTTCTTCCAAAATTATTCTTTCTCATCTGATTTTCATATCCAGATTCATTGGTTTGTCTAGGTTTGTGGGTCTTTCCTTCCTCTACCATGTGCATGTTGGAAGTTAAAGAGTCAAGATCTTCATTACTGTCTCTAAGCCTGATCTCTTCTTCTATACGAAGATGTTGGCCTAGTTCTTTTAGAGACATTTCTTCCCTTCTATATTTCAAACTTCTTTTATAGTTTTTCCATGATTGAAGAATTTATTAATAATGGATGAAACCAATATAGAATCATCCATTTTCAGATTGTGTTGAGTGAATTGATCAAAAATATGCATAATTTCATTAAATTGTTCAACAATAGGCCTAGAATATACTATTTTATAACTGAAAAATTTGATAGCCAAAAATTTCTTACTTGTAGCATTTTCTAAACGATACTTAGCCTCAAGTGCGTCCCACAAATCTTTAGCAGTTGCTTTATTCTAATACGCGTCAAACAATGTGTCAGACATTGCATTGCAGATGTGACCCTTGCAAATATAGTCATCTTGTTCCCATTTGATTATTGCCCTATTTTAAGCAATTGTCTCATCATCATTTGCAGATGGTTTGGAAGTGGTTAGAACATACACCACTTTCAGACTTGCTAGGAGAAAATGCATCTTCTTTTGCCAGTGTTTAAAATTGGCTCCATCAAAATGTTCTAGTTTTACAAAGTCTGAAGCAAACTTTCTCAAACTATTTGCCATTAATAATCAAATATTGTCTTAAGATTTTTGGTGCAAAGGAGCTGTAAAACAGAAATCATGAGAGAAAAGTTTGCTTTAAGGCACGTTACGAATGTTGCTTTCCTTAAGACAATATTCGCTCTCACCATTTATGGTACGCATATGAGTTACAAGCAAATTTGTCTCTAAGATACAATGAAGTCCAGAACAAATCTGTGCGTCTATCTACGTTATGCACAAACGAAAGTAGACCGTGAATACCTTTAGATTTTGCTATTTAACTAAGAGATTAGAAATCTATTATTCTAGAACGAATATGTCCTAATGTTAGTTTTTGAAGAAATGAAAACTTTTAGAAGAGAGATAATTTTAAAATTCACTTCTTGAATCTATTAATTTTGTATGTTAATGGGTTTATTTATAGAGGACTAAAGGATGTGAATGAAAACTAATAACTTTTCATTTCCTGATACAAACCGGTATATATATTAAACTGGTTACTAACCATCACAAGAAATGGACTTGGTCCAGCAGTCATGTTGGTTGCCTTCCATCCTTCTCGCAAAGGTTTGATCCTCAACCAGTACAGTTTTGGCATTTTATTTTCACATTTATCAAGCATTGTATTCCTTACGTGCACCTTATCATACATGTGCGTCGCTCCTTTGAAGCCTAGGCATTGCAACGCATGCCTCTTGGAGCATGCCTACAAAATCATCAAAATTCTCTCTAACATGGAGAAGGCATGGGTTGAATCCATGCCTTGAATGCCCATTGGGAAGTGACTCTACCACTAAGCCAGTAAATACTTGTGTTAAATCATACACCAAATTTAATATAAACATAAGTAATAGCTTATCAACTTTTCTTAATTCTCTTTTTGCAAAATAATTCACAATTTTAAAAATAAATTTTAAAAATATATTAATAAATATAATATATAATATATTATTTTAAAAATATTTTCAACAGACATGAGGTTACGTTGTGACCTCCTTGTAATTGGGCCTCCCTTATATTTTACGTTGGGCCCAAGGCTAAGTATTCCCAACGGAATTCTCGTCTCACAGCCATAATTATCCTTCTGAGACAGATTGCATCATCCTCTTGAAACCTATAAATTTATCTTAAAAAATGAAGCTATTTCTTCTTACCAAAGTCTCCCCATAACTCATAACATAAGTAACAAGTTCAATTTCATCTTGCTTCAACTAATCAGTAAATTTATAGCTTGGCGCAGCTCCATAAATTCATAGTGAAATTGGAAAAACTGTTTTGTACGTAATCTGTCACTCAAGTCTCAACGTGACAGGTAAGGTAAAAGCTGAAGAAAATATCGTAAATTTGGTATCGAGTTTGTTGAAGTTGTTAAAAGATAAAGTTTTATTTTTTGTACACCATATTTTTGATAAATTCTGAAAAGGGAAATTAAAAATAAAAACAAAAAAAAAAGACAAAGACAGAGAGCCGAAGTTGACGTGGATGGGGTCCAAACAACAGTGGCACACTACCTGCTCCCCACACGCAATTCGGAACCTCGTGGTTACGATCGGAGGGAGGCAGGCGTTTTCAAACTCCAAACAAAAAGCTAATGTTAAATTCTCACACGGACGCCACTCCCATCATGAATGCCTCAATTTTAGTCAAACCTCGGCCAACCAATACAATTACAAACTCCAAAACATTACTAGGTATTTTTCAAATTATGTACGACAGGTTATTTTCGTTGTCTGAAAAATATAATAAATATTACTCGTTAAATGGATTGCTTATATATAATATTAACGTTTTTATAATTTAATCTCAATCTAGTTTACAATAACAAAATTAGTTAATTTTTTGTACTTTTATGTAAAATTTTTTATTTATTTATGTTTCTAAAATAACTATTTTTATAAATTTGAAAAAGTGAAGAATAAAAAAATACCATTTATGTAATAATGTAATAAAATTAAATGAATAACATTAATGTGATAGTCTATAAAAAGAATAAATAAATGCGGTAAGAGAAGTCGGAAATCAAAAACGAAAGTGAGAGGGAGAGAGAGAGAGAGAGATAGGAGACCACGTGAACCGACAAGCCAACGTACATGAGTTAAAAACCGCAGTTCTGAAAAGATTGTCCACGGTAATTGCCAGCTCGACGGGATCTTAGCCGAGCCGAAACTGTACAACAGCCCAAGCCGCTAGCGCAATGCTCGACATCCAAAGGTCACGCGCCCACCCCCGGCGACCCCTCAACGGCTCGACTGTACCGTATGACCCCCACCCCCCTTCCCCTACACTTACGGCTCATGCGCCCGGCACTTCATCGCCGACCGTAACCCCACTTTTCCCTCTTTTCTCCTTTATTCCCTGAGTCCTGACCCAACAAACCCCAGCCCTTCATCCCAGAATATCTTCCCCGATGGGCGACCTTACCGACACCCTAACGACGCCGCCCACCACCCACTCCCGTCCTTTACCCGTACGCGAGGACTGCTGGAGCGAGGACGCCACATCCACTCTGATCGATGCCTGGGGTCGCCGTTACCTCGAGCTCAACCGGGGGAACCTCCGTCAGAAGGACTGGCAGGACGTCGCCGACGCAGTCAACGCCCTCCACGGCCACACCAAGAAAACGCACCGTACCGACGTCCAGTGCAAGAACCGGATCGACACCATCAAGAAGAAGTACAAGATTGAGAAGGCCAGGGTTTCTTCGTCCGATGGAAACGTTGTCTCCTCTTGGACTTTCTTCGAACGTCTCGACACACTCATCGGATCCAACGTTTCCGCCAAGAAGCTGCCCCCTCAACCGTCCCCATCCTTGTCTCCATCTCCACCGGTGGCAGTTCCTATTTATTACAAGAAAACGACGCCGTCGCCTTCTACTACGATCGTGGCGTTGCCGCAGAAGAGGCCGGCTCCGGCTATGGACGAGGGGTTTTCCAGGAGGAACTACTCCGCGATGGCGGCTGCGGCCGCTGCTTCGGCGGAGGATGACGTAGAGGATGAGGAGGAGGAGGAGGAGGAGGAAAGAGAGAGCGAGGAGGGGGAGGAGAGAGAGGGGATGAGGAGGTTGGCGAGGGCGATAGAGAGGTTCGGAGAGGTGTACGAGAAGGTGGAGAGGGAGAAGGTGAGGCAGATGGTGGAGTTGGAGAAGCAGAGGATGCAGTTTGCTAAGGATTTGGAGGTGCAGAGGATGAATATGTTCATGGACACGCAGGTTCAGCTCGAGAGGATCAAGCATGGCAAGCGTTCCAGATCCAACGGTGCGGGAAATTTATCGTCTTTCTACAGTTTCTTTTCGTTCTAATTAATAGATTTGGGGCTTTGGTGCTTATAGATATAGATTTATTAAGGAATTCTATTGAACCGTGCGCACAGTATGGTATTTGTTAAAATTCATTGCCTGGTGTATCTCGATGATGTTGTTTTGTGGAAGCTTTATATCATGTTGATGATTTTTGGGTATAAGGGGGACTGTCCCAGTAATTGTTTTTGTTGGTGTACAGGAGGTATTTTATAGGAATTCCTAATTAGTGCTCTAAAAGAGACAATTGCAGTGAGATGGTGGTTATACTTTTATCAAAGAGGTTAGCTGAATGAAAAGGTGTTCATAAATTATTATCAAAGGGGTTAATTGAATTAAAAGGTGTTCATTCTTATCAAAGAGGTTAACTATGAGCTGTCACAGTACTAAAAAAAGAAGCCAATTTTAAAGGTGGCGTTGTATCTCATCAATTGCTCAAGCATTTTGGGTGTCAGTATGGCAGTAAGTGAAGCTCTTTGTTTGAGTTGTATTTGTTCTCTTTGAGTTTCTAGACTTACCACGATAGGGCATTGGTGAGGTCCTGACCTCTTTTGTGAATTAGTGGTGATCTTGTGGCCCATGAAGCATTGCAGGTGTTTAAGGGTTGCATGTTTGAAATTATATATGGCCGTTATATATGGCCGTTTGTGTGGGCAAATGTTCATTTTCCCTATGCATTGACAGTATGGTGTCATTTCTTCTTAGGATTTTGTAGTATCTAACTATTCAGTTAGTTGTTCTCAGGTTATTGTGGACGGATCCTTTCAGTTAAATGTCTTTTATATGTTGGGTATTTGGTCCTGGATTCGTGCATCAGTCTTGACAATGAAACCTGCTTCTCTGAGCATTGAAATGATGGTGTTAATCGTATATGTGATTGCCTTTTCAGGATGGGGTTTTGATTTAAGGGGTTGTTTTTTGTGTGCGATTAGACAAATGTACTCAACCTCTTAGAGGTGCTTACTTGTTTTTTGTTCTGGTGTATGTTTTGGTGACAGAGTCCTTGCGAACCTTGGTATTGGCTGTCAGCTATGTCTTTGACTGGTTTTCTTGTGTTGTATTCAGATTAGGAGGAATAATGAAAGATGGTTTCTTTTATTTGTCAGATAAATAGTTGCATTGATTGGTCTACTTTTGTTTCTTACTTGCCTGATTGTGCCCTCATCCTACTTACTACTATTTAAATTGTATTAATTTGATGCCAGAGCCATAGATTTTAGTGCTGGTGTAATTGAAACTTGAAGATCTAGAGTAAGGGCTGTAGGTTACGAGAACTTAAAAGAGCAAGATTATTCAAATTCTTTTATTGAATTTTTTGGTGTTGTATGATTTGGTTAATGAGATGTGTTAGGAGGTTCACTCTGCATAAAGTAATGGCACCGAATACTTTACAATTTGTGCTATAGAAGACATTTTTTAAAGCATAGTTTTGAAGATATGCAGAACTCTTGATTCCTTTTGAAGAAGCATACCGGAGTGCTTTTTTTTTTTGTGAGTAAAGCAAATTGGGACCAAACTCATAAAATTCTAATTAATTATTGTGGATGACTGACTCCCAATTTAGGACGATATTTTGGGAGATTCCAATTTTTTATGAGAAGTGTGAAATGGATAATGGTTGCGTGATTTGAGTCAATCTGGAAACCTGGTTGGATGGTTGGAGGTGTGTTTCCAGATGGAATTTTCTATTTTGGTTTTTGGGGCTTCTCTCTCTGAATTTTTTTTTTTGGGGGGGGGGGGGGGGGGGGGGATGATCTGAGCTTATTTTACGGTTGGCTGTCCAATAGATGATGGTCTAAGCAATTTACTGGCATTTCAAATTGCTTGGAAAATCTGAGAGAGAGAGAGAGAGAGAGCTTGCGCTTAGAGAGAGCTTAATTCCTGTCCTGAGGTACTCCTTGTTTGGTTTGTCTACTTTGTTATCCTAAGTTGGTTTCAGCCTTAGAGAATGGAAAAAATATTGGCATGAGTTTGAATGTGAAAATGCCAATTGACAATCATACCTTGCGGTTTTCTTAGAGATGTTGCTGGTTTTCTATGGGTCTCTTGTCGGTATTTCTTGATGGATTTGGCATTGTTGGATTAGAAAATTGTACAGGTCTCATACAAAAGTAACAAAACAAAAAAAATCATTATATGAGTGACTAAACAAACAAAAATGTAAGCGAATCTAAAGAAACAAGTTGCTTCCTAGTCGTGCCTGTGAAAAGTTTCTTTCTTTTCTTCTTCTCAGTTCCGAATTTTATTTTTGTCACAGATATGTATAGCTAGCCATGGGAGAGACAGCTTTGCCTGGGAAGCATGTGTAACATCTTTGGATTTGACTATTGTTGCAACGAAAGTACATATTGTTCCAGCTGATAATGGCATCGAGGCTAATGTTAGAGCTCTTTAGAGTCCTCTTTATCTGGGCCAACCTTTTCATTTTATTTTTTCCCGCTTCTAATTATAACTTAGTCGGCCTAAGTATGGCCCATTAATGTATTTAACTCTCAACTGTAATACCCTCTTGATTTGAAAACTACTGCAATTTTTAGCTGTATTTTCTTTATAATTCATTAGGGTCGTTCAGAAATCATTTCCAGAAGAATGTTTATTAACGGCTGATCATTAATCAATAAGGACCACCTAGCTAAGTGGTTGCTCTTATCGGATAGTTTTAACATCATCATCGTCTTTAGGATATTTGTGGCGTTTGTAGTTGTCAAATATTTACAAGGCATCTTAATAAGGGGCTCTGTTTCATAAAAGTCCGAACTAAGACACAAACGTCGTTGGGAGCGGGGGCTCTAGGAAGTAAAGACTAAGGTCTGTTTGGAAGCATAACCGTCATGACATTATATAATACTATATTAATTACTAACCAGCACGTACGTACGCTGCATGATTCCAGTTGGCCTGGGGACGAGTTCATGGCTAGCTTGCTTAAAATACATCCAGATCAAACTCAATACATGTACAGTAATTTTATTTTCATGTTATTTGTGAGATCCCGTATTTTATCGCTTTTAAATTTTATATGTATTGCTTATTGAAATTATTGGAAACTATGCACGAAAAGTGCATAGCAGAAACAGAGAAAGTTCGATTTATTTTAACTTTGTTGGTAAACTGGTTATCGATGAGAGAGCAAAAATCTTGGACACATGAACATGCTTCGGATTTGGATTTTAAAAGATAGAGTCAAGTGCAGCGAGTGAACTGATCAACTATAGTTAGAAAATACTTGGACCCATCGTATGCTTGGATCGAATTAGGACCCCATATATCGATTGAGATCAGATCAAAAGGATGAATAAATGCATTTTCGGAGTAGGGAAAATGTAATCTATGCTGTTTGGCAAGTGGACAGATAACACATGGACTAATTTTAGTAGAAGATTGAATATTTTTCATGCCAATATCATTCAGAACACGCTAGGTCATGGAACTGTGTCCAAGCCGAAAGTGCCACAGAGTAAATACATCTTGTTTTGGAGTAATAATAGTGTTAACAGTTTTGGAATGAAATAAAGTAGAAAAGTAAGTGTGCAAAGCAGTGGGAGATGGTGGTTCGGACTGTAAGTGGTATAGGCCATCACGCACCTCACCCTTCCCAGTCGTCATCAAAGTTGAGAGGTTTTGTATGTAGCAAGAATTGGAGAAGAAAAGTAAGCAACATTGTAGTCAAAGATCTTGCAGAAATGAGATTAAAAGAAAATGCCGGAACACATAAAATGTGTTTGAAAGTTAAATGTGGAGAAAAACGTATATCACTAAGATGGGTAGCTATCGTGGTCACACCATTGGGAAGCTTGACTGAGTGATGAATGCGAGTGACATTGTGTGTAAAGAAATCGGGGTTGCAGATCATGTGGTCGGTAGCCCCAGTGTCGAAAATCCATTGTGTGGAAGAGGTGTTTGATGTTGTGTGTGTGTGTTAAGAGACAGAGGTTGTTACCAGACATGGTAGGAGAATAGGAATGGAGAACTTGGACATGATTGACAGCTGCGGATGTGTTGCTGATGGTGGGAGAAGGTTGGAGTAAGGCATGAAGCTTACTATATTGCTCTTGAGTAATAGGTGAGCCATTGTGAGTTTGCTCCTGCTCAAGGGAAGTAACGTTAGCTGCAGACTTGGATTTTGTGCTATTTTTGTAGTTGGGAGGATAACTATTCAAGCGGTAACATTTGTTTTTGGTTTGGCCTGGAATCCGGCAATGAGAGCAGACCGGAAGGTTTGGATTGGCCTTGAAACAATGCTCAATGGATTGCCCTGAAATGTTGCAGTGGGAGTAATATAAACGGTCCCTACGTGAGTTGGAAAAAGCTCGTGAATCTGAAACCTGAGTGACCATGGCTACTAGGGCTGGAACAAAATGGAGTTGCTGACGTCTTTCTTCTTGTTGAACAAGAGAGAAAACATGATTTAGGGATGGAAGTGGGTCCACAATAGAATTTAAGCACGGATGGCACCATAAGAGTCCTGTAATCCCATTAAGAATTGCATGACCTTATGGCGATGATGGTACTCCAAAAGAGTGGTGACAGAGGCCCATCCCAGTAGCCTTTAAGTTTGTGTAGTAGATGCTGACTAAATCGGCTTCTTGAATCAAGGAGGATATGACCTTCGTAAGTTGAAAAATGTGAGGCGCATTTTGGATAGAGAATTGTTCTCGGAGGTCTTCCCAGACATCGGTTTTGGTCTTGGTATAAGCAATCGTGGATCGTAGGTCCACACAGATTGAGTTTTGGAGCCAGGTAGTGACCATGTCATTGCAGCGTTCCCACTTAAGGAACATAGGATCGGAGTCCTAGGGTTTGGGGAGCTTGCCATCAGAAACGGAAGCTTATTTTTGACGTTTAGAGCCCTTCGTATAGAATGAGCCCAGGTAACGTAATTTTCAATATTTAGTAACTCAGGGACCACCGAGTTGAATAAAATACGGACTGATGAGATGATGAGAATTGTCCTCAGGATTGGGATTAGCAGAGTGAGACATGATGGAAGGAGATGGTGAGCTTGGAGGAGATGAATTCGGAGAGTTTGGTAGTGTTTGGCTCATGATACCATATTGGAAATTATGTAGGAAACGTGCATAGTAGAAACAGAGAAAACAGAGTTTGTTATCTATGAGGGCAACTTCCACTTAAACGTATATTCCATCATCTTGAATGTACACTATGCTGCTATTTATATATAATGAAGAATGAATAAAATAAGAAAATAAGAAATACAAAATAACAGAAAGTGCATGCCATTACAATACGAAAATAACAGAAGGTTTGTGTCATCACATCAGTGGTGGTGTTTCTATAACTAACTTATCAAGAGGAACTGGAGGAACCTTAGGGGCTGCATGGGATAATTTTAATAGAAATTATATTGGAACTATTATCTTACTATGTAGATATTCCTATGTTTAAACTTTGAGTTAATTATTTTTATGTTACTATTTTATTTTGGTGAATTTATTTTAATGTTTGAATCTCTTATTTTATTATATGGTAGTTGTTTTAATATTTGGGATTAATACTCTTTATTTTATTATGTGGGTTTTAAAGTTAAAATGATGGGTTGTGTTTTTTTTATATGTAGTATTTTTGGGTGGGCTAAAATTGGGTGGTTTGTTTTGGGTTTTTTTTTTTTTTTAGTTTGAGTGGGCCTTAGATTGAGTCACTTGAAGCCCACCTTGAGCCCATGTTGAACCCAGCCCCTTACCACCTCAAAATGATGCCGTTTGGCATCCGATTTTTAGTGAAAACCTAAGAGTTTTCATCTTTTTCGGCCTGTAGCCGCCCCTTCTTCATTTTTTTTTCTTCTTAATTTTTTTCTTTTCTTTTCCTCTATTTTATTGTAGCAATGCGTGAATTCTAAGCCCCAAGATCACAGCTTTTCACCACACTTTCAGCCACACGTCTGCTCCCTTGAAGCCCCCTATCACGTCGATATTACACCTGAAATTCCAGCCCCAAACTATAAGCAACGTGCTTGAAAATCCACTCTCAAACTCACTCAAACTCGTGAGCCACCCATGGTCTTCTGCCTCTGTTTTGGTTTGCAAAAGCCGAGTGTTTCAACCATGGTAGCTGCGCATGCTTTGGTCTATCTGATGAGTGCCAAGTGGCAGCCATTTTTGTCCCATTGTGTTGTCCGTGAGCCATCTCGTTGTCTATAAATAGAGTGAACCCATGCCTCCGAAACCATTCCAAGACTGAGTTCTCTTCTCCCAAATAACTCAAATTCGAGTTTCCCTACCTTTAACCCCTCAAATCCGAGATTTGAGAATCCACTAAAGTTGTTGTTTTCTTTCTTTGTTTTGCTGTTTTCGCCGTTGCACCACCGCTTTGCGAAACCCCTCGGGGAGCCGCTCAACCCAAGTTTCCATTTAGTTAAATACTATTTTCATTGTATTATATTTTCATTTATTTATTTTATTAATTTGTTAATAATATTTATTATTTGTTATTCATGCTGTTTTATTAACGTGGGTGCGATGCATGCGATTTAGCGATGTGCTCGCTTATTAATATATGTGATTGTATCTCGATGCTTTCTCCATTTTTTGGAAATTATATCAAAAACGTAGTAAGTAGCGGTTTATGTGATTTATAATTTTATTCGATTATTATTTATCGCTAACTCTTTTAGTTGCAACTTTGAAGTGTTGGTAACTGATAATAATATTAATGAGAAAATAGGAGCAGGTTGGTTGGGCTCGAGGTCGTTAAATGGAGGATGAGGTCACCCCTTAGGTTGTGTATTGAAAATTTTAATGTAATTATTATGCTTGATACTATGATTGTTTATGTGTGTTGTTGCCATGTCATCTAATAATTGTTTATCATGTATATGCATCTTTATTAAATTGTTGTGAGCGTTTATTTGTGCCATGATGCCATGTTGATTGTTGGAACATCATGTAGGTGTGTGTGTGTATTACAACTCTAATTTGGGAATGAGCATTATCCACGTGAAACTTCTTTGGTCACTCGAGAGTGTATAAAAATTGAGTGACGTCCCCTGGATTGTTGCTGGACGATAACGGTATCGGACGAGATGGTAACGCTCTCGTGTCAACTCCGTGGTCCCTCTGCTGGTGGGGATTAGGAGATGCCCGTCATGGTACGCGCTGTGTATGGAGCTGGACATTGCCTGTTTTGAAGTCACATGCACGTTCATTACCCGTAGTGTGATGAAGAAAGTTAGAATATATGGATGGTCCTTAGGGGAGACCATGATATACACTTAATAAATAATACGAAATTGTATTGTAGGCCAGAAATTGGATTTTTTGGCGTGTGCTGATAAATACGTTATTTTTAGGGAAATGATGGATGGCGTATATCGCCAGATACGATCCTTTCTGGGAAATGATGGCTGGCGTATATGGTCAGACGTGTTCCTTTATAGAAAATGACGATTTACTTTTATTTATTTATGCATATTGAGAACATATGGATTGCTTCGTTTGTATATTGTTTCTTTCATGTTTGGACAATTATTTTGATTACTATTTATTGAGATTCATGTTTCATGTGGTGTTTTCTTTCCATCTGCGGTTTCATGTTATGGAACCGTAATCTTTGATGTAAAGGATGAGGTGGAGCCCGAAGGGCAGACTTTGCCAGAAGAGTAAACTGTTATTATGGTTGAGAGGGGAATTATGATCTCCAATATTGTTATTTATTTTCTTATTGTTTTTCTTTTTGGATGACTATATAATCTCTTCTTAGAGAATTATTTTCGATTGGGTTGTAATCTTTAAATTTTCGGTACTAGGATGTACACCTCTAAAAAAATTTTCGTTGCTTATTTTATTTTGTACACCTTATACATGATGCACACACTCTTTGGGAGCACTTGTCGATTGGATGAATCACCCGTGTAATTTTCACCCCGGTGTCGCGAGTCCCTCTAAATCCTAGGGGGGACTTGTGGGTGCCACATTATTGACTGACTAAATATAACCAATCCAAATTGCTAGTCAAATAATTTTTTCACAATAAAATATTCTTCTCGGCTAAATTTTATTTGAGTGTTCAACATTTTCTTCCCGCTTGAGAACACATCTCTTCCTCTATCTCTCTCTCATTTGTTTGCGGCAACAAAGAATCATAAAGCTTGGGAAGCCTTTGTTTATGAAATCGTATCATTTGATTGAGGTATTTATTTTTTGCTCAGTTATTTTTTGTAAATTTTTGTTGAATTGAATTTGTTTGAGTCATTATACAAGTGGTGACGGGTTTTCTTTCAAATAGAACTTTACTTATTATTTTCTCTAAAGTTCTATTGTTTCATATCTACAACTCATTTGAAACATTCTTCTAAAATATTTGTGAGGATAGATTGGAAAATTAGCAAAATAATTGTGATAAAGATTTTCGTGGGCTTGCAATCGATCACGCCGGATAAATCTAGATAATTTTTTGACGAATCATGTGAGTTTGATCATTCTTCTTCTAGAACAAGTTGTCTTGCTATCTCATATTCTTCGTTAGAATCTGTATTAATAAGATACATCATTTTGTGAAAAAATGAAAGATCCAATGTGAGAAAATGAAAAAAAAAGTGATTTCACATAAAAACTTGAGCAACAAACATAGGAACATCAACACCACATTTCTATATTATCAACATTTTAAGCACAACGTGCTAATCTATGAGCCACATCATTTCCCATGCAATGCACATGTTGAATTTCAACTTTACTAAAATAATGCAACAAGTTTTTACCTCCTTAATGAGATTACCATCTACTGAAAAGGACTCTTACTCATTTTTCATCTCTTTAATCATCAGCAAATAATCACTTTCAATAATAATTTTGGAGAATTCTATAAGTGAACACAAAATTGTAAACCTCTTAAGAAAGCCAGGAGTTCAATAGTTGTAGGATTATGCAACTGGTAATCTCATTCTCCATCTTACTAGCAGCCACCACCAAGCTTCATTTGTCATCTCTAAACACAATACCAACACCAACACTAACACCAACACTAGCTTTTTGCATATAAAAAAAACATAGCCTTTCAACATTCAGCTTTAAGAAACCCCTAGCAGTGGTAGTTTCCAGCAACACATTATTTAGCCTTCGTTGTTGATGTAATCATGCACTCCTTATGAGTTTTCTACAATGACAAAGCATGATGAATGGCCTTAAGAGGCTCAATTAAAACTCCAACAATATGCATTTTATCTCTCCTAAACCACAATTCCCAAGTAATAAGGAAAAATATAGAAGCTTGATTGATTGTCTTTTCCAACACATATGTTGCAACAGCTAAGAAACCCATCCTTGTATTCATATTTTGTATAAAAGACAAATATTTCTTCCACAAATTTCTAATTGTTGCACAGAAGATTAAAGCATGTAAAACATCCCCCGGGCATGACTTATAGAAACAACATTTATCCTCCACATCATTTTTTTTTCTTTTCAAGATTGCTGAGTGTAGGCAGAACATCTTTACAAGCTCTCCATACAAAAGTCTTGATTTTTCTAGGGATTTACACTTTTAAAGCCACCTCCATAGTTAAGAGTCATATGTACTCTTGGAGCATTCTCCCTGATTTTTTCTCATGTATTGTTCCTGATAAATCTATAAGCACTACGAATATTGAAATTTCCACTCTTCTCTTGGGTCCATATCTATTTGTCCTCATACTAGTTTGATGACAAAATGATCTTCAATATATTGACTACAACAGAGCTCTAATGTACTCCACCTTCTACCACATGGTCTCTTGATCAATAAGTGTATCAACTGTAGTTTCCATATGATTTCATTACAATGTATTCAATTCCTGCACCAAAGATATATGACCAGGGATCCACGCATGAAACCATATCTTTATAGTTTTTCTTGTCCTTACTCTCCATTTGCAATTCTGCAGAAGCCATAATTTTGCTTTCTAAATCCCTTTCTATGTAGAAGAGGGATTTGCTCCTAATTAGATTTAAAGAAACCAACCTTGGGAAAATATTTCACCTTAAGAATTCTGTGTAAAAGGGTATCTTCATTTTGCAAAATCCTCCACCCTTGTTTGGCTAGTAAAGCCATATTAAAAAGTTTTAAATATTTGAAACTCATACCTCATCGAACTTTGATTGGCATATTCTACCTCAACCAACCCAATGAACTTTTCTCTTATTGTTTTTCTATCCCAATCAGAATCTTACCTTTATCCTCTCTAATTCTTTACAAAAGCTAACAAAATTTTTAAAACAACTCATTGCATATGTAGCGATGGACAAAATTTCCTTCCAACTCTGCAACTTATGCAAACTTCAATTTTAATTTCACCTAAAGCTCGTGATTTATATCTTCTCACCAAATTAGGTAGACCTAGGTACCTATCACACTACTAAAAAGAGTAAACATTCCAAAGCATCAAAAGCTCCCTTTGGTTGTCCTATGAAACATTCTCAGAAAAACCATTGTAATTTTCCCTTTAGAAGTAAGATCATACTTATCCAACAATGACTGGGTTTTTCTGTTTGTGTCACCATTAACTTTACAAAAGATGATACTCTTATAAGTAAACAGTAGATGGTTAATATGAGGTGCTCTTTTACAAACTCGCAGACCTTGGATTGAACTATCCCTCTTAGCAGACTTATGTAAACTAATTAAATTCTTTTTGCATAACAAGAACAAATAAGGGTTACACTACAAGAAAAATTAACAGTAGTGACTAAACAGTTGCAATCAAAATGATTATTTTCGTTAGAAATAATTTTTTGTGACCTTTTTTTATACTTTTTACGACGAAATTTGGCGTCACAAAAAGCCTATTTTCTTGTAGTGATAGTGGATACCCCTGCCTTATCCCTCTGCTACAACAAATAGGCCCATATGGTATCCCATTTATAATCATAATTGAAAATGATACAATTCTAACACAACTTATAATTATTTGAACAAAGCTATTAGCAAAACTTAAATTCAGCATAATCTTTTCTAAAAAACTCATTCCAATTTATCTTAGGTCTTGCTTATGTCTAATTTTAAGAACATGTATCTAGTCTTTTCCTATCTCTTATGTCTTAAATAATTAACTAGTTCAATGTAAGAAGAACGTTATCAGGGACAAAAGCACACTGGAATTTTGATATATTGCAAGGCAACACCCTTCTAAGTCAATTTGCAATAACGTTAGACACCAACTTATAAATCACATTACATACTAATAGGACGATAATCAGCAACCATCTGAGGGCATTTTTCTTAGGAATTAGACTCATTAAAGTATGGTTAAGATCAGTAAGTAACACTTTAATTTAGAGTTTGTAGCACAACTAAAGTGACAGACTTTCCAATGACATGCCAAAATTTCTGATAGAAAATAGGGGATATCCCATCTGGTCCAAGGAATTTTGTTAGGTGAATTTGTTGTAAAACAGTAACAACTTCATTAGAAGAGAAATTCTTTGGTAAACTCTGCATTTATTTCAATAGATACTTTGTGCTCCATACGCTCCAGAATGTCCAGCTGCCCTCTTTGCTCAAATGCACTAAATAGAGATCTAAAGTATTCTACAACTAATTCATCTCGTTGATCTCCGTCATGCCATACACCTATATCATCTATCAATTTTTTGATAAAGTTCTTCTTCAATCTCTGGGATGCTTTGGAATGAGATTATCTAGTATTTTGATCACCTTATTCCTTTAACCAGTGATCAACGTTTGAACGTCTTCTCTTGCAGAATTCAAACCCGCAATATCATCAATCTTTGATGGGTTTAAATCATACAACTATTGTAATATGTTTCTTGCTTTGCTTAGTTGATACTTGAAATTCCCAAAAGTAGATCGATTCCACACTTGAAGCTTCTCACTACACCTTTTAATCAAACTCATGACCTTCATCATGTTATTTCTATCCGACCCCATATGCCATGAGTCCTTATTAATCTGTGTATATTTTTCCTCAACCACCCACATGGCTACAAACGATCCTCTCATCAACACCATCCCCCTCAGTACTATTAGTCCATAAAGGCAAATGATTAGAGTGTGAAGCAAAACCATGTGTAACTACAGCTTGAGGAAATAATTGAATCCATCTACAATTTTCTAAGAACCTCTTAATCCTTTCACGAATTCTCCCACTACATTAATCTCGCCTATTTATAAGTACAATGATCTCCCACTACAAGTTCCCACTCCATGTGGATTTACGGCCTCTATAACCCATATCCCTTTATAAGTACTTTTAACAATATATATTATTCCAGTTATAAAATGCTTTACCCTGCCAACATATGAGGGTATTTTAATAAATTCCTATTCATTGCAATAAAATAAAATAAAATAAAATAAAAACAAGAAATAAAGAGTACGTACTCGAGTCGCATAAGAAATAAATTATAGGATCGGGAGTACTTAATTATCCTTCAAATTAAATTCGTAGAGTAGACCAAATTCCACATGACGACTTCAAAATTCTTGAAACAAAGAATATGAATCATGATCATGTATTTATAAAAAGCTAGTAAGGATGGTGGGACGTATGAACTAAGAATATGGATCGATTTGCACGAGTGAAAGAGTATGAACTGTACGACGTACGTAGAACATGCGAATCTCAGAGCAAACAATTATTAGTTCTGATCAATCAATCTCTGTTTTTGGATCATGAACTAGAAAATTTTCATATAGATACCTTTATTTTTTGTATATATATGAACTTATTGATCAGAACATATATGAATATTTCCCTGTAAATTAAAATTTGTGTTCACAATTCACCAAAAAAGGCCAAATTATATATATACGCTCTGATCTTTATACATGCCGATCGAAGAAGTCATGATATATATTTAGGCGTAGTACTCATGTCTAGTACTAGTGTTTTAAAAAAAGTCTACAACATTACATATATATATAATAAGAACTAATTATAACAAGCTGGTACGTACATTTGTAGATAATTAAATAGGGTACTTTTCCTTCTGAGACTAGCTTACACGATTTTATAACAAGATTAGTCAGAATTGACTCTGACATAACACTTTTTTTTTTTTTTTAAAACGGGAGAACCATGTCTTGAAGCCAGCGCAGACGAGCTAGCTTAGTATTCAATAAATTTGTAAACCTTCCCGTGCATGATCATCTTCCACCTCTTCATCACGCCCGAACCCTGCAAAATAATATTCTTTTTTTGGATTAATCTGCAAAAATTTCAAGAAAATTCGAAAGCTAATATATATTTAGCTACGTACTGATCCAGGGTAACCCTTTATCATGAGCATCCATTTAATGGTCAGGATAAAGAATAGAAATAAATGCAAGTTAAATACATATATCAGATGCATGTGAACTAGCTTGACCTAATACTATCTATATATGACGCTTCATATACAATATTACAAGGGGCACTGCACTTGACAATGCCGATCCACTGCAGATCAGCTATAGCTAGGCTAGGTAGATCATTCAACCTAGTAATTAAACTAAAGGGGCGTCTCCAACAGTAAGGAAAAGCGGCGAGCTGCTTTTCTAGGGTTACATCCAGTTATTTATTCTGCTATCTAGTCTCTGCAGGCTGATAAAAAACACTACAAAAGAAGCTTAGCTAGCTAGCTTAGCTAAGCTAGCTAGCTATCAACCTAATTTGGAATCCAAACATATCCTAATTGTCAGTAAAAAGATGATCATCAAGTACTGAAATATGAAACCAGAGCTACTTTCATCCTCAAACCTGCAACGTCTATAATATTCCAACTCTGTACTTGACCCGGGTACGTAGGATAAAGGTTCTTCATAACTTACAGCGAAATAAAGGAAACGTCGTATGGACCTATATTTCTGATTCCCACTAAACCTTTTGATGCTTTTCACCAAAGGACATAACATATAATCCTGGTGCAGTACATGATCACGGAATATAGTCTCTCTGGCCTGTGGTTTATGCCTCGACTTTTATTGATCAATGTATGGTGCTGCTTAGCTGCTAAATATATGGAGGAATCAGAAATGTATTCTATATATGTTGTTATATGCATGTATTAATATAACTTTCCGATCGAGCTATAATATAGCTATTGGGTGTTTGGGTGCATTAACAGAGCTAGTACATGGTAAGAAACCTGCCATTATTACATGTAAGGAATATTTAGTACTACTAGATCAAGCACATGCATATATGATTATCAAGAGTAACGAGGTCGGACTTATTTTCATATACATAATTATGAACTTAATTAATTAAGTAGTGGTTAATATGAAGTTCCCCTTCCCAGATGATAAATT